>JAVIAB010000024.1:31186397-31683897 GCA_032433765.1 Megaustenia siamemsis
TTAAATAAGAAAGAAGCAGAAAATTGAAACCTTCTAAATGTGGATCTATAGAAAAATGGGAAGAATTGGGTGGAAGGAAAAGAAGATCAACAAGGAAGTTCTGAATCAGCAGAAAATCAAAATAAAAAAAAAACTACTTAACACAATTCAAAAGAGACAATTAAAATTTGGGACATGTGATAAGACATAATAACACATTTCTAAAAGTTCATAATGGAAGGGAAGTTATGAGGAAGCAGAGGCAGACCTATACTAAAGCTGACTGATAATATCGAAAGATCGACAGGTGAATCTATGACAATTTGCACCAAGACGAGAGAGTAAAAATAACATTTCTTGGTAGTCAACCTTTGATGTGGAGACTGTACCAATGATGAATGAATAAAACTACTGTTAACAGTTTAGAATAAGAGATGAAATATCAAAAACTCAAAGTAAACTATTGAAAACTATTTTATATTCTACATTTAGATTTTTTAATACAATGTTTTACTTGCTTTTTAGCCTGATGGTCAGATGCCATCTGACAAGACCGTTGGTTCTTGTGATGACTCCTTCAACACATTCTTCAGCGAGACTGGGTCAGGCAAACATGTTCCCAGAGCAGTGTTTGTAGATCTTGAACCCAATGTTGTTGGTAAGTCTCTTGGGTAATTTCCTAGTCTAAGTACATAAATTATTTCAGCAAAATGAGTAAAATCTCCCCTTAGTTAATATCACAAACAAAACTACAGTGGTTTTCAAATACTAAAATTATATTAAGAGTTAGTGTTAGGACTTTACACTCACATTGCTTGTTTCTCTTTTCTCTACAATGAGTCTTCTGACAGATTAGAGAACCACTGAAAAAAGTGCAATATTATAGGGGATGTTATTCCTTTTGAACTTAATTATTTATGTGCTTAAACTAGTACTTTACCATCTCTTGTGATGCATGTAGATTTTATTTTAAGTGACAGTTCAAGTTTCAATATTCCGTCAGATAAAGAAACTGTTCTTGTGATAGAGGAGAATGCAGTTGATCTGTTATTCTTGGGGTTGCAAGAGTGTGGGAAAACATCAAATGGAAGCCATTAATGGTTATATATTTACAAATGATCCACTCCAGTGCACAAACTGCCTTCATCCTTTGGAAACTATGGACTTGAGTGTTGAAGTTGGAAGACCAGACCTACCCCACAAAAACCATCTGTCAGCACTACTCTGTATGGTACATTAACCCTAGATTATGATACCTTTCTGTGAGTGGCGTTTCTACAATAGTTTGTCAAATGTAGAACATCCTTTGTAATTTGGATAAATATTTCTTTACGTTTACCCAAAGAGAGCTGCTGCAATCATTTGTCGACTTAGGCCCAATTTATGTACCAAACATAAAATATGCCATTAGTACAAAACACTGAATGATGCTTTTTGTTACTTATAATAATATCATACAAAACAGAAAAAACTGTGAGGGCAATTCTAAACATAATGATAAATTAAAAGCATGTGACAACATATACAAGACAGGCTGATAATATGTAATGTATATGTTTGAGCAAGAGAAAAGAAAACTATACACATGGAAAAGCCCTGGAGATAGAAGAGGAATCAAATAGATTACATAATGATAAAAGAAAGGTTCAGTAACAGCGTAAAGAAAGCCAAAACCTACCTAGGAGCAGATATTAATTCAGATTACAATCCTGTAATGATTAAAATGAAAATCAAACTAAAAGAAACAAGCAAAAGTCTAATTCATCAACAAATCCACTAGATATAACAGCTTTAAATCAAAAAGATATTAAAGATACCTATACAATACAAGTAAAGAACACATACCAGAAGCTGCAAGAAGGATTGAACAATACAGAAGAGAAAATCCTGATGAAAAAGTAACAACCAACTGGCAATGCATAAAGAAAAGCATACAAGAAACCTGTGACACCTTAACCAAAAGAGAAAAGAACAAAAAACAAAAAAGGATAACTAACACCATCTTAGAAAAAAATAGAAGAAAGGAGACAAGCGAAGAACACTGCCCAATACAATAAAATAATGAGATACGCAAAAAGGCAAAAGAAGACTGGCTCAGCCAAAAACGTATAGAAATAGAAACTATGGAAAGCAAACAAGACTAAAGAGGAATGCACACAGAAATAAAGAGAATGACTAATAAAAATAAAAAAGCCACAAAAGGTGGATACATTGCAGACAAAAAAGGAAAAATGCTAACAGACAATAAGAATATTATAGATAGATGGCAGGAATATATAACAGAACTATTCAAAGGGACAAAGAAACCAGTTATAAAATGAATATCAGGCTATAAAATCTTAAAATCTGAGGTGGAAAAAGCTATAAAAACAATGAAAAAGGGAAAAGCAGCAAGACCTGATGGCATACAGATAGAGGTGATACAGGCACTAGAATATTTTGGCATTGAAGTGATTACAGACATATGTAACGACATATACCACACAGGATACATACCAAATGAACTAAAAACATCAGCTTTCATTGCATTGCCTAAAAAGAATGGTGCAGTTGAATGCAGTGACTTTAGAACAATAAGCCTAATGAGCCATGTTACAAAAATCTTGCTAAAAGTTATACAAGGAAGGATTCAGAATAAAATCAATATTGAATTAGATGAGCAGCATTTGGATTTAGGAAAAATAGCGGGACAAAAGAAGCCATATTCTTCATGAAAACATTAATCAAAAAATACGCAGAAGCAAACAAACCAATATATGCCTGCTTCATAGACTACACCAAAGCTTTTGATAGAGTACACCACAAACAACTTATAAAATGCCTAAAAGAGATACATCTATATGACATGGACATACGACTAATATGTAATCTATACTGGGAGCAAACAGCAATAATAAAATATAACAAAGAGAACTCTACACCCATTGATATAAAAAAGAGGAGTAAGACAGGGATGCATCCTATCACCAAGCTTGTTCAATCTATACACTGAGCAAATCTTTAAAAACATAGAGATGCCAGGCCTACAAATTAATGGAAAGATAATCAATAACCTAAGATATGCTGACGATACTGTACTACTAGCAGAAAATCCTAAAGATCTACAACAATTACTTAATGAAATAAACATGACAAGCAAAAAATATGGACTAGATATGAATATCAAAAAGACTAAAACTATGATCATAAACAAAGAAGATACTCAAAACCCACAAGTGGATATCAAAATAGAAGGAATAGACCTGGAGACAGTTCAGAACTACAACTACCTTGGACATACTATAACCAGTGTTGGAAAATGTACAACTGAAATAAACAAAAGAATAGGAATGGCAAAAGTAATTTTAATGTCATGAAGAACATACTAACATCAAAACAAATAACACCAGGGCTAAAACTAAGAATAGCAAAATGTTACATCTTCTCATATTCCTATATGGTGCAGAAACATGGACGTTAAACAAGAAAACAGAACAGAGAATTGAAGCCTTTGAAATGTGGATATATAGAAGAATAGGTAGAATTGGATGGAAGGAAAAGAAAACAAACGATGAAGTCTTAAAACAACTAAAAATGAAAAGAGAACTACTAAGCACAATTCAAACAAGACAAATGCGATTTTTGGGGCCATGTTAAAAGACACAACAGCCTACTAAAAGTAATATTGGAAGAGAAAATACAAGGTAAAAGAGGCAGAGACAGACCAAGACTAACATGGACGAGTAACATCAAAAGATGGACAAATCAGCCTATGACAACCTGCACCATCAACGCAAGAGACAGAGCAGAATGGCGCTGCATGGTAGCGAACCTTCGTTGCGGAAAAGGCACTCGATGATGATGATGACTACATATAAAATGATAGTTGGAATAGCAAGTTTGTAAAAAATAGTCTTCTAAATTAGGTTGATGATGGTACTTACTGCAGTTTTGTATGTGGCAGTAAATAGTTCAAAATGAGTTTTTAAAATGAGTGTTGGTATAATTCATTTAGGATTAATCTTATGCTGAATTGATTTGCTATTATAATTTTTTTTGGTAGATGAAGTACGTTCTGGCACGTACAGACAACTGTTCCACCCTGAGCAGCTTATTACAGGAAAAGAGGATGCTGCAAACAATTATGCCCGTGGTCACTACACGGTTGTAAAGAGCTAATTGATCTGGTCCTGGACCGTATTCGCAAGCTGGCTGATCAGTGCACTGGTCTACAAGGATTCCTCATTTTTCACAGGTAAACACTCTTTGTAGGTTTGAATCTGAAATGTTGTCTAGAATAGTGCAGACTACATAATCCCTTCTAAGGCTAAAACTTATTTGAAAAACTAAGAACACCACCTTGGCTTTAATGTTGTCTAGAATAGTGCAGACTACATAATCCCTTCTAAGGCTACTTCTAAATGCCCTTCTAAATACCTAGTGTATTTGAAAAACTAAGAACACCACCTTGGCTCTAATGTTGTCTAGAATAGTGCAGACTACATAATCCCTTCTAAGGCTACTTCTAAATGCCCTTCTAAATACCTAGTGTATTTGAAAAACTAAGAACACCACCTTGGATCTAATGTTGTCTAGAATAGTGCAGACTACATAATCCCTTCTAAGGCTACTTCTAAATGCCCTTCTAAATACCTAGTGTATTTGAAAAACTAAGAACACCACCTTGGCTCTAATGTTGTCTAGAATAGTGCAGACTACATAATCCCTTCTAAGGCCACTTCTAAATGCCCTTCTAAATACCTAGTGTATTTGAAACACTAAGAACACCACCTTGGCTCTAATGTTGTCTAGAATAGTGCAGACTACATAATCCCTTCTAAGGCTACTTCTAAATGCCCTTCTAAATACCTAGTGTATTTGAAAAACTAAGAACACCACCTTGGATCTAATGTTGTCTAGAATAGTGCAGACTACATAATCCCTTCTAAGGCTACTTCTAAATGCCCTTCTAAATACCTAGTGTATTTGAAAAACTAAGAACACCACCTTGGCTCTAATGTTGTCTAGAATAGTGCAGACTACATAATCCCTTCTAAGGCTACTTCTAAATGCCCTTCTAAATACCTAGTGTATTTGAAAAACTAAGAACACCACCTTGGCTCTAATGTTGTCTAGAATAGTGCAGACTACATAATCCCTTCTAAGGCTACTTCTAAATGCCCTTCTAAATACCTAGTGTATTTGAAAAACTAAGAACACCACCTTGGCTCTAATGTTGTCTAGAATAGTGCAGACTACATAATCCCTTCTAAGGCTACTTCTAAATGCCCTTCTAAATACCTAGTGTATTTGAAAAACTAAGAACACCACCTTGGCTCTAATGTTGTCTAGAATAGTGCAGACTACATAATCCCTTCTAAGGCTACTTCTAAATGCCCTTCTAAATACCTAGTGTATTTGAAAACTAAGAACACCACCTTGGCTCTAATGTTGTCTAGAATAGTGCAGACTACATAATCCCTTCTAAGGCTACTTCTAAATGCCCTTCTAAATACCTAGTGTATTTGAAAAACTAAGAACACCACCTTGGCTCTAAAATCAGACATGCTCACTCTTGTTATATCAATTTTTTTTTTAAACTTACAAAACATGGAGCTCTACAACAAAAATTACAGGATAAAATACCAACTATTTAGACAGGGATCTATAGAAAGCTTTTGGTCACATCTTACTTTGATTACATTATGCATAAGGATAAATGAGCAATCAAAATTTATTATGGTCTTTTGCTTGTTATGAAGATATACAGAATGAATTGGTTTGACTATGTATATCAGTAATCTTTTTTTTTTTTTTTTTTTTTTTTTGGGCCATGTAATGAGAAGGTACCAGCTGGAATATATTGTAACAACTGGGAAAGTTGGGAGACAAAGAGATAGAGGGAAGCAAAGAGAAAAGATACCAGATAGCTTAAGAGAATGGCTTGGCAGAAGGACAACAACAGAAATGATAAATAACTCGTGATCGAAAGTTGTGGAGAGACATCTATGCTATCAGGCATGGTACTTGATGATGATGTGCATCAGTCACTGGTTTGGTAAAGATTAATCTGCAAGGGCACCGATAGGAAGATAACATCAAAGAATAGACAAGCTTGAACTAGCAGAGTCTCAAACATTTAATGTAGATAGAGATCAATGGAGAAGGTTGGTTACGTCTGTTAGTAAATGTCCCTACGATCCCTTTGCAAAGGTTAATTATGTCTGTCAGTAATGCCCCAACGACCCCCTGGGCTTTTGCGATGAGGAAGATGTAAAAACTCTGGTTTAGTTTTCGTTCTATTTCCATTTGTCACTTCAATCATCATTACGCCTCCTCTTTGTTGGTTAACTATCTCCTTTACACATTGTGGTCCAGTGCATTTATTTATTTTTTTTTTTTTAATTAAATCTCATTGTTCATTTTCTCCCTTTCAGAGTTGTCTCTTCAATGAAAGTCCTATAACTTAAGAGTATGCTACCACCAATATAACCAAAATGATTTTCGAAGTTGCACTTATGTAAGGGACAAAATACCACAAAATTATTATAAATTAAATATACTTGGCAACATGACTAATGAAATAATGCAATTAGATTGTGTTAAGTGTAAACATCACATAGCAACAAATCCCTTTTCAAGGTGAATACAAAAAATAAATCACATTTTGTATTTCTTCCTCTTTTACCCCCGTCACGCCAAGTGGCATATAGAGAAATATGGTGTTAGTGACCCTATATTTTACAGACCTTCAGCACATGATTTTTGGGGTAATGTGGTCGGTATTACGCCCGTGCTGCTTTACTTTCCCAGAAAAAATCCGGTACCCATTTAAGGCTGGGTGAACCCGAAAGCCGTCGGTTGGGGTCGAACCCTACCCCTTGTCCGTTGTAGTCCAGTTCACTAACCACTGAGCTATCGCGGCTCCCATATTTTGTATTTGCCCTGATCATATTGAAGATACCAGTGACAGTTAACTATGCTTTATAAGCCATGGGGTACTATTTCATCATTTTACAATAATTAATCGCTCTGTATACTCTCTTCAGAGACAAATGGCGAGATTTGATAAAATATCTTTAAAAGAATTGAAAACTGCTAGAATAAAAATTTAGATAAGAGGAGTATCTTGGTCTACGCCCTATGGGCCGGCTACGGCTCAAAAGGTCAATAGATAGATACTATCTCTTTTCTCTTCTTTCTACAGTCCCCTGACTAGACCTCTTCATTGCTCACCCTTGATAGGTCATGGGCGTTGATGTGTTGTGCTGGCAGCTTACAGCAAGCTTGTTATCATCTTCTTGCCCAAAACTTCCTACTTCAGCAAATGTAACCAGTCATTTTTAATTGCTAGGCAGCCTTCCCCCTGAGTTCCGTACACACTTGGTCAGACTGGTTAGTCCAGTTACCATCACTCCAGGGAGGTGCGTTAGGATTTCTGTCAGTTTTGATTCACTGATCCTGCTGTAAGTGGTCAGCTTTGATCTATTGAACACTCTCAGCCGAAACACTCTTTGTTTAGTAAGAAAATTGATCATTTGTCCCTATATCTAAATATCTGTCTTTTTAAACTTATAATTTTTTTCCCCTAATATCTTTTTATTATATACAGAATTAAACAGACATTTCTTGTTTCTAAATGAAGACTAATTTGATGTTGACAGCTTTGGTGGTGGAACTGGTTCTGGCTTCACTTCACTGCTGATGGAGCGCCTGTCTGTGGACTATGGCAAGAAGTCCAAACTTGAGTTCTCTGTGTATCCTGCTCCACAGGTTAGATTAAATTATGAATGAATCAATTCACAGGAAGCTAACTAAAAGCTGACTGGCAGAGTTCCTAAGCGTTTGGCTTTTCGTGGCAAGGCGCTGTGCCACTGAGTACGGGTTCGATCCTGCCTTTGTCCATATTTTTTTCTGTTGTTGATTATTTGTCATTTATTCCGAGTGCTGTAAACATACCTCTTCCTCTGAATTGATTCACTGATTATCGCCTCGGAAGTTTCCCTCTATAATAATATTCATTTATTATTATTTGTCTCTAGATTAAATTATGACTTTGTTTTAAAATATAAATGCCACCATTGAGCTGCTTGCAGGTAACAGCTTATGGGGTAACTTCTGGTGTGGGCAAGGCCTTATGTGAGATCTTGAAAACATTACTCAGCCTGACCAGGTGAGAAGGGATAACAAAACAGAATTAGTTCCCAAATACGATGGTGTCAGCAAATTGCTAGATGTTGGTCACATCCCTGCTGTGCTCTTAATAACTTCCACAATATATATTTGGGTCAGAGGGAGATTTAAAAAAAAAAAAAAAGTTTGGTTCTTGCATTTTTAACAACCTCAGCCACTGATATCTTGATATTGTTGTAGTTTATCTTATGCCACTCCAACATAGCTCTATGTACTTTTTTTTTTTTTTTTTCTGTATGGTATGGCTTTGCTAGGTATTTTGTTATCATTGTGTGTACTTTGAAATTGGCTCTATGCCAACATTTTTACTGATAAATTTGTTTGTGGTCACTTTTCTCAAAAAAACTCTTTCTTTTCTAACTTTAGAGTGACCATATTTGGCACTGGTAGCAGTGCGGATAAATAAATGTACTTAGCATACTTTTCATTGTGCTGACTGGCACTGTCTTGTGTTATAGGAGGAGGAGGGGTTAGCTGTGCCAATACGTAATTTATCTCACTGTACTGAATGTTCATATATATATATATATATTTATTTATTTTTTTCATGACATGTCTAAATCTGTGGTGTATTCACTTTTGTTGGAATTATAGTTCACTTGCTTAATGGTAGCTGTTATACATGCTTTGTATTTATATGTCTATAGTGCTAAGATAAACATTTTAACTCAATAGGTTTCGACTGCTGTGGTAGAGCCGTACAACTCTATCCTGACAACCCATACTACACTGGAGCACTCTGACTGTGCCTTCATGGTGGACAACGAGGCAATCTATGACATATGCCGCCGTAATTGGATGTTGAGCGCCCAACTTACACCAATCTTAACCGCTTAATTGGTCAGATTGTCTCCTCCATCACTGCTTCACTCAGGTATTTACTCAAGGTCAAACTCTCTCTCTCTCTCTCTCTCTCTCTCTCTCTCTCTCTCTCTCTCTCTCTCTCTCTCTCTCATCTCTCTCTCTCTCACACACTCACTCTCTCACTCACTCTCTCACTCTCACTCAAAACACACACATACAGGAAGAGAGAAAGTCTCAATATTTTTTCAGCTAAAACTTTATTTACTTTCCCTATCTCTAAGTAATGTCATATCTTTAATTATATTTTTGGTAGTAAAACTGGAACAGCAACTGGCAAGTTGTCACAACCAATCAAATTCTTTGATGTATCATGCATTACAACTCAGGTTTAAAATGTTGAAAATTTTACAAAAAGTACAGATCCTTCAATAATTGGTAATTTGTTACAAATATTAATGGGAATTCATTTTTCCATTATTCAAATTATCAATAGTTAAGTTTTTTAAAATGCTTAGACATCACTTTACTAATAATTATAAGAGTTGCAGAATGTCTACCTTTAAACAGATAAATTTGACTTTAATGTAGCATGTTTGTTCTCTGCATTCTATATAACAAATGTACTTCATTACTTAATAGCTATGCAGTTTACATGGACTATATGAATCATTTAACTATTAAATGTGTTGTTATAAAGGCTGCACTAGAACAGTACCAGTTTCTAGTCAGACTGTAATGACCACTCAGTCTGTAATGACTGCTAATGTAATAATGACCACTTAGTCTATAATGACTGTTAATGTAATAATAGCCACTTAGGCTGTAATGACCACTTAGGTGTAGCCTATATCAAAATAAAACTCTCTAATGAACATAATTACATATTTACAGGTTTGATGGTGCTCTGAACGTTGACTTGACTGAGTTTCAAACCAACTTGGTACCATATCCACGTATTCACTTCCCTCTGGCCACATATGCTCCAGTTATTTCTGCAGAAAAGGTATAACTTTTGCATATCTTATATAATTTACATAACAAATATGCACCTTCTTATCACAAATGAATACTGCTTCATTTGACCCTGTTGTTTGTATCCCATGTTAATTCAGCTACTGAAATATTTTATCTTTTTCCAGTTGTACAAAGTTACAGCACAAATAAGTTTCAACAGTTAACAAAATCTCATTTGACAAAACTGTCCTGTTATCAATTCATTGTACTTTGAAGGGGACAGGATGGGTTAGAAAAGATCAGCTACAAACTGCACATCTTTGATATTAAGAATAAAGTTTAGTTTAGTCATATATTTATTGCACAACAGACAACTCCATAGTACTGAGATCCCCTCTTTAGCACATCCCCAGTGTGGAGCATACCTTCCACGCACTAACGGAAACACTGAAGATGGCTTCAACTCCAATTCATAAACATAGTACTGGAAATGACAACTGCAACCTCCTTAGTGTCCGCTTATGGCAGGTGAGGTGGCTCTGTTGACAAGTGATGGTGATCTACAGGAATGATGACACTACATTTAGAGATTAAAGGTCATTCTGTGTTATCAACCGATAAAGCTTATCACAGGGTTACATAAATGTATTATTTTCATTGGAAAAATAGGTTGGGATTTTTATTTATGATTTCTCTCTGCGGCAACCACCCCTGGTCTCAGCAGTGAGACCCGGCTTGAAATGTCAGTTACTCATCGACAGAAAAAAAATGAGTACCTCCGAAGTTGGAGTTATCTGCCTGTGGTGCGAGGGACCCCTGTGCACGGCTGCCAAGGAAAAATCGATTAACACGCAAAATTCAGTTCCTAGTCTCTAGTGTCAGAGTTGAAAGCTGGCGAACACAACAACAACAATTGGAAAAAAAAATGTTAATATCTCACCGTCTTGTTTGGTTATTCTAATGAAAAGGAGTGTCTCCATTGTCCTTTATAATGGTTGATTTGCCAACTTTTTCCAAGTACAAATTTGAACTTTTCTTGACATCCATCAGGCATACCACGAGCAGTTGTCAGTTGCAGAGATTACCAATGCTTGCTTTGAGCCAGCCAACCAGATGGTGAAGTGTGACCCCAGACATGGCAAGTACATGGCCTGCTGCATGCTCTATCGAGGTGATGTTGTCCCCAAAGATGTCAATGCTGCTATTGCCACCATCAAGACAAAACGTACTATCCAGTTTGTGGATTGGTGTCCCACAGGTTTTAAGGTGAGTTCTAGAAGTTGTAGACTTTAAACAACCTTACATTTACCACACCTATTTGTAAGTCTCTATTTTACTATCTATCTATCTATTGTCCTTTTGAGCCGAAGACGGCACATAGGGCAGAACCACCCGAAGACAGCACATAGGGCAGAACCACAATCTCAAAAACAGACACATTGCGTCTCAAAATGGCACATATTTCAGAGATTACTGCTTCTAAAATCTATGGTCTGTTTCTATAACAATGCTTTTAACAATGACAGCTTGTCAGCCATCGATCAACTTCCTTAGTCGCCTCTTACGACATGCCTGAAAGGTCACTATTCTTTACTTCCCACATAATGAGGCCCCGGTAACAAACGGGGGCTATTTTACTATACTGGTGTATATATATATATATATATGTATGTATATATATAGGACCACTAATATCTTCAGTAATAAAGAAAAGACGATGGTCATACGTTGGACATGTGATGAGAAGAGATAATAATCGAATAGCAAAGCAAGCCCTCATATGGGAAACAACAGGTAAAAGAAAAGAGAGAAGACCCAGGGAGACACTGAGAAGAACATTGATGAGAGAGGCAAGAGCAGCAGGAATCGGCTCCCTCAATGAGATAGAACTGCTTGCACAGAACAGAGACAGATGGCGAGATTTGATAAAATATCTTTAAAAGAAAACTGCTAGAACAAAAATTCATATAGGAGAAGGTGTATCTTGGTCTACGCCCTATGGGCCGGTTACGGCTCGAAAGGTCAATAGATATATATAGGTACTTCGATATCTCTAGAGACGCCGTCACCGGTTGTGACGTCACTTAAGTAAATATAGGTGGCCAGGACGCCGTGTGAAAAAATCTCCGAATTTTTACATCGTATGCAAATCGTTTTCCGATGATGTTTCCGGAAGCTATTTATAGGAAACTTAAGTTGTTTCCTAACAATGAGAGTTCCGTCCGCCTATTTAAAAAGTCGGAAGTGATTTAAAACGATTTTATTTTGTCTTACAACGCATGTTCCAGCTACATACGACGGTCTCATCATATTTTCACCCGAAAAAAAGCATAATGCAGTAAAATAATATGGATATTTAGATTTAGCGTCCATTTTTACATAAGTGTGTGAAATTTCACAATGATTCGTGTTAGGATGTTGCGTCAATCGCGAAAATTGATGCCCCTGCTCGCTCCATAAAATAACATGGCCGATCGGCGACTATTTCGAATGTTGAACTTTAATTCATTGCAGAAAAAAATCCTGCGAACGTAGGTTTAAATAATAAAGATAACCTGATTCTATAACCACTTCTACATATTTGTGGGAAATTTTAAATGGATATGATAGCCCCTATTGAAATTATCGGCATTTGAATAATCTCACCATTATCGAAAATTTTCCCCATTGGTAGCATGGCGGCGATCTAGCTGGGATCAAAGACTATGTCCACTGTTGAACTTAAGTCATTGCAGAAAAAAATCCTGCGAACGTAGGTTTAAATAATAAAGATAACCTGATTCTATAACCACTTCTACATATTTGTGGGAAATTTTAAATGGATATGATAGCCCCTATTGAAATTATCGGCATTGTTTTCCCCATTGATTAGCATGGCGGCGATCCAGCAGGGATCAAAGACTTATGTCCACTGTTGAACTTAAGTCATTGCAGAAAAAAATCCTGCGAACGTAGGTTTAAATAATAAAGATAACCTGATTCTATAACCACTTCTACATATTTGTGGGAAATTTTAAATGGATATGATAGCCCCTATTGAAATTATTGGCATTTGAACGACCACACCATCATTATACAAAATTTCCGGTTTTCCCCCATGCTTGGTCTCTTCAACCATCATCAAGTGCCTCTAACTCAGACTCACTCAACATTTTTTTTTTTGTTATTATACATTGTAGTTATAAGTTAGTTATATTTAATTTAAAATGTAGTATTTCCAGTTGCCTAATATTAATAAATATTCCCAATTATTGAATTGAAAGGTTTTTTTTATTTATATACTGTAAATACATATATTTTTTTTAATGAATAAAAAAAAAATTAATAATAAAATTATACTTCTTATACACATAAAATAACAATAATAATGATGTGACTTCTTTAGCAGAAATTCAGTATTATTTTTATGTGAATCATAGAAATTTATAATTATTCTTACATAAATTGCAGAGAATTACTGTTATTTTTGACGTAAATTCCTGAAAATTACCGTTACTTTGATATAAATCAATATAAATGACTTATTTTTGACGCAAATCAAATAAAAAGTATTTTTTTTTTTATTGTACACCAAATATAATGATTATTTTGAAAATGTACACCAAATGTAATGATAATAATTTTAATTTAATTAAAAAAAAATTTGGCTTCTTATTTAAAATTTGGCTTTCTTTTTGCATGGCCAACCTGGCGCTATGGTTTTTTCTTCTTTGCATCATTTAACACAGAAATAATTCACTTTAAAAATCGTAACTTTTTTTCTAATTGTCGTACAAACATGATTCAGGTATCACTGTTTTACTCACTTCGAGGGCTATTTAGCTATCCTGGTTTCAATTATTAGAAATTATTTTGAAAAAAAAGCCAAAGTACCTAATATATATATATCAAAGGACAAGAGGTAGGGTTCGATCCCAACCGACGGCTTCCGGATTCACCCAACCTTAAATTGGTACTGGATTCTTTCTGGGAAAGTAAAGCGGCATGGGTGTAATACCGACCACATTACCCCAAAAATCTTGTGTGTCTGTAAAATTTATGGTCACTAACACCATATTCCTTATACGCCACTTGGCGTGACGGGGGTACTTTACTTTTTATACATATATATATATATATATATATATATATTACTCACATAAAAACCTTTGTAACTTGAAGAAGAAAAAATTGTTTCCCTATATTAATTCTATACTCTTTATTCATAATTAGTAGGCACTCCAATAAAACAAAATCTCTTCCAATTACTGTTAATAAAAAGAAACTACAATAGAGTTGTATTTTTAGGAGGATACTGTTGTATCGCAAGGCATGGGCAGGAACAATTATAAAGATACATAGTGGGAAAAGAATTTTCCCGCTGCAGATTTTTTAGTTCTGAGAATTTGTATTTTGAGAGAGTAAATTTCACAAGGTGATCATAATCAAGGGTTAGTTATTCTGAGAGTATTTTATTTCAGGTTGCTAATGAGATAAATCTTTTAAGTAACAACATATATTGTTCTATCATAATTTGTATTTCTTGCCATTCTACAGACTTCGAAAAAAAATACTTTTAAATATCATTTTTTTTAAATTGTGAAAAAACAATAATCTTACAAACAACCATACCGAGATAATAAATTTTGTTGCTCAATTTTTTTTCTTCAGGTTGGCATCAACTACCAGCCCCCAACGGTTGTTCCTGGAGGTGACCTGGCAAAGGTGCAGCGTGCTGTCTGCATGTTGAGCAACACCACAGCTATTGCTGAAGCCTGGGCACGACTTGACCACAAGTTTGACCTCATGTATGCCAAGAGAGCTTTTGTTCACTGGTGAGTTGGGTTTGCTTCTTTTATATGATGTCATTGGATTAGTTTATTTGCCATCAGATCTTTCAACATTCAAAGTTCAGTGAGTGCTGAATCGAACCAACCAGAGTTACAACTTGATATTGATAGTATATATTCAGCCATATTAAGAAAGATAAATACATGTGAGATGCGATGCTTGAGAAAAGTAACAAACAACACAAGAAGAGATAGAATACCAAATGAAACCATAAGAAAAATGGTAGGAACAAAACCCTGCCAAGAATATATAGAACAACAACAACTTAAATGGTTTGGCCACATGGTCAGAATGAATCATCACCATCAAGGGCATTCTTCTCGAGAATGCATGGAAAAGACCAAGAGGAAGGCCCAGAAGAAGATGGATAGATGCAGTGACAGAGACATGTAACAACAAAGGAAAATCACTAATTCAGACAATTCGAGCAGCTCAAGAACGACAAATGATATAAACCACGACACCTTTTAGGTATCAGAGAAAAGAAGAAGAAGATTGATAGCCATTCAGACTTCAGTTTCCAGATTCAGCAAAAAACATGTCATTGGGAACTTACTACAAACAACTGTTTTTACAGAAGAATCCATGGAAACTATAGGGAAAGCACTATAAATTGTGTTTTAGACTGCAACATACAAAACAGCACTGCGACTCCTTAAATGCAAAATATATACAAAACAGTATTAAGCAGATAAACTAATAGAGAAATGGGACAATGTACAAAACAAAAAATATAGAAATATCAACAAATACTATTCTAAAATAAAAAAAGAAATGTAAACACTAAAGTTAAACACTGATCTGAAAAATGGTGGAAAGGAGCAGTATTTTTAATTAGTTGTTGGTCACATGATTTATAAATAGGGCTGGTAGGTTTTATTTGGGGCCCCATAGTGTTGGGTAAAAGAGGGAAAGACGGGGATGGCAAGGGTGAAGAAGAGCAGGTGGGGTAATAAAGATAGGGCACAGGAAAGAATGGGAGAGGAGACCAGTGATAACTCCATAAATTTCAATAATATCTGATAACTATTTGTAAAATGTTGACACTTTAATTCTAGACATGGTACAGTACACTCAATAAATATATTGATTTCTATCTGATAACTATTTGTAAAATGTTGACACTTTAATTCTTGACATGGTACAGTACACTCAATAAATATATTGATTTCTATCTGATAACTATTTGTAAAATGTTGACACTTTAATTCTAGACATGGTACAGTACACTCAATAAATATATTGATTTCTATCTGATAACTATTTGTAAAATGTTGACACTTTAATTCTAGACATGGTACAGTACACTCAATAAATATATTGATTTCTATCTGATAACTATTTGTAAAATGTTGACACTTTAATTCTAGACATGGTACAGTACACTCAATAAATATATTGATTTCTATCTGATAACTATTTGTAAAATGTTGACACTTTAATTCTAGACATGGTACAGTACACTCAATAAATATATTGATTTCTATCTGATAACTATTTGTAAAATGTTGACACTTTAATTCTAGACATGGTACAGTACACTCAATAAATATATTGATTTCTATCTGATAACTATTTGTAAAATGTTGACACTTTAATTCTAGGACATGGTACAGTACACTCAATAAATATATTGATTTCTATCTGATAACTATTTGTAAAATGTTGACACTTTAATTCTAGACATGGTACAGTACACTCAATAAATATATTGATTTCTATCTGATAACTATTTGTAAAATGTTGACACTTTAATTCTAGACATGGTACAGTACACTCAATAAATATATTGATTTCTATCTGATAACTATTTGTAAAATGTTGACACTTTAATTCTAGACATGGTACAGTACACTCAATAAATATATTGATTTCTATCTGATAACTATTTGTAAAATGTTGACACTTTAATTCTAGACATGGTACAGTACACTCAATAAATATATTGATTTCTATCTGATAACTATTTTTAAAATGTTGACACTTTAATTCTAGACATGGTACAGTACACTCAATAAATATATTGATTTCTATCTGATAACTATTTTTAAAATGTTGACACTTTAATTCTAGACATGGTACAGTACACTCAATAAATATATTGATTTCTATCTGATAACTATTTGTAAAATGTTGACACTTTAATTCTAGACATGGTACAGTACACTCAATAAATATATTGATTTCTATCTGATAACTATTTGTAAATGTTGACACTTTAATTCTAGACATGGTACAGTACACTCAATAAATATATTGATTTCTATCTGATAACTATTTGTAAAATGTTGACACTTTAATTCTAGACATGGTACAGTACACTCAATAAATATATTGATTTCTATCTGATAACTATTTGTAAAATGTTGACACTTTAATTCTAGACATGGTACAGTACACTCAATAAATATATTGATTTCTATCTGATAACTATTTGTAAAATGTTGACACTTTAATTCTAGACATGGTACAGTACACTCAATAAATATATTGATTTCTATCTGATAACTATTTGTAAAATGTTGACACTTTAATTCTAGACATGGTACAGTACACTCAATAAATATATTGATTTCTATCTGATAACTATTTGTAAAATGTTGACACTTTAATTCTAGACATGGTACAGTACACTCAATAAATATATTGATTTCTATCTGATAACTATTTGTAAAATGTTGACACTTTAATTCTAGACATGGTACAGTACACTCAATAAATATATTGATTTCTATCTGATAACTATTTGTAAAATGTTGACACTTTAATTCTAGACATGGTACAGTACACTCAATAAATATATTGATTTCTATCTGATAACTATTTGTAAAATGTTGACACTTTAATTCTAGACATGGTACAGTACACTCAATAAATATATTGATTTCTATCTGATAACTATTTGTAAAATGTTGACACTTTAATTCTAGACATGGTACAGTACACTCAATAAATATATTGATTTCTATCTGATAACTATTTGTAAAATGTTGACACTTTAATTCTAGACATGGTACAGTACACTCAATAAATATATTGATTTCTATCTGATAACTATTTGTAAAATGTTGACACTTTAATTCTAGACATGGTACAGTACACTCAATAAATATATTGATTTCTATCTGATAACTATTTTTAAAATGTTGACACTTTAATTCTAGACATGGTACAGTACACTCAATAAATATATTGATTTCTATCTGATAACTATTTGTAAAATGTTGACACTTTAATTCTAGACATGGTACAGTACACTCAATAAATATATTGATTTCTATCTGATAACTATTTGTAAAATGTTGACACTTTAATTCTAGACATGGTACAGTACACTCAATAAATATATTGATTTCTATCTGATAACTATTTGTAAAATGTTGACACTTTAATTCTAGACATGGTACAGTACACTCAATAAATATATTGATTTCTATCTGATAACTATTTGTAAAATGTTGACACTTTAATTCTAGACATGGTACAGTACACTCAATAAATATATTGATTTCTATCTGATAACTATTTGTAAAATGTTGACACTTTAATTCTAGACATGGTACAGTACACTCAATAAATATATTGATTTCTATCTGATAACTATTTGTAAAATGTTGACACTTTAATTCTAGACATGGTACAGTACACTCAATAAATATATTGATTTCTATCTGATAACTATTTGTAAAATGTTGACACTTTAATTCTAGACATGGTACAGTACACTCAATAAATATATTGATTTCTATCTGATAACTATTTGTAAAATGTTGACACTTTAATTCTAGACATGGTACAGTACACTCAATAAATATATTGATTTCTATCTGATAACTATTTGTAAAATGTTGACACTTTAATTCTAGACATGGTACAGTACACTCAATAAATATATTGATTTCATCAGGTATGTCGGTGAAGGCATGGAGGAAGGAGAGTTCTCTGAGGCTCGTGAAGATCTTGCAGCCTTGGAGAAGGACTATGAAGAGGTTGGCGTTGACTCGGCTGATGGTGAGGGAGGAGCAGATGCTGAGGAGTATTAAAACATTCCTTATCCTCCACATTCCTGAAATCAACATGTTCTTGTTAACCAGCTCGTGCTTCAACCTTTTCTTTTGTGCAGTCAATAACTTTTCAATAGTTTACTGATCGACCAATGAGATTATTATATATTTTGTATAATTTCTACTGTGCACACTGTATGATTTTTTATTGGGAACAAATTTGAAATCATCGCAAGCTACTCATTCATTTGATATTTACATTTACAACCTATTTCCTTTTTTATAAATGCAATATCATACAATACCAGAATTGTGTACATCTAGTCACAAAAAATCTACCGGTCATTGGCCTTTTTGTGGCTTGTTCAGGGTTTACATTTCATATAACTGGGCTGTTTATTTGAACTTTATATGTTGCCCTTTATTATACATTGACTAATCTTGCTGTACAGTTGATAAATTCCAACGTTGATTTTAGGGATGATTAAAGCCAAACTTGCTAATGCTACACAATGATTTATTGTCCTTCATTTGTGTTTTTAAATACATAAATCTGAGTAGTTTTTGTTGTGTGTGTGAAGCTGACCTATTTATCCTGGATATTTCCAGTTAACATAAGAAAAGTGACATTGCTAAATCATCTTCAGATATCTTGGTTTAGGTGAAAATCAGTCTTTGCTTGTCCTATTTTACTTCTAATTTCTGCAGCACATCTGCCATGTTATGACACCAGGTGTTTGAATCTGTACTTGTACAAGAATTGTTCCGGGAGCCGCAATAGCTCAGTGGTTAGTCAACTGGACTACAAAAGACAAGAGACCGGGTTTGATCCTGACAGACGGCTGCCAGGTTCACCGATCCTTAAGTGGGTACCGGATTTTTTCTGGGAAAGTAAAGCGGCACGGGCGTAATACCGACCACATTACCCCGAAAATTATGGTCACTAACACCATATTCCCTATATGCCACTTGGTGTGATGGGGCACTTTATTTATTTTTTTTTACAAGGATTGTTCCCTATATTTTACTCTACATTCTTGTTGTCTGTTTTTATTTGATATTTTCATAGTCTCTGTCTGAATTTGGAGGTAAGGTCTTTTTGTTTACTTTCTATCAAATTTTGTCTAATAAATTTTGTTGGTTTTTTGCTATCAGTACTATGTCATCTACATACCTGAGGTTGTTTATGTTGCTTTCCATCACGTTATAAGTGCCAGGCTTATTCGCAATTGTTCTTAAAATATTTTCGCAACATTCCGTTATCAACTCATGCTATATATCTAAGTTCATACACTAATCGCGGGTACGTTTTAAGCCTTCTCTGGTTCCTTGAAGCTGTGGAGACTTGCTTTCTTTGGCTGAGCACCCGAGTCCAATGTCATTTTGGTCTGCTCATATCTGAAACTGTATCTGATTGTTTTTCTGACGTGTATCTTCCACTCTGTGCATTCATTGCAATGGGCTGATCTGTCAGTGGTAAGACGTCTGCCTTTGGACAAGGACTCAGGTTTTCACCTTAGGTGGTGGGAATTTAAATAAAAAGGAATCCACTCTTTCCTCATGGCTTTGCCTCCCATGGTTTCCTAACAATAAGATCTTCTGTCAGCTCTCTCTAATTATGGCAAAAGACGAGGTGTATTTTGTGTACATCAGTTAGAGATCAAAATGAGTAGACCTAGCAAAGCTGATAGAAAAAATCTACTGACTGCTCAATAAAAAATTAAGAGTGCCCCTGAAGTTAATGTGATAAGGGACACATGATTGTCTTCCTTATTTGTCTGTCGAAAGGAATATTTTGGAAGAAAGTTGAAACTGCAGATTTATGTAGGAGGGTAAATAACTAGTAGGAAGTCTGGATATATGATAATGTTTGCTTAATGCAGGTGTTATTTATATATTTTAGTAATAATGTTTTGACATCAAAATATCTGGGAATGAGAAAAATATACTTGACAATTTTTACCTTGTGTGATAGAACAGCTTGGCTGTCATACTGCTCTGTGAGCGGAATGAGGGACGCGAGTGAAAATAAAATAATATATAGAGAGAGAGAGCGCACTAAGTCTAAGAAAATCCATTAAAAAAAAATACAGAAGCTACTAGACAATCCAAACCAGGATTTAAAAACATATTCAGATGGACACACGACTTTGTCATGAGTAAAAACTGGTGCTGCCTTTTTATTACCAAGGGTCTTTCAAAGCACAATATTTATTTTCCTTGTGTCATTATGTCCTCAGTAAAAGGGAATGGCATCAAAATGCGGAGCTGATGATAAAGGTGACTACTTTATGTTATCACACTCTGTGTTCCGCCATTATAAATATTTATTGTTGTAGGCAACAAATGTCTTGTCGTCATAACAAAGCTCACAGTCTTCCCCAATTCATCCCCATTTGTCTGTCACAAAAAGGAAACAAGTAAACAACACTGTCATGTGGCATATAGGGAATATCGTGTTAGTGCCATATTTTTTTATAGACTTTCACACATTATTTTTGGGTTAATGTGCTCCATGTTGCTTTACTTTTCCAGTCCTAAAAACGCCAACCCCTTCGGCAGACCCCAAAACTGGAATAATGCTGTAAAGATTTAAAGTTCATGTCATTGTGCCAGGTTTTGTGTTGAAGTTTAATATAGTTTTTGTATAACTTGTTACAAGCTAAGTAAAACACTTGGCAGAAATTGATGACACAGGATGAGCAGCTACTTACAACAAACCATAAAAGACTTCTACAAAACAGTAATAGCAAAAAGAGTGAGAAAAGTGAACCATGATCCTACTGAACTCATAGATAACATAGGACAGTCAAAATCAACATATTCTACAGAGATGGAAAGAATATTTCCTAATAAGACCTTTGAAACAAAACACCAACTGCCAATATTACAACAAAAACCACCCAACTATGCACTAACACTGAACTCAAACCTGAAAGAAGAAATCAAAGTAATAAAATATGAATAAAGAAATAAAGCACCGTATTAGACAATATATCTATCTATTGACCTTTCGAGCCGTAACCGGCCCATAGGGCGTAGACCAAGATACACCTTCTCCTATATGAATTTTTGTTCTAGCAGTTTTCTTTTAAAGATATTTTATCAAATCTCGCCATCTGTCTCTGTTCTGTGCAAGCAGTTCTATCTCATTGAGGGAGCCGATTCCTGCTGCTCTTGCCTCTCTCATCAATGTTCTTCTCAGTGTCTCCCTGGTCTTCCTCTTTTTCTTTTACCTGTTGTTTCCCATATGAGGGCTTGCTTTGCTATTCGATTATTATCTCTTCTCATCACATGTCCAACGTATGACCATCGTCTTTTCTTTATTACTGAAGATATTAGTGGTTGATTGGCGATTTCTCTAATTTCCTCGTTTGTTTTGAATTCGTTCCATTCTATACCAAGTATTTTCCTTAGACATTTATTTTCGAATGCGTTCAACTTTGTTTCTATATCTCTTGTTGTTTTCCAGCTTTCACACGCATACGTAAGGGTTGATAGTACATTTGATTTGAATAGCCTAAGTTTTGTGTTTGTGCTAATGAGTTTTGATTTCCACAACTTTTCAAGGCTTCTGAAAGACATTGCTGCTTTAGCCAGTCTGATTCTAATTTCTTTGCTCGTATCCCCTTCTCGATCAATGTGACTTCCAAGATAGATGAAGTGATCGATCTCTTCTACTGGTTTGTTTTCCATGTATATTTTGTCACTTGTTGGAATTAAACTTTTCATGACTTTAGTCTTTTCATGATTGACCTCAAGCCCAATTTTGCTGGCTATTGATGATAGTTCATTTGTGTTTTCCTGCATCGTTTTTATCTGATTGCTGATGAGAACTATGTCATCAGCAAAGTCCAGGTCCTCCAAATGGTCTCCTTGTATCCATTCGATGCCTTTATTACCAGTGCAGCATTTCTTCATTATGAAGTCCATAACAATTCCAAATAACAAGGGCGATAAAATACATCCTTGTTTAACCCCAGTTTCTATTGGGAAACATTCGCTCAGTCCTTCCTCTGTTCGAACTGCACATGTGTAACCATCATACATGTCTTTGATAATATTTATGATTTTTGATGGTAAGCCATATTGCTTCAGAATTTTCCACAAAGAATCTCTATGAATACTATCAAATGCTTTTTTGAAGTCGATGAAGTTAAGTACAAAAGGTTTTTGCTTTTCAATGTGTTCCTCCAATATAAGTCGTAGAGTGAAAATGTGGTCAAGACAGCTTCTCCCTTTTCTAAACCCAGCCTGTTCTTCACGCATTACTGTTAGACAATATACCAGTACAAGTATTAGCAGCAGTAGGAGTTACATGGCTGCACAGAATATTCAATGCAATGCAGCATGGTGACAACAAAGATCTCCACAAGACTGGCAACAAGCAATCACCTTACCAATATGGAAAAAAAGGTAGACTGCAGTCAATATAGTTATCTCCCTTCTCAGCCATGTGGGGAAAGTTATAGGCCTACTCCAAAATTATAGATTAAGAACTTGGGAACTGCAGCTAAAGCAAAAGTACTGCAGATCTACAACATTTGCTGGATCACAGGTAGAGTGCCACTGGCATGGAGAGAAGCAATTATGATACCATTACTAAAGCCAGGAAAAGATGGTTCAACGACATCCAGCTATAGACCAATCAGTCTTACAAGCTGTTTGTGTAAAACAATGGAACATATAATCACTCTCAGACTGCAGTGGTACCTGGAAAGTGAAAATCTTGTCCCACAACAAGCAGGCTTTAGACAGTGTTACTCTACTGAAGATCAGGCAACCTATCTTTCCCAGGAAATTGAGGATGCGTTTCAAGAAAAGAAACTGATACTAGCAGCATGGATAGAGCTAAAGAAAGCATTTGATAAGGTATGGAAGGAAGGGCTTTTGAAGAAACTGATAAATTATGGAGTAAATGGCAGGATGTACAAATGGGTCAAAGCATACCTGCATAACAGGAGAGCCAGAGTGCAACTGGATGGTCTTAAGAGTAAAAAGGTCTTATTGCGCCAGGGAGGGGTACTATCTCCAAAACGTTTTCTGATCTACATCAATGACCTAGTTACTGAACTACCACATGGCATCAAAGTGGCAATGTATGCAGATGACTTGGTAATGTGGTGCACAGAGGAGTATGCAACAGTGGCCTCCAAAATGCTACAAAGAGCTATGAATGCACTGAATTCATGGACAAGTAGATGGTGTATCAGCATCAATACAGACAAATGCAGTACTACACTTTTCACACTCTCCCCAAAACAAAAAGCAGGAGCCATCTACATAAACAATGAGCCTGTGAAAGAAGACATACAAGCTACGTATCTCAGAGTTACATTTGATAACAAACTATCTTGGAAACAGCAGATAAATAAGGCAACCCAAAAAGCAAGGAGGAAATTGGCTATTCTAAGAAAGTTGTGTGGAACCACATGGGGTGCGAGTGGGAAAATACTCAGTAAAGTTTACCAACAGAGTATACGCCCACATTTAGAATATGGATCATCCGCATGGTGCTCAGCATCAAACACCACATTGCAAGAACTGGATACAGTACAAAACCAGGCACTTAGGGTCATCACAGGAGCAATGAAATCAACACCAATATTGGAGATGGAGAAATTGTGGAGGATACCAGCACTGAGAGAACGGAGAGACACAAAGGTGCTGATACAGGCAGAAAATTTGCTTGCATGCCGAGACATCCAATGAAGGACCGATTCCAAAATCTTGCATTGGGACGACTTAAGAGAAGCAGTTTTATCCACCAAGCCAAGCGTATTAGTAGACAAACACCAGACATGCCAAGAGTGGTTAACCCCCTACTGCCCATACCAGAACAGACTCCCTGGACAGATGACTCAGGATTATCAGTTCAAATATGGACAGAAGTGAAAGGAATAGTTGACAAAGAGGAACAAAATAGTCTACAGCAAAAAACAATAACTCTCAGTTTCCTGGATGAAGAATACCCACAAGACCTATGGATCCGTGTGTACACAGATGGATCAGCACAGAATGCAGTAAAGAAAGGGGGAGCATGTGCATATATATAGAGTACCCAAATAACACTAGGGATATGAATAAAATAGCAGCAGGGAAATATTGTCACAATTATGATGCAGAAATACAAGCAATAAAGTTGGCAATAGAAAAACTGCTGAACAGTACTCTTAGCCCACAGCCTGTAGTGTTTTTGACAGATGCAAGATCAGTACTCCAGGCACTACAATCCAGAAAATTACCACATCTGCAGACCTTATAGACTGAACTCTGCAAGCACCACAGGGTTGCCCTGCAGTGGATCCCGTCTCACTGTGAAATACCAGGAAATGAGAAAGCAGATCAGTTGGCAAAGGAAGGTTCAACAGGCACACAACTAGATACACCAGTTACATACCATCATAAGAAACAGATAATCAAATCAATCAGAGGACCACAAGCCCCAAATCAGGATGCCTTTCATAATATGAATAGATATGAACAAGTTATCATTATACGCCTAAGAACAGGACACAATCGACTCCATAGTCACATGCATACAAAATTAAAGATCGGCACATCAACTACTTGTACATGTGGACAGGCACCCCAGACTGCTGAACACATACTTCAAGACTGCACTGAATATAGTAGACAGGAAAATCCATTGGCCCATAGATACAACACTACAGACAAAACTATATGGGCCACTGCAAGAATTACAAAAGACAGTAAAATTCATACAGGAAACGACATTGCTTATATAGACAATACTTCGAGCGAACGAAAGATAGATAGACAATCAAAATTTGTACAGAGCTTTCATTGACCAAAAAAATAGCATTCGACTGAGTAAACAGACAACTGGGTGATACTAACAACATACGGTGTGCACCAACATTTAACCAACCTAATTAAAAGTCTCTCTATCAACAGCAGCAGGCTGCACCGACCACTTTAAAGTTAGATCAGGCGTAAGACAGGTCTGTGTACTATATCCCTCTTGCTTATTCCACACAAGGACTACATAGATAAGTTTGCAAACACATCGGTGACAGGAGACCTATTTACAGACGATCAGGCACTAATACATGGAAAAATATAAGCGCTACAAGAGCGCTTAAATAGACTTAACGGCACAGACACTCAATACTACATGAAAATCAACAAAAGAGAAGTCATGAATATAGCAAAAGTGAAACAACATAACTATAGACAGCAGACAACTAAAACAAGTCGAGGAATCTAAATATCTAGGAAGTCCAGTGACAAACAATTCACAACCAGCAGAAATATAATCAAGATGCAATAAAGCTTGTAAAATCATTGGACAACTATCACCACTATGTCGAACAAGGAATAACTCGAGGAAAAACGGGGACTTCACAAAACAATCTTAATTTCATAGTTGTGCTTCGCATGCCAGACTAGGACCCTATAGTAAAGAACTATAAGAAAAATAACCATTATCGAGATTAATCGTGTTAGACGAATGGCAGGAGACAGCTCGAGAGATAAGATCAGAAAAGAACCAAGACGCTAGGAATAATTTCCGCCATACAATACATAAATAAACAACAGATAAATTGATTTGACTCGTGATAAAACAAAAAAACCAAGACACAACACGGGTCTTTAATAAACATTGCGAGAATACGAGACTCAAGGGCCTGTCACGAAACAGAGTGGATAGATTGAATATTAGAAACACTAGGAAACTTAACAGCAGCGAACAGAAGAGCAAAGGACCTCAAAATTATGTCTCCCACGACGCTGAAAGGTAAGGGAAGAAGAAGAAAACCAGCTTAGACAGACTTAACAGACATGAGCAAACCAAGATATTCAGACACAGAACAGGTTACTGTTGCCTCAGAGCAAACCTACCCAAGTTAGGATTCAGCCACTTTGCAACATGCGGTCGCGGATCATGCCCAACAACAGGGGTGGACAACCTTTTATCTTCTGAGCACCCGAACTGAGAACTATGAAGACGACCAGATCATCACCGAGTGCCATCTCCGCAACGAAGGTTGGCTACCATGGAGCGCCATTCTGCTATGTCTTGCTTTGATGGTGCAGATTGTCATAGGCTGACTTGTCCTTCTTTTGATGTTACTCGTCCATGTTAGTCTTGGTCTGCCTCTTTTACCTTGTATTTTTTCCTCCAAGATTACTTCTAGTAGGCTGTTGTGTCTTTTAACTGGCCCAAAAATCACATTTGGCTTGTTTGAATTGTATTTAGTATTTCTCTTTTCATTTTTAGTTGTTTTAAGACTTCATCATTTGTTTTCTTTTCTTTCCATCCAATTCTACCTATTCTTCTATAAATCCACAGTCCATGTTTCTGCACCATACAGGAATATTGAGAAGATATAACATTATCAATTCTTAGTTTTAGCCTTGCTGTTATTTGTTTTGTTAGTATATTTTTCATGGCATTAAAATTACTTTTTGTGGTTCCTATTGTTTTGTTTATTTCGGTTATACATTTTCCATCACTGGTTATAGTATGTACAAGGTAGTTGTAGTTCTGAACTGTCTCCAGGTCTATTCCTTCTATTTTGATATCCACTTGTAGGTTTTAAGTATTTTCTTTGTTTATAGTCATAGTTTTAGTCTTTTTTATATTCATATCTAATCCATATTTTTTGCTTGTCATGTTTATTACATTAAGTAATTGTAGATCTTTAGGATTTTCTGCTAGTAATATAGTATCATCAGCATATCTTAGGTTATTGATTATTCTTTCCATTAATGTTTAGGTCTAGCATCTCAGTGATGTTTTTAAAGATTTGCTCAGTGTATAGATTGAATAAGATTGGTGATAGGATGCATCCCAGTCTTACTCCTCTTTTTATATCAATGGGTATAGAGTTCTCTTTGTTATATTTTATTAAAATTCTTGTTGCTCCCAGTATAAATTACATATTATAATCATGTCCATGTCATCTAGATGTATCTATTTTAGGCATTCTATAAGTTGTTTGTGGTGTACTCTATCAAAAGCTTTGGTGTAGTCTATGAAGCAGGCATATATTGGTTTGTTTACTTCTGTGTACTTTTCGATTAGTGTTCTCATGCAGAATGTGGTTTCTTTTGTCCCACTGTTTTTCCTAAATCCAAATTGCTGCTCATCTATTTCAGTATCGATTTTATTCTCTCTCTCTCTCTCTCTCTCTCTCTCTCTCTCTCTCTCTCTCTCTCTGCGATCAGGACTCAATCAGAGTAGGATTCCAGACTCACACATGAAGTCAGCTGTCAGGTTAAGTGTGTTGATCGCCCCCACAGACAGAACATCACAATTAGAGTCTGCCAGATCCACTCTGAACACCCGTTAAAACGTTGCACTGTGTTCTGCGCCAGTGGCCCAGTGCATCCGATTTCAGCCAGCATTTTGTTCAGGTTTGTTTTCCTTAGCCTTTGATTGTCCTCAATCTTCCTGCAAGGCAGCAGATGATCTTTTCTGTAAGGGGGATTCTGCCCTTAGATGGTCGCCTTCCCAGGTTTACGAGCAAAATCTGACCGAGTCACTAGAGGTGACTAACACAGACATGCGACTTGTAATATGAGGAATCTGCAACTAGGAACACTTTTCATGCACAGCCTCCAACTGTTTCCGCCGCCTATCCCCATATACCGGCAAGTCACGTCCTCTTGATTGAAAATGATGATCGTCGTAGCACTTGATGATGTTAGGCCATCGTTGATGACTCCAATTTCGAACATAGAGACACACAGTCAGACGTCAAATTTTCCCCGTCGCACATCAAACAGCAGACCGTAAGATTTGCGCACGGCCGGTTTAGGGAACCATTACGATGACGTAGCACTCAACAATGTCGCCGAACAAATAATCTCGATCCCTTTAGATTTCTGTCTGATTACTCAAGTGTAAGCAGTATACGACGAATAAAACACGAAGCAAATTCCCCAAAGAGACAAATCTGCGGCTGACGAAGTAGTTTACATTAATGTGTAACATGGAAATAACTTGCGTCAAAGAATTTCAACAACGGTCAAGAACAGCACCAATGTGTGACGTAAAGCGCAGATGAAGTCTAGACGGTGGAAGGTCTCACTCACAACACTTGATTCGTCAAAAACAGACTGTTGTTGACCTACGTCCTCGCTTTAGCGACACGGATGTATCAAGCATATCATCATTTTGACTTTAACGCAGAAAAGTGCAATGAAGATCCGAAATTAATCAGACCCTGGGTGCATTTTCTGCAGCGATCGAGAGGACGTGGACTAGATCCGCCATCTTGGAGACGGAATCAGCAAATGATAAATAGCATTTTCATACCAACTTTGTGCTATGAAAGTCAAACATGGACCCTTTCTAAATCACATTTAATAAAGATCAATTCTTGTGAGATGCGATGCTTGAGAAAAGTAACAAACAACACAAGAAGAGATAGAATACCAAATGAAACCATAAGAAAAATGGTAGGAACAAAACCCTGCCATGAATATATAGAACAACAACAACTTAAATGGTTTGGCCACCTGGTCAGAATGAATCCTTACCAATCGCCATCAAGGGCGTTCTTCTCGAGAATGCATGGGAAAAGACCAAGAGGAAGACCCAGAAGAAGATGGATAGATGCAGTGACAGAGACATGTAACAACAAAGGAAAATCACTAATTCAGACAGTTCGAGCAGCGCAAGAACGACAAATGATATAACCACGACACCATATCGGTACCAGTGAGAAAGAGAAAGATAGCTGGTACTCCGATGTTGTCACTCCAAAAAGCCTGGCCAACTGTAATCCAAAATCTTTCAGAGTGAGCTCCAGCACTTTGACAATATCTTCGCCTGTTGTGGTGCCTTTCAGTGGTTGCAAAGCTAATATGTTCTCCGCAATGTTAAATAATTTGTCAATGTCCCAAATAAAGCTAATTGTGTTGTGTCTGACATATCAAATGACTCTTCTACGGCGACGGAGAATGCTACGAATGCTTAAGTTGTCTTTTAACATTTAGGCATGTTTTAACATCTTTCCTCACGTCATCACCTACCTTCGGCATAATACAATTATTTGGTGAAATAAATAATTCTTACCAGGACAAAGCACGTTAGCAGTGCTTCCAAAGACACTTTCTCCGTCGGAAAATGATTCAAACTCTTCTTCGCAATTCTTTTACTAGTTAATATAGCTCACACAAACAGCACTCTCTGAACATTTGTTTACACTGTAAAACAATCTTTGTAGACCTTCCAAAGACTTCTTTAAATGGGCTGCTTTGTCCTGCCTAACTTGTCCTTTCAGTGAACTGTAGTTTTCATGTTTGGATTGGAAGTGGCGCCTCATGTTGTATTCTTTGAGAACAGACATTTTTCTCTACATATTAAACACGCGGGGTTATCGTTATACAGAATCAAGAAAGAACCCGAAGTCCATCTTTCCTGACAAAATTACTATATTTTTGTTAACGGGTTCTGAATTTGTGTGCATTTATGATGTGCTACGTGTTATTTATTTCTTAGCCCAGGGAATGGAGTAGAGTTTAGTAATTTTTAAATCAAGTACAACGTCCGGCCAACATAACTTGATGGACCGGTTGTGGCCCACAGGTTATTTGTTGTGGCCCACGGGCCGTAGGTTGCCCACATCTGCCCTACAAGATTACAGCACTCTCAACACTCATCATCATCATCATCATCATCATCGAGTGCCTTCTCCGCAACGAAGGTTGGCTACGATGGATCGCCATTCTACTCTGTTTCCTGCTTTGATGGTGCAGGCTGTCATCGATTGACTTGTCCATCTTTTAATGTTACTCGTCCATGTTAGTCTTGGTCTGCTCTGCCTCTTTTACCTTGTATTTTCTCTTCCAATATTACTTTTAGTAGGCTGTTGTGTCTTTTAACGTGACCCAAAAATTTCATTTGTCTTGTCTTAATTGTATTTAGTAGTTCTCTTTTTATTTTATTTTGTTTAAAACTTCATCGTTTGTTTTCTTTTCGTCCCATCCAATTCTACCTATTCTACTATAAATCCACATTTCAAAGGCTTCAATTTTCTGTTCTGTTTTCTTGTCTAATGTCCATGTTTCTCAACACTAAGAACACAAATATGGCACACAGAAACAACCCTTGCATGACACGTAATGGAGAACAGCTCAAACGAATCGCCTTACACGTGACCTATCCTGGTATAAATGTATTAACGCGACAGCGGATGAAGAAGTTAATGGTTATGGTTATCAAATGTGGTGTGATGATATCAAATGTGGCGTGATTATATCAAATGTGGTGTGGTGATATCAAATGTGGTGTGATGATATCAAATGTGGTGTGATTATATCAAATGTGGTGTGGTGATATCAAATGTGGTGTGATGATATCAAATGTGGCGTGATTATATCAAATGTGGTGTGATGATATCAAATGTGGCGTGATTATATCAAATGTGGTGTGGTGATATCAAATGCGGTGTGATGATATCAAATGCGGTGTGATGATATCACATGTGGTGTGATTATATCAAATGTGGTGTGCTGATATCAAATGTGGTGTACTGATATCAAATGTGGTGTACTGATATCAAATGTGGTGTATTGATATCAAATGTGGTGTACTGATATCAAATGTGGTGTACTGATATCAAATGTGTTACGCTGAGAAGACCCATATATATAGCAGACGTGATGGTGTAGTGTACTATGTGTCCATCCTTATTTATCGTGGCCGGGATAGATAATCGAGTATATATAGATGGCGGTTGCACAGACTGATATAGGTTAAAGTCACGAGAAGGGTGAGTTTACGTTAGCTTGGCACAAGATGGTGATGTTGCCATGGCTTTCTTGGTTCTTTTTTTCTGCTAAAGAAGTTAAATCTCGTCCTTCATAGGGAATACAATACTAGATCTTCTACATCAAAATACGTCAACGCCCATTGAGGTCCCGCCATACTAGGTCTTCTACATCAAAATACTTCACCGCCCATAGAGGTCCCGCCATACAAGGTCTTCTACATCAAAATACTTCACCGCCCATAGAGGTCCCGCCATACAAGGTCTTCTACACCAAATCCATAGAGATCCCGCCATACTAGGTATGCTACTACTACATCTATCCTCCACCATCATTAGTCTAGCAACCTTGGCTGCTACTACTACATCCATCCTCCACCATCATTAGTCCAGCAACCTTGGCTGCTACTACTACATCCATCCTCCACCATCATTAGTCTAGCAACCTTGGCTGCTACTTCTACATCCATCCTCCACCATTATTAGTCCAGCAACCTTGGTTGCTAACACTACATCCATCCTCCACCATCATTAGTCCAGCAACCTTGGCTGCTACTACTACATCCATCCTCCACCATCATTAGTCCAGCAACCTTGGCTGCTACTTCTACATCCATCCTCCACAATCATTAGTCCAGCAACCTTGGCTGCTACTACTACATCCATCCTCCACCATCATTAGTCCAGCAACCTTGGCTGCTACTTCTACATCCATCCTCCACCATCATTAGTCCAGCAACCTTGGCTGCTACTAGTACATCCATCCTCCACCATCATTAGTCCAGCAACCTTGGTTGCTAACACCACATCCATCCTCCACCATCATTAGTCCAGCAACCTTGGTTGCTACTAGTACATCCATCCTCCACCATCATTAGTCCAGCAACCTTGGCTGCTACTACTACATCCATCCTCCACCATCATTAGTCCAGCAACCTTGGCTACTACTACTACATCCATCCTCCACCATCAGTAGTCCAGCAACCTTGGCTACAACTACTACATCCATCCTCCACCATCATTAGTCTAGCAACCTTGGCTACAACTTCTACATCCATCCTCCACCATCATTAGTCCAGCAACCTTGGCTACAACTACTACATCCATCCTCCACCATGATTAGTCCAGCAACCTTGGCTACAACGACTACATCCATCCTCCACCATCATTAGTCCAGCAACCTTGGCTACAACTACTACATCCATCCTCCACCATCATTAGTCCAGCAACCTTGGCTACAACTTCTACATCCATCCTCCACCATCATTAGTCCAGCAACCTTGGCTACAACTACTACATCCATCCTCCACCATCATTAGTCCAGCAACCTTGGCTACAACTACTACATCCATCCTCCACCATCATTAGTCCAGCAACCTTGGCTACAACTTCTACATCCATCCTCCACCATCATTAGTCTAGCAACCTTGGCTGCTACTACTACATCCATCCTCCACCATCATTAGTCTAGCAACCTTGGCTACAACTTCTACATCCATCCTCCACCATCATTAGTCCAGCAACATTGGCTGCTACTTCTACATCCATCCTCCACCATCATTAGTCCGGCAACCTTGGCTACTACTACTACATCCATCCTCCACCATCATTAGTCTCGCAACCTTGGCTGCTACTACTACATCAATCCTCCACCATCATTAGTCCAGCAACCTTGGCTGCTACTACTACATCCATCTTCCACCATCATTAGTCTAGCAACCTTGGCTACAACTTCTACATCCATCCTCCACCATCATTAGTCCAGCAACCTTGGCTACTACTACTACATCCATCCTCCACCATCATTAGTCCAGCAACCTTGGCTGCACTACTACATCCATCCTCCACCATCATTAGTCCAGCAATCTTGGCTGCTACTTCTACATCCTTCCTCCACCATCATTAGTCCAGCAACCTTGGCTGCTACTTCTACATCCTTCCTCCACCATCATTAGTCCAGCAATCTTGGCTGCTACTTCTACATCCTTCCTCCACCATCATTAGTCCAGCAACCTTGGCTGCTACTAATACATCCATTCTCCACCATCATTAGTCCAGCAACCTTGGCTACTACTACTACATCCATCCTCCACCATCATTAGTCCAGCAACCTTGGCTACTACTACTAAATCCATCCTCCACCATCATTAGTCCAGCAACCTTGGCTACAACTTCTACATCCATCCTCCACCATCATTAGTCCAGCAACCTTGGCTACTGCTACTAAATCCATCCTCCACCATCATTAGTCCTGGAACCTTGGCTACTACTACTACATCCATCCTCCACCATCATTAGTCCAGCAACCTTGGCTACTACTACAACATCCATCCTCCACCATCATTAGTCCAGCAACCTTGGCTGCTACTTCTACATCCATCCTCCACCATCATTAGTCTAGCAACCTTGGCTACTACTACTACATCCATCCTCCACCATCATTAGTCCAGCAACCTTGGCTACTACCACTACATCCATCCTCCACCATCATTAGTCCAGCAACCTTGGCTACTACTACTACATCCATCCTCCACCATCATTAGTCTAGCAACCTTGGCTACTACTACTACATCCATCCTCCACCATCATTAGTCCAGCCAACAACCTTGGCTACTACTACTACATCCATCCTCCACCATCATTAGTCCAGCAACCTTGGCTGCTACTTCTACATCCATCCTCCACCATCATTAGTCTAGCAACCTTGGCTACTACTACTACATCCATCCTCCACCATCATTAGTCCAGCAACCTTGGCTGCTACTACTACATCCATCCTCCACCATCATTAGTCCAGCAACCTTGGCTGCTACTACTACATCCATCCTCCACCATCATTAGTCCAGCAACCTTGGCTGCTACTACTACATCCATCCTCCACCATCATTAGTCCAGCAACCTTGGCTGCTACTACTACATCCATCCTCCACCATCATTAGTCCAGCAACCTTGGCTGCTACTACTACATCCATCCTCCACCATCATTAGTCCAGCAACCTTGGCTACAACTACTACATCCATCCTCCACCATCATTAGTCCAGCAACCTTGGCTACTACACCTACATCCATCCTCCACCATCATTAGTCTAGCAACCTTGGCTACTACTACTACATCCATCCTCCACCATCATTAGTCTAGTAACCTTGGCTACTACTACTACATCCATCCTCCACCATCATTAGTCCAGCAACCTTGGCTGCTACTACTACATCCATCCTCCACCATCATTAATCAGCAACCTTGGCTACTACTACTACATCCATCCTCCACCATCATTAGTCCAGCAACCTTGGCTGCTACTACTACATCCATCCTCCACCATCATTAATTCAGCAACCTTGGCTACTACTACTACATCCATCCTCCACCATCATTAGTCTAGCAACCTTGGCTGCTACTACTACATCCATCCTCCACCATCATTAGTCCAGCAACCTTGGCTGCTACTACTACATCCATCCTCCACCATCATTAGTCCAGCAACCTTGGCTGCTACTACTACATCCATCCTCCACCATCATTAGTCCAGGAACCTTGGCTGCTACTACTACATCCATCCTCCACCATCATTAGTCCAGCAACCTTGGCTGCTACTACTACATCCATCCTCCACCATCATTAGTCCAGCAACCTTGGCTACAACTACTACATCCATCCTCCACCATCATTAGTCCAGCAACCTTGGCTGCTACTACTACATCCATCCTCCACCATCATTAATTCAGCAACCTTGGCTACTACTACTACTATATCCATCCTCCACCATCATTAGTCTAGCAACCTTGGCTGCTACTACTACATCCATCCTCCACCATCATTAGTCCAGCAACTTGGCTGCTAATACTACATCCATCCTCCACCATCATTAGTCTAGCAACCTTGGCTGCTTCTTCTACATCCATCTCCACCATCATTAGTCCAGCAACCTTGGCTGCTACTACTACATCCATTCTCCACCATCTTTAATCCATCAAACCTTGGCGCACCCTTTGCCTTTTCACATCTCAGTGGTTAGTGAACTGGACTATAAAGGACAGGCTTCCGGATTCATCCAGTCTTACATGGGTACCGGAATTTTTCTGGAAAGTAAAGCGGCACGGGCGTAATACCGACCCCATTACTCCAAAAACCATGTGCTGAAGGTCTATAAAAATGATGATCACAAACACCATATTCCCTATACGCCACTTGGCGTGACGCGGCACTTTACTTTGTCTGTTGCTAAAAAAATTACTTGACTGTTTTAATAGGATCCTTAAATTACTTGACTGTTTTAATATGACTGCTTTAATAGGATCCTTAAATTACTTGACTGTTTTAATATGACTGCTTAATAGGATCCTTAAATTACTTGACTGTTTAATATGACTGCTTTAATAGGATCCTTAAATTACTTGACTGTTTTAATATGACTGTTTTAATAGGATCCTTAAATTAGCAGATTGTTTTAATATGACTGTTTTAATAAGATCCTTAAATTACTTGAGTGTTTATAGTAGAATCCTTAAATTACTTGACTGTTTTATAGTAGAATCCTTAAATTACTTGAGTGTTTTATAATAGGATCCTTAAATTACTTGAGTGTTTTATAGTAGAATCCTTAAATTACTGAGTGTTTTACAGTAGAATCCTTAAATTACTTGACTGTTTATAGTAGAATCCTTAAATTACTTGACTGTTTTATAGTAGAATCCTTAAATACTTGACTGTTTTATAATAGGATCCTTAAATTACTTGAGTGTTTTACAATAGGATCCTTAAATTACTTGAGTGTTTTACAGTAGGATCCTTAAATTACTTGAGTGTTTTACAGTAGAATCCTTAAATTACTTGACTGTTTTATAGTAGAATCCTTAAATTACTTGAGTGTTTTACAGTAGAATCCTTAAATTACTTGAGTGTTTTACAGTAGGATCCTTAAATTACTTGAGTGTTTTACAGTAGAATCCTTAAAATTAATTGACTGTTTTATAGTAGAATCCTTAAATTACTTGAGTGTTTTACAGTAGAATCCTTAAATTACTTGACTGTTTTATAGTAGAATCCTTAAATTACTTGAGTGTTTTACAGTAGGATCCTTAAATTACTTGAGTGTTTTACAGTAGGATCCTTAAATTACTTGAGTGTTTTATAATAGGATCCTTAAATTACTTGAGTGTTTTATAATAGGATCCTTAAATTACTTGAGTGTTTTACAGTAGGATCCTAAATTACTTGAGTGTTTTATAATAGGATCCTTAAATTACTTGAGTGTTTTACAGTAGGATTCTTAAATTACTTGACTGTTTTATAATAGAATCCTTAAATTACTTGAGTGTTTTACAGTAGGATCCTTAAATTACTTCACTGCACAAATCTGGTTGGTTATTCCGCTATGAAAAGGGATCGCTGGTCACACGATTAATATAAAATGGGATCGCCGATTGCTGTGCTAAAAGGAATCCCGACTAGTAACAAGTTGAGAAACATTGTCCAAGAGGAACAGTTCATATCTCTCGCCAGTGGGCTTACCATTCCTCTCTGCAAACAACAAACATCAAAGGAGAGTGGTTCAGAAACAATATTAGACTAAACATAACGGACACTAAACTAATGTATTATAATCACAGAGGAACAACAATCAGGTTAATTCGCTAAGTTGAAAGAACAATCAAGAAAACAAGAGATTTGTTTAATCAGTGATGTAATCATCTCACTCGCGCTATTTACTCATGCCTGCAAATGGAAATATTGACGTGGGTCCTAAATACGTAGTGGTTCCCAAACTGTTTTGGTTCATGGCACCATAAGTGTAAGGTTAGTTGTTTTAATGGGGATGAAAGTAACAAAACACGTAATAATTGCGTTCATACTCGTGTACCTCAGTAGGGAAAAGAAAATTCATTGATAATGCAGCACTGTTTATTATAGACTGCATTAAAAATATTTACACAATTTTAATAATGATGCAAGGTCAGTCCTTCAAGTAAAATCAAGTTACCAAGCAGTGCAGACTCATCCAAGAAATAAAAGACAACGGTTCCTATTTAAAAAAAAAAAAGAAATCCTGCAGTGGATAGCAGCAAACTGTGACCGGGAATATGAAATTGGTGAAAGTAGATGGAAACCTTCAACATTTCAATCCTACCCAGAACCTCGGAGAGGTAAAAGATACCCAGAAATCACCAAGGAAACAGATATATGTTCTATTGTCTATTAATCATGTCACCAACAACTACATAAATCCTAGCCACCGCTTCTTTCTTTCCGCTATTTTTTCCGATAAGTGTTTTTAATTTGTGTTGATTTTTCTTTGCATATATTTTAGAATATCATTTGCCATCGTATTGTCTTTATATATGTTGTTGTTATTTTATAGCCGATGAAGGCTTTTTTCCAAAAACGTTGTTTGCCTAATAGTTTACCTGCTAGTACAAATGTATGTCATTTTACAAATTTAAGAGATTTGCATATAAACAGTTACCAGAACATGACAGAATAAACATGTTCACAAGACACGAGCAGCCAAGATTTACATACCCAGAGCATGCAAAGATACAGGGAAATATAGATCGCGGACGACAAGAGAGAAGATACTAGATAGCTGGTGACATGAATGGAAAAGTCAACGGAGCTGACACGATGAATTGTGGATAGATAATTGTATAAAGACATGATCGTCTACGCATCTGCTATGGCACATGATGGTGACTGACTAACATGTTCATAAACATTTGTCTGAAACTGAAAGTCTGTTAAATCATGTAAACTGACGAAAATCGTAGCACAACACAACTAAATGAAAAGTTATCACTGATATTTGGAAACATTCTAAAGCCTCACAATCTGAGAACCATTGAGGTACACTAATCTCCCTAACATAATAAATGGAAGCGCCCATTGAGGTCACATCCGAAAACAAATCTCTCCTTATATGGAAAACCGCAACTTTGAGATCATAAATGAAAAATAAATAAGTATATCAACTTGTTTAGTTATACATGCAGTAGATTGTAAATATTTTACACAAGAAGCCACGGAGATAGTAAATTAAAACAAAAATACCGCTTGACCCATTGACCTTGCATTCGTTAACGCAGCAACCGGAAGCAAGCCGGTGTGTTGCCGTGCTAAGGTTATGGACACGGTGTGTTGAGCTGGTGAACAGACGTAGACACAATTCTAACAGTCTTGGATTATTCTACTTCACTCCAAGTACTAAAAGTCTCTCAAAATGCCCGTCTTCCACACGAAGACGATCGAAGGTATATTGGAACCTGTTGCACAACAGGTAAATGATTGTTTGTGAATTGTTTGTTGTTATAGTTATATCCAAAAAGTAAAAAGGTGAGCTAGCAGACGTGAATCAGGTAACCGTGGCGTTACTTATACTAAGTTATACTGGCGTTACTTAATTATTCTTTAACAAACAAAAAGGTGGATAGATAGAAATGTTTTTTTTCCAGCAGATCTTTAATTTTATTCTTCAATGCCTAGACCTTGTTTTGCCGGTGAGTGAATCCAAAGGCCCGGCATTGTCTTTCTCTCCATTTTTTGTTTTGTTTTGTTACACAACGTGTGCATTCAATTCATAATAATTATAATATCATATAATAATAATTTAAATATAATAAAATTAATAACAATAATAATTTTTAATTGCCATTAATCAGTAATAATATATTATAATAAATTAATAATTACATTGCCTATAAGCAGCTTCATTTCATTAAAGCAATAACATCATTCATTTCAAATTTTGTATTAAAATCATCATGGATAAACTGCACTTAATTTGATAAATCAATTAAATGAACAAATATCGTAATGATAAATACAGTGTGGCTTTGTGCTTTAATACTTAATATGATTTGTCTGACCACGAGTAGCATGACCATGGAGGTGATGGCAGTGACCAGGGCATTCAAATGGTTAGAGTCACAAGACTACACCCATGCCTGTATACTGAGTGATTCGATGAGCATGATAAAAAAAGTGGAGGTGGGCACTGTATGCATGCAATGGTTAGAATCATTGCAGAAGTCAAAATACATAAGATCACCTTTGTCTATGTCCCTGGACATGCAGGAGTACGGGGAAATGAAAGAGCGGACAGGTTGGCTAGCTGTGCTTTTGTTGAGGACGGGCAACCAATGGATCGGGCGGACATCATCAGTGCCCTCCGAAATGTGGGAAGAGCACAAGACTTCGACAACCACAAATCCACGTCACTCCTTCGGATGAAAGAGATGGGAGTTAAGATGGGCACAGCCAGAAATGAGAAACTCAGTGGGCTTATAAGAAGACTTTTCAACCAACACAGAACTGGAGCCGTCAGTCGCTGGACACTGCGGGACTTGTTGAGGAGGGGATCTGAGCACCTCTGGACATGTTTGGAGTGCAATGATGATGACCCGCAAATAACTCAATGATTTGTCTTACTAGTCTTCGTTTTTATAATTTATAGAATAAATATATTGTGCTTATATATATATATATTATATTATATATATATATAATAATAAAGGACTCAACCTTAATAGTAAAAAAGACAGATGTAATGATAACAACAAAGAAAAGGATTTCACCGCACCGCAATGCACAATAAAGACCTAAATGATTGCTTGACCCTTAAACACTTTGTACCAAAAACTGTCAACATTTTCACACCCGTAAACATCATATGCTATGGGCATGTCTTTACTGTTGAAATAGTAAGCAGTTGAGCTTTGCTTTGTTCAAGTATTGTAATTATGGTAGTTTAAAGGCAAGCTATTCTGTGGGCAGTAGTTACTGTTAAGATTATCTAATGTGTTCAGAAATATGCGATGAGAGGCACAAGAGAGAAACAAAAACAATACATTACTAGAATGGATCGAAACTCCCTGTTCCCTTCTGGTTGAATGATTTTTGTTTACAGTAGGGTCAACAAATTTGCTTTTTTAATCAGAATAGGAAAGGGTGGGGGTGGAGGAAGGGTTTCGAGTAAAAATTCGACATTGTATATGTAATAGTAAATGTGCAACCCAGGAAAGTGCCTTGTTGCGTGTGATTTTTCTTAACTTGTACTCACAGAAATCCTCCCAAAGATAACCCTGGAAAGTGCCTTGTTGCGTGTGATTTTTCTTAACTTGTACTCACAGAAATCCTCCCAAAGACCCATGAAGATGTGATATATATGATTATTATTTCTTAAAATGGAACTATTTGTCATTGGTTAAATCTATGAGAAAATAGAGAAGACGACTTCATACAAAATTACTTGCTACTTGTCAAATTTGAATGACAGCACCAGATAAGATAAAGATCAATACTAATAAGAGCCAGATACACCAGTATATGATGATAATTTTGATAATAAATTACTTTAGTTGAGCGAGATAGCTGTGGCTAATGACTGGATTATTGTGAAGAGTTGAGGTTGAAAGAGCGGAGTGGACAAGGTATACTGACAGCGCAAGAGCTTAAGGTCAACTACTCACAACTGACTGCTTGCTCTAGGATCGATGAACCAGAACTATTCAGATCCACACCACCTCTTTTGTGGTACCCCAAGAACAGATTAAACAGTCCAACCAGGTAACTAGGAATCCTGAGGGAAGGCTAGCCAGTACTAAAAAACGCCTTGCTGAAGTTGGATGCGTTGGGTCGAATGGTTTTGCCTAACGTGTTGATCTTTATATATTTGTAGTTTTGTGCCAGATGAAGACCTTTGCCAAAATGTTGTTTGTCTCACCTCTCTAATAGTTTAGCTGCTATGTGCAATGTTATGTTTATGCCTAGTATTTACTATTTTATATAATTTATATTTGGGCTTATCTGCTGCATAACTACAAGGCGACAACCTCCACTTAACAGTATTTTAAATACGAATGATGAAGGCTACTATTAACTACGTCATTAGCCGTCGGGTGAATGCCAGAGAGAAAGAAATGTGTACCATTATTTTTTTTATGGTAAAGAATGCGGCTTGGCTTAGTACTGACTATAAAGCTGTATTGGTGGATTTTAAAAAATACCGATAAGTACTGAAACCATATGGGAGCCGCGATAGCTCAGTGGTTAGTGAACTGGACTACAAAGGACAAGAGGTAGGGTTCGATCCCAACCGACGGCTTCCGGGTTCATCCAGCCTTTAATGGGTACCTGATTTTTTTCAGGGAAAGTGAAGCGGCACGGGCGTAATACCAACCACATTACTCCAAAAATCATGTGCCGAAGGTCTGTAAAATTTATGGTCACTAAACACCATATTCCCTATACGCCACTTGGCGTGACGGGGGCACTTTACTTACTGAAACCATATGCCCTACATGCCACCCTCGATGCGTCACGGGTTTTTTTCTTTGTACAGAGAAGCAATAAGTAAAATCGCGCGCTGTACAGTAAAACTATTTCTCTCTAAACCCCCCCCCCCCCCACACACACAAATTCCCATACACACACACTTTTTGTATAAGCACACATCCCCACACACAAATACCAATGCCATCGGAACTGCATAACTGATCTTAACTTGTGAAAAGAAAAGTTCACTTTCCGCCTATCTCAAAATACCCGTTGCCTGCCAGATAATTAACCGGAACTTCTCCCAGTCCGGACTTTGTCTGAACAACAAATATCACACAAATACACGCTTACAGGGTTACCCAATAAGCACTAGCTATTTGGACAGCAACTTGCAAGCAAATAACCGCCCTTTATGGGTTGGCATTGGGAGGAACACAAATCTTGTAAACAGTCGGGGACACACGCCCACACTTTCCTGTACAGAGGTATACCAACCAGCCCAGATTCTGTGCCTCGCACAACTGTTTATCAATGATATTTTAGTTTTTTTAAAAAAAATAATCGTGTATGCTTCATGTGGTTATTTTATTGATCTATTAAATTAAATAATCGTAGTTACAGGAGAAATTATTTGTAGCTGAATCATTGCATGTTCGTCACACAGAAAAAAAACAACATTACGAACAAAATTATATTTTAAATAACTTATTACAACATTTTATTAAGACAGGCCATAACATTTTGAATAAGAAAACGCAGACACATAATAATAAATGAGAATTATTATAGAGGGAAACTTCTCTCAAGGAGTACGGGTTCCATTCTACTTCGGACCATATATTGTTCTTTTTTTTTTTCTGGTGTTGATTTTTTTTGTGATTTTTGTTCTGAGTGCTGCAAACATTGCTCTCGTTCTAAAATGATTCGCATAAACTTCGGCTGGCAGATAACCCGTTGTGCATGTGTGAACTGGACAGACCAAACGGCGAAGCGTGTGCTACATAATTTCCACATATTTGATCAAATGAAGTAAAAAAAAAAAATAAAACAATTATGCTTTACAAAAAAAAACTCCACAAAACTGTGTAGAGTTAAAGAGAGCATCAGATAAGGGGATTTCATCATGCATGGCCGAGTCTGACTGTGAACACAACCAGATGAAATACAAGATGAATGCTTTTAGAAAAACGCTCATTCTCGCCATGCCTTGACCCCTCCAAATAGACCTACAAGTTCTAAATATGATATGCCGACCTCTAGACAAGAACGTCCCCGGTTCAAATCCCGAATAGTGGAAATTGTTCTCTTCGAATACACCAGTTATTCGTGACTTTACCCTCCCCCGGTCTCTGGATAAAGAGATCCAATATCTAGTCTTCTTGGGTCACAGCGAAAAACAATATGTCCCGTGTGTACTCAGTGCACGTTAAAGAGCCCTTGTCAGTTATTAGTCGACCAAAATGGCCGCTGCCGGGACATAAAGGAATAAAATCTACCCATGCCGGAGATGGATGTATCGGGCCGAAAAATCGCGGGAAGCTGTCAATGAATGACTTAAACGTATACGTGTAGATTTTAGCGCTAAACTTGTTTCGTTACTATTTTTGAATGGCAGCTGGGATCTAATACAACTAGTTGGACATGGTCTGGGGTTAAATGACCTCTCCAAGAAGTAGACTAAATCCCCAAGACACAACAACTGAGCTCCAGTAACACTGGTTGGACATGGTCTGAAGTTAAATGACCTCTCTAAGAAGTAGACCAAATCCCCCAAGACACAACAACTGAGCTCCAGTAACACTGGTTGGACATGGTCTGAAGTTAAATGACCTCTCTAAGAAGTAGACCAAACCCCAAGACACAACAACTGAGCTCCAGTAACACTGGTTGGACATGGTCTGAAGTTAAATGACCTCTCTAAGAAGTAGACCAAATCCCCCAAGACACAACAACTGAGCTCCAGTAACACTGGTTGGACATGGTCTGAAGTTAAATGACCTCTCTAAGAAGTAGACCAAATCCCCCAAGACACAACAACTGAGCTCCAGTAACACTGGTTGGACATGGTCTGAAGTTAAATGACCTCTCTAAGAAGTAGACCAAATCCCCAAGACACAACAACTGAGCTCCAGTAACACTGGTTGGACATGGTCTGAAGTTAAATGACCTCTCTAAGAAGTAGACCAAATCCCCCAAGACACAACAGCTGAGCTCCAGTAACACTGGTTGGACATGGTCTGAAGTTAAATGACCTCTCTAAGAAGTAGACCAAATCCCCCAAGACACAACAACTGAGCTCCAGTAACATTGGTTGGACATGGTCTGAAGTTAAATGACCTCTCTAAGAAGTAGACCAAATCCCCCAAGACACAACAACTGAGCTCCAGTAACACTGGTTGGACATGGTCTGAGGTAAATGACCTCTCCAAGAAGTAGACAAAATCCCCCAAAACACAACAGCTGAGCTCCAGTAGCACTGGTTGGACATGGTCTGAAGTTAAATGACCTCTCCAAGAAGTAGACCAAATCCCCCAAGACACAACGGCGGAGCTCCAGTAGCACTGGTTGGACATGGTCTGAGGTTAAATGACCTCTCCAAGAAGTAGACCAAATCCCCAAGACACAACGGCTGAGCTCCAGTAGCACTGGTTGGACAATGGTTTTAGAGAGGTGTTCCGATGACCTCTCTGTGTGACGACGATTTTCGAGATAGGCAACACTTTCAACTGATCGCGTCATCATAATGGACAGCCACGTTTTCACTGTCTTGTTGGATATGTAGCTAAGTGTTTCCGATTTTAATTTGTTTGTGTCTCACTTCTCCTCATCACAGGCCATCAAGCTGTCTAGTTTTGGGAGGCTGTTCTGGTAACACTATCAGCCCCGGTATAGCTCTTAGATTAAGCGATGCTCATGCGTATCTACCATTGTTAGATAATGCGGGGACACGTCACATGTTGGAGACGTATATTTCAACCAATGGGCTGATATGAAGCTCTAGAGGTGCCTATATATTCTTGATGATGATGAGGCTGGGTGCTATCACTCTGCTGTGACGTAAGGCCGGTTCTAATCAGACAGAACACCTCTCATTAACTTCTCATATAGACGATACAGAACCAGACAACAGTCACGGATATCAACATTAATGGTAACTCCATTGTAAGATTTCTAGAGACTGGCTCAACTGGCCAGTAACATGTTTAATGGCATATACCGTCGTAAGCCAGCGATTACAAAGACCTGCAATAACAAATCACATCATATGCACACACTCCATAGTGAAATGTACAGGTCTACAACTGCAACTCAGTTGTATCTAATAGTCTATCTCCATCAGAACTTCTAAGTCCTTTAAAACTGTCCTGGACGGGCAAAACTTGTACATAATTCCTTGTCTTTTAAGCTTCATGTTTCTGACGCGTTTACTGATCTTCTGTTATATTCTAGCGATCTACCCTTCAACAATCCTGGTAATCAGTAATTATTCCCAGATGTGATCCGTCCCGCCAGCGCTATTCCTGATTTAAACTTATGTCTTGTCTGCTCGAGATACTGGCGGGATCTGATTAGTCCAGGACTTTAGTTTGCCACGTCGGCTTCGTTACGTCACTATCCTAATCATACCATCTAGAGATGTCCTTAAAAAAAACTGACCAGTATTCACTTTGGCCATGTAACTTAACAATTATCGGTTACCCCTGTTAACTCTATTAACACCCCAGCTCTCCAAACCGAGATCTGGTACATTATGAATACACACCAGTCGCAAATGTCTTCAATTGTTTACAAAATGATTCAAAACGACTGTTCGTCGGTGATGGTTTGTGTTTACTGATAAGTTTACCGTTTGTTGATTACGTGACAGGTATGGTTGACATTATAACCAACGCAATTTAAAAAAAAAATGTCAGGTTAACTCAATTACTTACTCTTGTTCACCTCTAATGTCTTCAGTGATCAATACTTTGTCACTTGTTTCTTACACGGTGCTCTCTTTGTATCTGCTATTTCATTAATCCATCGTCTACGTCTACTTTTCCTTTGATTCTGGATACTAAATGTTCTTTCAAGGATGTTGTCGGCAGGTTACCTTGTGCTGATGTCCAAACCATTATATATATATGTGTGTGTGTGTGTGTGTGTGTGAGAGAGAGAAAGAGAGAGATCCATCCAGCTCTACAGGGTTAATAAAAATGGTAGTTTTATAGTTTCAGTTGGTAATAAAGAAGACGATAAAAAAAACTCACGTGGAGATTGAAAGAGAGACCATCAGAGATACATAATACAAATATTTAAATAAACTGAACGATTATATGGCCATAAAAAAAACGAAACGCCTTCAGCGGTGGAGGAGGGGGTGGGGAGGCTGGTTGGTCTCGAGGTAAGGGCGCGACCTCTTGACAGAGAGGTTGTGAGTTCAAATCCCTGCTGCAGCAGTTGGGATTTTTATTTGTGATTTCTCTTTACGGCAACCACCCTTGGTCTCAGCAGCGAGGCCTGGCTTGAAACTTCAAATTACTCATTGACAAACGTCAATTACTCATCGACAGAAACAAATATGAGTACCTCCGGAGGCGTAGATATACGCGAGCGTGCCGCGGACCCCTGTGCACACGGCTGCCAGGGAAAAAACGTTTTAAAACGCAAAAAATTTCAGTTCGTAGGTTCTAGAGACTTCGCCAGAGGTGAAAGTTGGCGAACGCCAAAAATACAAGCCCCAGCATATGTCTGGCAACTATGTACACTTTAGGAAAATACGTCATCCCTATTACTAAAGGAGATTGTTAAGTGGTCAGTGGCGACACGCCTGTTACGTCGCACCGTCTTTGTTTATGGTTTCTGGTGACTTTCCAAGCGGCGCCTTTCGTAGTCGTTCACCAATCCGATACTTTAGATGCCGCCTCCATTAGCCTGCTATGTTTTTCTTGCTGCTGGCGTTCTTTGTTTCCCAAGCAATTTCTCTAGACGTAGTAGATTTTTACTCTGATTTTATCGCTCCTCCCAGCACCCACTTCATCTTTTCTGGTTGTCTTGATATACAAACGTCTGATATCTGATAACAGTGGCAATATTGTTTATGCCATGTGAACTAATGAACCTGTACAACATGGAAAGAGATCAGGGCGTGGTTCTGTGGCCAGACTGAAAAGAGAAACAACTGCGTAGCGACAATCTCTGTGTACTCATGAGGTGCTTGCTGCAGACGTAATATGGTTTTATGCGATAATTATAATCAAAACATTTAGTCTGCCAAGTAAGACTTATATCATACTTTATCTCCTCCTTCTTATCTTTTTCTTGCTAAGGACCAACGAAGCAGCTATAGGGCAATACACTTTGAGCTATGTAGTCTAGAGAAAAGATGACGACCTCTAGATCGGATGGTTCCGAGTTCGAATCCCGACACAAGTTGGTGTTTTTTCTTTTCTATTCCAATCCATGAATTTTTCTCAACGTAACCCACCACAGTCTCAGGGTAGTGATGTCTAGCCTTCTCTGATACCGGCAAAATGATGGAGCTCCAGGTTGCGCACATAAAACACACACACAAATAAGAGTTCATAAAAAATAATGGCCGCTTCTTGGGAAAACATTGTTGAGAGATAAATATCTATGCAAAGCATCAAGTACCAAGCCTGCTGGCGTAGGTGATCATGTCTCTCCACAACTTTCGATCACATTTATTTATTATTTCTGTTGTTGACCTCCTGCCAAGCCATTCTCTTAAGCTGTCTGGTATCTTTTCTCTTTGCTTCCCTCTATCTCTTCGTCCCTCAATTTTCCCAGTTGTTACAATATATTCCAATTGTTCTCTTCTCATTACATGGCCAAAAAATGATGATTGTATCTTCCTAATAATGGAAATTAGCTCTCTTTTTGCTTTGGCCTCTTTCAGAACGTTTTCATTACTCTTCTTAGCTGTCCATAGTATTCTCAACATTCTTCTGTAAAACCACATTTCTACATACTCCAGTGATTTTCTTGTCTGTTGTCCTATTTTCCATGATTCACATCCATATATTAAGACTGGCTCTACATAACATTTAAGAACTCTTTTTCTTGTTTCTATTGTCAAAATGTATTGCACAGTATCTTCCTCATTTTTTTTAAAAGCTGCTTTTGCCTGAACCATTGTGATCTATGCAAATACCGCCTCTGTTTTTAAGGTCTTGGGCCGGTGTTATAGAATTCGTACATCTGAGCAGAGCTTCATTGTCCCGCTAGTGTGTGACTGCTGTGCTGCAAGCTGAGGAAGGTGCTAGGGCTGGAATTGTGTACTATGGAGTATTCCGATGTGCAATAAAGATAATATGTTGACTAAACTAAAATAGCCTCAACAAATGTCAGTGACAACAGTTTGCTGGATCTAGCAGTCATCCGATCCGTAGTGTACTTGAAGTTGCCCGCGTTATGCATGCATCGTTACTAATGATCTCACCACCAAATTGTATTTATTCAACTTCCTTCCTTCCATCATCAATTGTATTTATTCAACTTCCTTCCTTCCGTCATCAAATTGTATTTATTCAACTTCCTTCCTTCCGTCATCAAATTGTATTTATTCAACTTCCTTCCTTCCGTCATCAAATTGTATTTATTCAACTTCCTTCCTCCCTACATCAAAGTGTATTTATTCAACTTTCTTCCTCCCTACATCAAATTGTATTTATTCAACTTCCTTCCTCCCTACATCAAATTGTGTTTATTCAACTTCCTTCCTCCATACATCAAATTGTATTTATTCAACTTCCTTCCTCCCTACATCAAATTGTATTTATTCAACTTCCTTCCTCCCTACATCAAATTGTATTTATTCAACTTCCTTCCTCCATACATCAAATTGTATTTATTCAATTTCCTTCCTCCCTACATCAGATTGTATTTATTCAACTTCCTTCCTCCCTACATCAAATTGTATTTATTTAACTTCCTTTCTCCCTATATCAAATTGTATTTATTCAACTTCCTTCCTCCCTACATCAAATTGTATTTATTCAACTTCCTTCCTCCCATCATCAAATTGTATTTATTCAACTTCCTTCCTCCCATCACCAAATTGTATTTATTCAACTTCCTTCCTTCCATCATCAAATTGTATTTATTCAACTTTCTTCCTCCCATCATCAAATTGTATTTATTCAACTTCCTTCCTCCCATCATCAAATTGTATTTATTCAACTTCCTTCCTCCCATCATCAAATTGTATTTATTCAACTTCCTTCCTCCCTTCATCAAATTGTATTTATTCAACTTCCTTCCTCCCTTCATCAAATTGTATTTATTCAATTTTCCTTCCTCCTTACATCAGATTGTATTTATTCAACTTCCTTCCTCCTTACGGCAGATTTTATTTATTCAATTTCCTTCCTCCTACATCACATTGTATTTATTCAATTTCCTTCCTCCTTACATCAGATTGTATTTATTCAACTTCCTTCCTCCTACAGCAGATTGTATTTATTCAACTTCCTTCCTCCTTACAGCAGATTGTATTTATTCAATTTCCTTCCTCCTTACATCAGATTGTATTTATTCAATTTCCTTCCTCCTTACATCAGATTGTATTTATTCAATTTCCTTCCTCCTTACATCAGGTTGTATTTATTCAACTTCCTTCCTTCTCCTTATTTTTACGAATTGCTCTCATTCTACTCGTAAAAACAACAACCATGTTCTACATAGGAGTGGATTATATGTCCTCCATGGATTTGAGTATGATATGGCAACTGTCCCAGGCATGTAGCCGCTGGGTGTGAGCGACCAATTTGACAAGCTATCTGCTTCACGTGCATCGGTTGACCCACGACATCGAGCAGCCCAAGGAACATCTTTACCCATAAATCATGAGAAGTTTCTATGTTTATAACCAACAGTTTCACATTTGATATGTTAAAATAAACAGATGTATAGTGACCAGTGTATCGATTATCTCCTTCACATTTGTTATGTTAAAATAAACAGCTATATAGTGGTCAGTGTATCGATGATCTCCTTCACATTTGCTTCCAAGTATGTGACTGGTATTCGTCTACACACGCGCGGCCTACTTTTCAATCGATTTGTATGCGTGTGTTGTTTACAGACACCCACATCCTTCTGTCAAGGACAGTTGACTATTCTGAAACCCCGTGGGGTAGTTTCATTTCATCGGTCAAATACCTCTTCTTCTATTATTCGAAACCCGCCCACTCGTATTTCATTTCTTCAGCACACGTCAGTCACTCACCCCACGTTGCTTACAATGACGGATGTCGTTGGTTATCTTTACCTTATCCGTCTAGCATTGCTTTTACAGGTCTCGTGAATCATTTTCAAAAATGGAGGCGAGAGAGACAGAGAGAGAAAGATAATTATAGAGCACGTTGATCCTAAAAATTTATGAATTCTTTAACCCTTAACAGGGGGCGCCGTTCCTGAAAGTTCTAATGTAACATGTCCTAAATATATTATTCCCAATAAATATATTGCCATGTTGTGCAACGTTTTTTTTCTGTGTGTTTATTTGTTATCCAAATAAAATCATCCGGAAGATCGAAATCGATGACATTAAGTGCTTCACAAATTGCAAGTCACATAATTTTGATTATAAACTAACAAAACAATTCCGGACTTAGAGTTAATTACCCCGGATGCTTGATGGACTATATGCCTAGTGTCTGGATATCAACTTTGTTATTTCTATATATTTCAAATATACCCATATAGTCTTATAGACTTTAATAATTTAGCCAGCAGGAATAGTTGATAACGTAGATAATCGTAGGTCTCTGTAGTTATAATCGCGTACAAGCCATGTACTGAGCCAGTAAATGTCATGTCTGCCCAGTTTAGATCAGCGGTTCCAACGCTCTTTTTATGGGCTACAACCGCTCTGATATCATCAACCAAAGTATACTGTCACCCTCCCCCTATTCCCACCTATTCCATTCAATACTCTAAGCGCCCTCTTTGGTTGCACATTTTTTAACACCAGCGCCACCTTTCACCTACAATTTGTTGTTTAAAAGCCCAAGGTCTTCAACACAATATTACCGTCATTTTAAAAGAAGACTAGTAAAGATAGTAATATCCCAGCGAAGCAGAAAACATTCATTAAATACCCCCAGCAAATTAACGTAACACGAGAAAGGCATACAACAATCTATACTGGAAACAAACATCAACAATACATGTTCGGAGTGCAATGATGATGACCCGCTCATAACTCAGTCAACAATATAACTCAGGTAAATGTTGTTGATCGCCATAAAATGAGACAACATGAGTGAGACAGTAATGTGTTGCTATTTAGCTTCTACATAAAATGAGACAGCAATGTGTTGCCATTTAGCTTCTACATAAAATGAGACAACAATATGTTGCCATTTAGCTTCTACATAAAATGAGAAAACAATGTGTTGCCATTTAGCTTCTACATAAACTGAGACAACAACATGAGTGAGACAGCAATGTGTTGCCATTTAGCTTCTACATAAAATGAGACAACAATGTGTTGCCATTTAGCTTGTACATAAATGAGACAACATGAGTGAGACAGCAATGTGTTGCCATTTAGCTTCTACATAAAATGAGACAGCAATGTGTTGCCATTTAGCTTGTACATAAAATGAGACAACATGAGTGAGACAGCAATGTGTTGCCATTAGCTTCTACTCAGACAAATTATGTCCAAATACTTCAAAGAAATAGACCGATGGAGTGCCATCATGCACTCTTTGGTGCCTGCCTGGGCCACAGATTGATTTCATCTCAAAGTTTCCCTGCCTGGGCCACAGTTTGATTTCATCTCATCGTTTCCCTGCCTGGGCCACAGATTGATTTCATCTCAACGTTTCCCTACCTGGGCCACAGATTGATTTCATCTCAACGTTTCCCTGCCTGGGCCACAGATTGATTTCATCTCAACGTTTCTCTGCCTGGGCCACAGATTGATTTCATCTCAACGTTTCCCTGCCTGGGCCACAGATTGATTTCATCTCAACGTTTCCCTGCTGGGCCACAGATTGATTTCATCTCAACGTTTCCCTGCCTGGCCACAGATTGATTTCATCTCAACGTTTCCCTGCCTGGGCCACAGATTGATTTCATCTCAACGTTTCCCTGCCTGGGCCACAGATTGATTTCATCTCAACGTTTCCCTGCCTGGGCCACAGATTAATTTCATCTCAACGTTTCCCTGCCTGGGCCACAGATTGATTTCATCTCAACGTTTCGCTTACAGTTTTTGTTGTGTACAAGTAGACGATCTTCAGCACAATCTTAGTTGTGTTGTCAGAGTTGGACTTGGCACTAGATACCAGATCAATCAATAAGATAAGCACCACTCAAAGGAAATGCGCCAGGCACATAATGGGAGTCAGCTAGAGAGACAACAATTAAACGTGGAAAACTTAGAAGAAATGTGGGGACCGCACTGGCAGTAAAATATATAAAGAAACAACAAATTAAATTATTTGGGCCACACGACAAGACTGAAACAGCTAACCTTGGGCCACACGGACAGAGAGGACATCTATAAAATGATGGATTGGAAACGTGGCAACAAAAGAGGTCATCTATCTATCTTTCGTTTGCATGAAGTATTGCTTTTATCTGCAATGTTGTTTCTTGAATACATTTTATTTTATTTATTTATTTTTGCAGTTCTTGCAAAGGCCCGTATAATTTTGCCAGTTGTGTTGTATGTATGGGTCAATGGTTTTCCCCAGTGTACTATATACACTATAGTCTTGTAGTATGTTTCATTAGTCTGGGTCGCCTGTCCACATGTACAAGTGGCTCATGTGCCAATGGAGTGTTGTATACATGACTGTGGAATTAGTTGTACCCTGGACCTGAGGCCAATAATAATAAAAGTAGATGTTCCCATCTACTCATGTTATTGTAGGCGTCTTGGTTTGAGGCTTGTGGTCTTCTATTTGATTTGATTATCTGTTTATTCTGATGGTATGTGACTGGTGCATCTAGTTGTGTGTCTGCTGTGCCTTCCTTTACCAACTGGTCTGCTTTCTCCTTTACACAGTGTATATGTGGTATTCCACAGTGAGATGAGATTCACTGTAGGGTGACCTTATGATGCTCGCAGAGTCGAGCCAATAAGGTTTGCAGATGTAATTTTCTGGATGTAGTGCCTGGAATGCTGATCTTGCATCTGTCAGAAATACTACAGGTTTTGGGCCAAAATAATCGTTTTATATTGGCAAATTTATTTCCTAGATTTCTTAGACGTAATTGCCAAAAACTGAAATAAAAAAATAATAGGAATGGCAAAAGGTAATTTTAATGCCATGAAAAATATACTAACATCAAAACAAATTACACCAGGGCTAAAACTAATAATAGCAAAATGTTAACTCTTCTCAACATTCCTATATGGTGCAGAAACATGGACTCTAGACAAGAAAACAGAACAGAGAATTGAAGCCTTTGAAATGTGGATATATAGAAGAATAGGCAGAATTGAATGGAAAGAAAAGAAAAGAAAACAAACAATTAAATCTTAAAACAACTAAAAATGAAAAGAGAACTACTAAACACAATTCAAATAAGATAAATGCGATTTTTGAGCCATGTTAAAAGACACAACAACCTACTAAAAGTAATATTGGAAGCAAAAATACAAGGTAAAGAGGCAGAGGTAGACCAAGACTAACATGGACGAGTAACATCAAAAGATGGACAAAACAGCCTATGACAACCTGCACCATCAAAGCAAGAGACAGAGCAGAATGGCGCTCCATGGTAACAAACCTTCGTTGCGAAGATGGCATTCGATGATGATGATGATGAATTGCCAATAGAGGCCAGTCTGATGAATGTAAAATCCCATCAAAGCTGAAAGAGACATGTGAAATGAGAGGCAGTGAATATCTAATGTGCGAGCAGCGCGCGGCAGATTTCTGCAAGGAGAAATGAACAAAATAGAAAAAAAAAACTGTGTGGTTAAAGCTTTACGTAATAAATTGACGACATAACGTTGAACGACGTTTCGGCTCAATATTGTTTCCTTCCTCGAGATTTCTACAAGGGAAGTAAACATGGTTCTTCATAAACAGAACTAGCCGTTTACAAGAGTATACATAGATACTTCACATTAAACAACTTGTCTAGGGTAGAACCTCATTGTGATGACCGACGATAAAGAATTTGGACTTGAAATCACTGTGTGGGCCACTTCAATTTGTATATGATTTCACTTCAACAGCACACTTATAAGGGTGAAAACTCGCGTGCTAAGACGCCGATCCAAGTCTCGTACTTTACCTAACCTTACATTGATACTGTAACGATAGTAATCGTGAACAGTGATAATGTATTGTATCATGACTTAAGGCATCCTCTGAAAGCTATCTCGGCAACCCTAATCGTTCCTTGCGTGTCAACATGCGATATCAACTGTGGGAACCCCTGTTTCAGACGATAACCTGAATGTTAAGTTCGTGACACTGGTACACAGAAAACACCACCAAATAGGAATATATTAGGGCCGTAGATCCTTTGATATTTGGCCAGAGCGGCAGTCAGGCACAGCTTACGCCCTAGCACAATCTATGCCATATATTTTGAGTCTGACAATATTCATTAAGTTTTTTTCTTCCTGTTATTATGTTACAACTTAGTTTTTTTTTTGCGAGGGACATCCGCACATCCTGTGTTTACCATAACATGCAGTTTAATATAGTAACTGAGCGGAATGGCGTTCCGTGGTAGCCAACCTTCGATGTGGAGACGGCACTCAGTGATGATAACGATACATATTATTTCTTGAATACACGTTCACATTTGAGCCAGTTTTAAATGTTAGAAACTACTGTAAACTCAATCGGTTAGATATTTTTATGAACAAAATACAATAAGCGCTTTCTGCGCGCCATAAGGCTTATGTGAAACCTAGTGTTGTCCGTATTTTTCAATGACCTGTAGCGCGTTTTGTAGGTGGTGTGGTCGGCGGTATATCAACCCGTACCAATTTTAATTTACACACACAAAAGGCACTGGTACCCATTTACAGTAGATGGCGAACTTGTTATATTGGACTGATACTACATCACAAACATAAACGTTTTAAATTCTCGGTCACAGCAGCTGGCAATTCAAAAGTTATGATTATGGAAGGCCCGGTATCACTGCAAACGAATTAAAATTCATAATTGCTCAACCGCTCGTGCCAGTGGAATCACCCGAATTTCTATCTCATCTTCCAAACATAGAAAGGTAGCTGTAGTCCCCATCATAGCAGTCTCAGCACACGCCAAAAGACGTAAGGTGAAACCGCACAGAAAGTGAACACAGCCATCTGTTCCCTGTCATACTATATCTTCATTCATTGTAAGCAATCAGAATATTGAAACACGATCAAAACAGATGAAGCGCACCGCTCACGGTGTGCACAGAGCACTTAACTCAGTAGCTACTGCAACAAGCCGGACTTGGAATATGTGGAAACTGCAACAAGGAACACTTTTCAGACACAGCCTTTAGCGATTCCTGCCGCCTATCCACCATATTGACCGGACGTTCACGTCCTCTTGAAAATGATGATCGTCATATTTTTAAAATGTATAGCGCTTAATGATGTTAGGACATCGTTTTTGACTTCAAATGCGAACATATGAATCACAGTTAGTCGTCGGACTATCCTCGTCACACATCGAACAACTGACCGTACGATCTCCCTGCAGTGTGAAATTGTGAAATGATAAACCAGTTCACACGTCTACCCTCGATCACACAGTAACCCTCATGAATCTAGACAATATCCTTCCTGAATAACATGAAACTCAGGGAATCACACATGGTTATGGTTATGGAAGGCACCGGTATCACTGCAAGCGAATTAAAATCCATAATTTCACACAGGGGCTGTAAGTCATGAAAAAACTCCGCCATTTAGCTTTTCATTATTAGCGTTCGGCCGGATTAGTGATTAATATACGATCAGCCATTATGATGACGTAGCACACACAACAAAGGATGCGCCCATAAATTCCCGATTACCTTAGTGAATGCAGCCAACAACGCATGAAACAATGGTGCAAAATCCCTAAAATGAAACCTTCTGTTGACTTGGCATAATTCAAGCATTGAAATTATATCGTGCTTTCATGTTGAACAACTCGTTCTCTGCATCTTGATTTCTAGTATGGTAAGCTTAAAAAAAAAAGAAAGAACACAATTTATACAGAAGTTTGAAAACGTTGGGTGATTTACAAACAGCAAGTCAGATAATTCTGACCAAACCAAGAGGGTAATTCCGGAGTTGAGGAGTTAAATCACCACAAAAAGTTTCCAAAAGGTAATGGCTTACCCAAAGGTGAGGGAAAAAAAGAGAAAAAAAAATTTTTTTACAACGTGTCACAAACAATCTGGCCAGGATATTGCACGCAGAAGCGAAAGTTGGAGCCGGAGGTGAAGGCAATGACATCAAAGACTGGAACGAACGTGAACTGGGCAAAGCATTAAAATAAATCAGAATGCTTGCTGCTTGCGTTCACCCGTGACTAAAGGAGTCTACCTCTTCGTCATCTTCCTTTAAAAGGATGTTAAATGTGCGCTGTGGTGTAGTTTCCAGTATAACTGTGATATTTGCGCCTTTCTCGTCCAACTCATCCAACTTTAGCACAACATTTTTGAGTACCGGGTTGTCTTCACTCTTCGATTCCTTCTCGCTTGGCCAGACTAGACAGGTTAGTCTGTTACTAGAGGCTCCACGGAGAGGTGGATCAGGGTCTGTGAAGTTCTGGTTCACCGATCCTGGCGTAAGCCACCAGCCGTGGGTAGCTGACACCTTCCAGCTCTGCTCCCTTTCGCCTCTGTAAATCAGAAATGTGGCACACAGAAGAAAAGAATTGAACAAGATCGTGAACAAACATCTTGGCACTCCAAGGGAGTTAATGATGATGCCATGTGGTTAGTGCCATTTTCTGCTCACCGGCTGGGTTCTAATTGAGTTCCCTAATGTGACGATTTGTGTTTTCGAATCTACACAGCAGGGTCCAAATGTTAAAATAGGTAGTATATTTCTGTAATGAAATTAGTGCGACCTGGTGTTACACACATGCCACATCACTTTTAAACTTGCAGATTGTCAGTGGAGAAAACACATTAGCACTAATATCATATTTCTTGTACACAACATGACATGGAGCATCCTTCTTTTTTCAAACATAGAATACTAATATCATATTTCTCTTTGGGGGCCGCGATAGCTCAGTGGTTAGTGAACTGGACTACAGAGGACAAGGGGTAGGGTTCGATCCCAACCGACGGCTTCCGGGTTCACCCAGCCTTTAATGGGTACCGGATTTTTTTCTGGGAAAGTGAAGCGGCACGGGCGTAATACCGACCACATTACCCCAAAAATCATGTGCTGAAGGTCTGTAAAATTTATGGTCACTAACACCATATACCCTATACACCACTTGGCGTGAAGGGGGTACTTTACTTTTTTAAAAATCATATTTCTCTTACACATGACATGGAACATCCTTCTTTCTTCAAACATAGAACCCTAATACCATATTTCTTTTACACAACATGACATGGGACATTTTTTTTTGAAACATAGAGCACTAATATTTGTTTCTATGATTTATATATATATATATATATATATATATATATATATATATATATATATATATATATATATATATATATATATATATATATATATATATATATATATATTTACGTTAATATTAAATACAATAGGCCTACAATTTAATTCCCCCCCCCCCCATGTTCTTGTGTTCCGCACAGTTATTTGAATCGAACGTTTGCAGTCGATTTCCAGTCTTTCAAATTATTGACAAAGTTTCTGCGTCATAAAAAAGAAGAAGAAAGAATGCCCCATTAAAGCATGTAGCGAATACGGTGTTGGTGCCAAGATAATTTTGTTTACCATCAACACATTTCTGGGTTAAGTAGTGAGCACAACGCCAGGTGTCTTTCTTTCAGAAATAAAAACCCAAGATAGACTAGAAGCCTTGATTGAATAGGCCGAAAAGTTCACTAACCACAGCCCAGACAACTTAATGGAGGCAGTGTAAACCGGACAGTGCAGTGGCTAAAAACAGCGCGCGATCTTTCTTCCTCAGTGTTTATCCGTTAAGTGGGCGTGGATGCATTGTCTCGCTAGTTTACTGCAAAGCAGCGAATATGCACCTTTCGGCCCGACATATCCATCATCGACGTCGGTAGATTTGGTTAGCATTTTGCCCGGCCAGCGGCCAAGGCATACACTTTTCGACATCTTCCCCCCTCCCACCTTTGATATTTCTTTAACGTGCGCTAAGTGCACACGATATCACCTGTTTTTGGTTGTGATCCGAGATGGCTGGATATCGGATCCTACTCCCTAGAGATCGAGGGAGGTAAAGCGACGATGTAACCACGAATTCTAAGAGAAACAAACTGGGATTTGATACCAACTTGTCCAGTATTCGACGTCTTACTGGACCTCTCAGGCCTCCTCTCAGCGTGCCACTCATATTTGACTACTAACATTAGCGCACCATAATTTATCATGATCCTACTATACTCTCCAGCGGTAGCTCTAGAAACAGACTAACCAGCTCGATCAGATGATTAGAGTTCGAAGAGGAATTGCAAATCTGGTACCCAAAATGTCTCCTTGATGTGCTGGGCCAAAGGGCGCATATATAAACGCTTGTTGTCTGCGGTAAATAAAAAGCAGAATAGCTCTGGCCAAAATAGCATTTCAGGAAATGAAAAATATCGTATCAATGATATCAGTAATCAATGTCAATAGAAGTGAGAAAGAGAGTTCGTCGGTGTTATATAGAACCAATTTTGACCTATGGAAGCGAATCATGGACAGTAGACAACGAAATTAAAGTTAAAAGACGGTTAGAGGCTACAAAGATAGGATTTCTCAGAAGAATGTTGAAAGTTTCCTGGATAACTAAAGACAAATAAGGAAATTCTCAAAGAGGTCAACACAAAAAGGGAGCTCTTAAAAAAACATCAGAAAGAAAGAATCAACATTTTTCAGGCACATCATGAGAAGAAGAAAGTTGGGATACTTGGTTACAACAGGAAAAATAGAAGGAAAGAGATATTGCGGACGACAAAAAGAGAAAACACTGGATAGCTTGGTGTCCTGGCATGGCAAACAGCCAACAACAGAACTGATACGATGAGGTACTGTAGATAGAAGATTGTTGAAGGACATGATTGCCTACGCCAACCGGTATGGCGCATAATGATGTTGTAAGCTATAACACACACATTACACACACACATACCGTCATTTTAAATGCGAACAACTAAAATTTGTAATCACAGGGAGAAACGGAAAACAGGAAATATAATTATTAGTGCTGCCAACAAGTTAACTGAAGAGAAAAACGGCTTTATAGCAATCTATACTTGAAGGTGAGATACAGAATGGCTCAGACAAAAGCATCTTTCCAAAAAATGAGGAAGATACTATGCAATCCATTTTTGACAATAGAAACCAGAAAAAGAGTTCTTAAATACTATGTAGGGTCAGTCTTAACATATGGATGTGAATCATAGACAATTGGACAACAGACAAGTAAATCACTGGAGTCTGTAGAAATGTGGTTTTACAAAGAATGTTGAGAATACCGTGAATAGCTAAGAAGAGATGAAAATGTTCTGAAAGAGGTCAAAGCAAAAAGAGAGCTAATTTCCAATATTAGGAAGAAACAATAATCATTTTTTTGGCTATGTAAAGAGAATAGAACAACTGGAATATATTGTAACAACTGGGAAAATGGAAAAAGTGAGGGACGAAGAGATAGAGGGAAGCAAAGAGAAAAATACCAGACAGCTTAAGAGAATGACTTGGCAGAAGGTCAACAACAGAAATGATAAATAACTGTCGAGATCGAAAGTTGTGGAGAAGACATGATCACCTACACCAGCAGGCCCGGAATTTGATGATCATAATACTTGAAACAAACAGCAACAATACATCTTAGGTAAGTGTTGTTGGTCGCTACAAAATTAGACAACAGCATGAGTGAGACAGAAATATGTAGCCACTTAACTTCTATATCAACAAAATATTCCCAAGCACATCAGAGAGGATGGAATGCCATCAACAGGAATGTGATATCGGAGAAGAAAGATTTAATAAAAAAAAACATGTTTACATGTTACTTGTGATATAAGATGACCCAACGCTGCGACCTAAAGGAAAGGCTGACCTTGAACGTGATGGCAGGAACATAATTGCCAGCACTCAGAGAAATGTTGTGGCTGGGCTGAAAGTGAACTAGTGCTAGAAGGACAATTCAAATACAAACAACAATGACGTTAACAGTCTGGACATGTACCATTTTAATTGTCTTTGTTTTACCGTAGACAAAACGTATTTAATTGTCGCTGTTTTACAGTAGACAAAGCTTATTTAATTGTCGCTGTTTTACCGTAGACAAAACATCTTTAATGTCGTTGTTTTACCGTAGACAAAACATATTTAATTGTCGCTGTTTTACCGTAGACAAAACGTATTTAATTGTCGTTGTTTTACCGTAGACAATACATCTTTAATTGTCGCTGTTTTACCGTAGACAAAACATATTTAATTGTCGCTGTTTTACCGTAGACAAAACGTATTTAATTGTCGTTGTTTTACCGTAGACAATACATCTTTAATTGTCGCTGTTTTACCGTAGACAAAACATATTTAATTGTCGCTGTTTTACCGTAGACAAAACGTATTTAATTGTCGCTGTTTTACAGTAGACAAAACATATTTAATTGTCGTTGTTTTACCGTAGACAAAACATATTTAATTGTCGCTGTTTTACCGTAGACAAAACATATTTAATTGTCGCTGTTTTACCGTAGACAAAACATATTTAATTGTCGCTGTTTTACAGTAGACAAAACGTATTTAATTGTCGTTGTTTTACCGTAGACAATACATCTTTAATTGTCGCTGTTTTACCGTAGACAAAACATATTTAATTGTCGCTGTTTTACCGTAGACAAAACATATTTAATTGTTGTTGTTTTACCGTAGACAAAACATATTTAATTGTCGCTGTTTTATCGTAGACAAAACATATTAATTGTCGCTGTTTTACCGTAGACAATTGATGATTAGATTTATATAAGACATGGGCAAGATCTTTCTACACCATTTCATTTCCAGGGCATGTAGTCTTCTTTTAAGATCAGCAATTGGTGTCTATGTTTCGCTAGCGTATAGGAGATTACAAATGTTATTACTATTCGTAACACTCTAATCTTTGTTCTTAGGAAGATGGTTTTGTTTTCCCTCATGTTGTTTAGTTTTGGTAGGGCTGTCTTTGTCTGTGCAGTTCTAGCTACTACTCTTCTCGTTTTCAGTTTTGTTTTTGTGACAATGGAGCCTGTATATTTAAACTCATTGTTTGTTTCAAGTGTCTCTCCCTTTATTTTATTTTTCTAATACCCCCTGGTCTTGTTTGTCGTTAGTTTGGTTTTGTCAGCATTGATCTCCCCTCCAAACACGCTTGATGTCTTTATCTGGACACTCAGTTAGGTCTTAGATTCAATAGTAATAAAAAGCACGCGAAAATGAAAACCAGTGCTAACATGGATGCGGAAGTTGGAAATCTACCAAGAATTTAGATAGGAAATTAAATGCATCTGAAAACAAATGTCTTCGTAGGATCTCAAACATAGGCTGGAAAGAATACATTTCAAATGAACAGATAAGAGAGGAATCAAAACAGGAATACGTGTCGAGTTTTATAAAAAAGAAGGAGTTGGAAATACATCGGTCATGCGGATAGATTGAACGAAGAAAGACTTCCCCGTCATACATGCATGTGGAAACCGTCTGGTCCAAGAAAACAAAACAGTCTAAGAGAATCGCTTCGAAAAACAATTACTAGGAAAGGTTCAACCATAGGACAAAGAAACAACAAAGAACAACAAGAACTTACAGCAAATCGTCAATCGTGGAGAACTATTCCGCCCTATCTGCCGTCTTCGGTCCGAGAGAGAAATAATGATGATGATGATGTACATGAAGTAAATAACAATGTTGACAATGACAGTTGCGAAGGTTACTGATTAATGATATGGAGCACACTACACTCAAGGCAGATCAGTAAGTGCTCAGTCCGTCTCGATAGATGAAGCAAATTATTCACACTGATAATTCCAACAGCTCGCTGGTTATACACACTTTTAATGTGTATTGTCAGTCGCCCCAGTCCACTCGTTGACCTCCCATTCTCACACCTACACCCTTAACAATCACCGCATCAGCGAGTGATTGACTATTTGAAAGCGGCGTATCTAATTTAGTCACACTATTATTGTCACTGTGTTTGCCTTCTCTTTTCTATCCCTTCTTACGCCATCAAACAGACTGACTATTTCTGGGAACATAACAAGTAGGTAAAGTCGGATCTTGGTTAGCTCTGATTCAATAACCTTCACACCAGCTAGTCCGCTATACTTCACTGCCTGCTATTAACCCTTACGATGATTACTGTATGTAGAGTAAAGGGGGTTCCAACGGGACCAATAGGATATGCAGTGTCGTATCACAAAGTACTAAACGTCACTGACTATATATATATATATATATAGACCACATCGTGTAACTCCACACAAGTCATCTTTCAGTTCGTGTAACTCTTTTATTTGTAGTGTTACATTTTTTCTCGCTGTATTTATCTTTCCACCGCACATATATTCACATGAGCAAATATTTACATACAAATATATTCTACAAATTCCTTTCTCTGCTCATCCCCTCACATTTCGGCCTTATCCTTGAATTAGTGAGCAACAAAGCGGCCGTGTAGCGGCTTCGCGAAGCTAAGGTTAAAGCTGAGGAAGCAACAGGTTTTCTGTTACTCACAGTGTGCTAGAACTGCTGGGCTTGCGGGGTCGGTCGCGATGTTTTGTTTATTATTTTAATTCTCGCGTGTTGGGGAGAGGTGAGTCAGACTGTCTGCAGTTCGGGGAGTAGGATTGGTTTTAGAGTGACGTATGCTATAGTAGTGACGTATGCTTTGGTAGTAGCAGTAGTAGTAGCTGCAGCAGTAGCAGTAGCATTAACATCTGTTGTTGTTGGTGTTATTGTTGCACTAACAGTTGTATAACTTGAGTACTCTCTCTCTCTCTCTTTCTCTCTGCGATCAGGACTCAATCAGAGTAGGACTCCAGACTCTCGCACGAAGACAGCTGTCTGTTTAAGCCTGTTAGATCAACTCCGCTTGAATACCTGTTAAAACGTTGCACTGTGTTCTGCGCCAGTGGCCCAGTGCATCCGATTTCAGCCAGCATTTTGTTCAGGTTTGCTTTCCTTAGCCTTTGATTGTCCCCAATCTTCCTGCAAGGCAGCAGATGATCTTTCCTGTAGGGGGATTCTGCCCTTAGATGGTCAACCCTCCCAGGTTTACGAGCACCATCTGCCCGAATCACTAGAGGTGACTAACACAGACATGCCACTTGTAATAAGAGGACTGCAACAAGGAACACTTTTCATGTACAGCCTCCAACTGTTCCCGCGGCCTATCCCCATATACCGGTAAGTCACGTCCTCTTGAAAATGATGATCGTCGTAGCACTTGATGATGTTAGGACATCGTTGATGACTCCAATTCTGAACATATGGACACACAGTCAGTCGTCAAATTATCCCCGTCGCACATCAAACAGCATACCGTAAGATTTGCGCACGGCCGGTTTGGGGAACCATTACGATGACGTAGCACACAACAATGTCGCCGAACACACAATCTCACTCCCATTAGATTTCTGATTACTCTAGTTAAGCAGCCTACGACGAACAAAACACGAAGCAAATTCCCAAAAGAGACAAATCTCCGGCTGACGAAGTAGTTTACGTTAATGTGTAACATGGAAATAACTTTCGTCAAAGAATTCCAACAAAGGTCATTAACAGCACCAATGTGACGTAAAGCGCAGATCAAGTCTAGACGGTGGAAGGTCTCATTCACAACACTTGATTTGTCAAAAACGGACTGTTGTCGGCCTACGACCTCGCTTTAGCGACACAAATGTATTAAGTATATAATCATTTTGACTTTAACTTGAGTACAAGCAGAATGGTCATATTAATGGACTATAGCGTAGTTGCTTTAGCAGTTTTATTAATCATCATCAGCATTGAGTGCCGTCTCCGCATAGAAGGTTGGCAACCATAGAGCGCCATTCCGTTCTGTCTCTTGCTTCGAAGGTGTAGGTTGTCATAGGCTCACTTGTCCATCTTTTGATGTTACTCGTCCATGTTAGTTTTGGTCTGCCTCTGTCTCTTTTACCTTGTATTTTCCCCTCCAAGATTACTTTTTGTAGGCTGTTGTGTCTTTTAGTATGCCCTCAAAAATCTTATTTGTCTTGTTTGAATTGTATTTAGTAGTTCTCTTTTCATTTTTAGTTGTTTTAAGACTTCATCGATTGTTTTCTGTTCTTTCTATCCAATTCTTCCTGTTCTTCTATAAATGAACATTTCAAAGGCTTCAATTTTCTGTTCTGTTTTCTTGTCTAATGTCCATGTTTCTGCACCATTCTGGAATGTTGAGATGATATAGCATTTTACTATTCTTAGATTTAGTCCTGGTGTTATTTGTTTTGATGTTAGTGTCTTTTTCATGGCATTAAAATTATTGTTTACCATTCTTATTCTTTTGTATATTTCATTTGTACATTTTCCATCACTGGTTATAGTATGTCCAAGGTAGTTGTAGTTCTGAACTGTCTCCAGGTCTATTCCTTCAGTTTTGTTATCCATTTGTGGGTTTTGAGTATTTTCTTTGTTTAAAATCATAGTTTTAGTCTTTTTGATATCCATATTTAATCCATATTTTTTGCTTGTCATGTTTATTTCATTAAGTAATTGTTGTAGATCTGTAGGATTTTCTGCTAGTTATACAGTGTCATCAGCATATCTTAGGTCATTGATTTTCTTTCCATTAATTTGTAGGCCTGGCATCTCTATGATGTTTTCAAAGATTTGCTCAGTGTATAGATTGAACAAGCTTGGTGATAGGATGCATCCCTGTCTTACTCTTCCTTTTATATCAATAGGTGTAGCGTTCTCTTTCTTATGCTTTATTATTGCTGTTTGATCCCAGTATAAATTACATATTAGTCGCAAGTCTGTGTCATCTAGATGTATATCTTTTAGGTAGTCTATAAGTTGATTATGGTATATTCTATCTAAAGCTTTTAATGTAGTCTATGAAGCAGGCATATATTGATGAGTTTACTTCTGTGTACTTTTGGATTAATGTCTTCATGCAGATATGGCTTCTTTTGTCCTACTAATTTTCATAAAATTAAATTCCTGTTCATCTAATAACTTTTAGGAAGATTTTTGTAACATGGCTCATCAGGCTTATTGTTCTAAAATCACTGCATTGAACTGCACCATTCTTTTTAGGTAATGCACTGAAAGTTGATGTTTTTAATTCATTTGGTATGTATCATGTATGGTATATGTTGTTGCATATGTCTGTGATCACTTCAATGTTAAATATCTTCTAGTGCCTTTATCATCTCTATCTGTATGATGTCAGGTCCTGCTGCTTTTCCCTATTTAATTGTTTGTATAGCTTTATCGACTTCCGATTTTAACATTTTATAGCCTGATGTACACTTTATAATTGGTTTCTTGTCTCTTTCATCGTAAAATAATTGTTATATATCCCTGCCATCTATTGATTATATCTTTGTTATCTGTTAGCACTTTTCTTTCTTTTTTTTTGTTGTTGTTTGAAATACATCCACTTTTTGTGGCTTTAACAATTGTTTACTATTCATTCTCTTTATATCTCTGTGCATACCTCTTAAATCTTGTCTATTTTCCATAGTTTCCATTGTTTTATTAATAATAATGGTATTGTTAGCAGTAACATTCACAGTAATAGTAGGAAACGGAACTGCAGACGTGACCTAACGAAGCAAAGACCGGATGGAATGCCTCTTCTACCCGAGTGGAGTAGGTGCAACTGTTGGAACTTGTGGAAATGTTGGATCAATAATAATAATAATAATAAAACGCACCATATGTCCAGCGACGGGATACGCCATGCTAGTAAGAGCTACATTCAAAGCTCTATCGGCAGGGAAGGAGTCCGCGGAAAACACATCCCTGGAGCCTTGCAGTTATCATCGAAAGAAGGAGATGCTATGGGAGAAGACCCACACGAAACCACGGGCAGGTTGGGCCCAACTCCCTGGCCGGCATCCATCCTACACGAAGGAAAACTCCTACATTTAACCACGATCCAGTCTGCTGAAGACGAAGGGTGTCAACCACGGCGCAGGTTTGGGGGAAAAAATCTGGACACACACGCAAATACGAGTACTGACAATACAACTATATAGCTCATCGTGTGTCATGAAGTTGTTCTTACATCACAAGGCTGAAGAAGAAGTACTCCAACGAGTTGATGCGGGCAGGGTGCCATTTTACTCCTTGATGTGGTCGGTCGTAATGCCTTTCTTGACATTCCCGGACCTTACTGGAGAAATTCGTCCATCCCAGGCTATACTGGGAAACTGCTGGTCCAGCCCAGAGGTTCTGCAATACTGGGTCTTCTATATCAGTAACAGCCACCACCGCAGGAAACACAGCGAGCCCAGCTTTTGTTGGTCAGCCTGATTTGGCGTAGACTGTTACCAGGGGATACCATGAGGAGATAGAAGCGCTAGGTCTTTGTCAGATAATGATGCACCGACACTGCTATTGCGGCTACAGGTCGCAGGCGCTTATAAAAGTAAAGTAAAGAGTCGCGCCAAGTGGCGTATAGGGAATATGGTGTTAGTGACCATAGATTTTACAGACCTTCAGCACATGATTTTTGGGGTAATGTGGTCGGTATTAAGCGCGTGCCGCTTTATTTTCCCAGAAAAAAAATCCGGTACCAATTTAAGGCTGGGTGAACCCGGAAGTCGTCGGTTGGGATCAAACCTGACCTCATGTCCTTTGTAGTCCAGTTCACTAACCATTGAGCTATCGCGGCTCGCAGGCGCTTATGCTCCTCCGAAAAAAAGTAGTAATAGTAGTAATGGTAATTGCAAAGTAGAAAAAAAGATTGTAGTAAATATAACATATTGAGTGAGCAGTAACCAGTTCAAGAGTAACTGATTATCAGTTGTAGAAGAAATAGTACAGACTGAATAGACTGTCTTATCAGAACTATGTGGCTGGCCGTGGCGCTTATACTCAAATCTATCCAAATCAGGGCCCACATTGCTCTTTGCATGTCACCAAGTGCCTGCTGGTTATGCCGAATATATCTGAGGTTCCAGGCATATCACAAAAGCCCTGTACTCAATGCATGCAATTACGTTACAACTTTTAGTATCTTTCTGGGATGTGCTAATGGTATTCTGTGGGCCTGGAGAAAACATGTCGCATGCCCAGTGCAGTCGCCACGATGTGTTTGAATTAGAGTTTTTATTTATTTATTTCAGACTCTAACATTTTCCAACCTTTCACATTAGGGTTTGAGTAAGAAAAGTCACGGCCACACAACAGGTGAACGTTATGTAGAAATAAGAAGTTAATGTGTTGCTTCCTTCCTCTTGCCATCAGTATTGTGCAACACAGTTATGGTTCCTTGCCACACACATACACAGATTGCGATCTAGGGAGTGTTCGGGGCACAAGACGCTCAGCAGCGCCTGAGTGGAAGCGGCCGACAACTTGTAATTGACTGTTTGCGTCATGGTAAGTGAACCAGAAGTGATAAAGATCCCATCGATCTCCCAACATTGGACAATCAATATTGTTAAGGGAGAAGGCATCGGCAATGAAAAAGAACAAGATAGAGAAAAATAAAAATGGCTTATAAAGTGGAATGTATTTGGCCGAAAAAGCACATATATCACGGCTTACTGTAAGTTATAATGGCGCGCATCTATGCATCATTTAAAGTGCTTTTAATGACTGACGACGAAGACTAGAGAACTATTTGTCGGATGAACGTAGAAGGTATTGTGTAGATATGAACTGAAGTGGCTAGTGCTTTTGTCTGCTGATCAGGTGGTCACAGTTCGATTTTCATTTGCTGCTAATTCTCTTCTCACACCAAAAACCGACTTGTCTTTTGAATTCAGCCAAACTCTAAAAATTCTTCTTCTGCGATCATGGCTCATTCAGACAAGGACTCCGGACTCTCTTATGAAGGCAGCTGTCTGTTTAAGTGATTCGTACGCCCCGTAATAGTTTCTCTTCCAGGGAGGTGGGTGTAGGACACATTGTCCTTCTCAGACCTGTGTGCAGGGGCAATCCTGTAGAACACGTTTTGTTGTCATGTTATGCAGAGTACAGTGGCATTGGCTTGTAGTTCCTATTCTGAGTTTGGTGAACATGTGGTTTCTCATTCTGTTGTGGCCAGTGCGTAGGTAAAATATGATGAATTGATCCCTCCTTGATAGTTGGAGGTATCCGTCCTTCTCGTTACACTTTGGATGTTCTTGTTCCCATTTTTCATGGTACTGCCTTTGATGATTGATTTGGCTTCATCGTAGCTGACCATATGGTTCTCTTGTGGTAATCTCCCTCCCTCCTTAGCTAGTTCGTCTGCACGTTCGTTTCCGTATATATTGTAGTGTGATCCACCGGATGACCACTCTCTGGAAGTTATTGCACAGTTGGTCTAGGGTTGTTCTCAAGTCATCAAGCTCACTGTTCCTGGTTTTTTTTTTTTAGAGCTGTTAGTACTAACAGTGCATCATTCAGTATCACCAATTTCTTGTGCACGTTATTTTTGTGTTGGATAGTCAATTTAGCAGCGCCTTTGAGGGATTCCGTTTCTGCTTTATAGTTGGTTGAGAATGTCTCAGTAGCTATTGACTTGGTGGTGATCTCTTCCTGGTTATTCAGCCTCAAGAACACACCTTCTCCTCCATTTCTGGTGGCGTTTGTAGCAGAGCCATCTGTGTAGATGTGTGACCAGGAGTCCTGTGGGAACTTGTCATTTATGTGTTTTTTCTGCTATGTGCTTTCTCTCTGTCTCTTTGGATGCCTTTTTCATGATTCCTATTATGTCTTACTTAAGTTCTGGTATTTTACGTTTCCAATGAGGAGTCATATCAGATGGGCTTATGGGTTTCGGAATTTGTTTGGGACAGTACTGGATCACTAGTTGTCAGTTCTTTGGAGATAGGTACCATATATTTGTGTTTTCACAAATGATTTAGGACTTGTCATAAAGCTGACCACGACAGTTATACATGTTTCGATCGTCATCAAGCTGACCACGACAGTTATACATGTTTCGATCGTCATCAAGCAATAAATCCACTAACATCATTTTCCCTGTTATGAGTGATGGGCTTTTTTTTTAACATATAGATACGAGATGACGAGTTTACTGGTAAAACTATTTAAATAAAAACACTGCTACGTAACAAGAAAAACGCCTACTCAAGTACTGTGTACAAGCCTGTTGCCCAGTCTAGCAGACCTTTGGACAGATCATCAGAACAGTATGCACATAGGCTTCACCTCTCCATTCCTCGTCCTCACCTTCTGTTTACTGCAAAGGTACAATTTAGATTCAGAAAATACGTCAGATATTCACCTTTGTGCTATTTAAAACTAGCTATATTTAGACTAATTGGGCCACCGGTGTTTAAGAAAAGAAGGAAAAAAGAACACCGGAGAATGTTTCCTATAACTGTGATGCACACACATCTTTAATGTTAGACTTGACTAGGCGTTGTCAGTGGTCGCTCACAAAACAAGGACGTTTGCAAATGAGCAAGTTTGTCATGAAAGATGCAAGAATCTCCTATAATAGATATGATTTGTGTTGTGGTGTAGTGCTCTCTAGATGACTGCTAAGTTCGTCGAAAGTCAAGGTTGCTTCAATGCTGTAGCATGTCTACAGTGAGAACCGAATAACTCTTGATCCCTTTACGTATTTTATGTTTGATGCTGTATTTATTAGTTTACTCGTCTCGTTTGTTCCAGGAAATATTGATGCATACAAGTTTAGACTAACTTCCCTTTTTTTTACATTGTTCATTGACCTAGATATACAGTTTCTCCAAAATTTATCTACGTTGATCATTCAAGTAGATATAAACTTTTTTTTCCTTTATATCGATCATTCAAGAAGATATAAACCATTTCCCCCACATAGTTCATTCAAGAAGATATAAACCATTTCCCCACACATAGTTCATTCAAGTAGAAATAAATAGTTTTCGACATTATTTCCATGAACTCAAACTACAGCGTTCATCCTCATCTTTTCTCTTCATTTCAATGATTTCTCATTACATCGCTGTAAACAACTTAAGAAGACATCCCACAGTATTTATTGCAAGCAATTGCCCGCACGAACTATCAGCATCAACTCCACCATTCAATCGATATAGACTCAGCTTTGAGATGATACCAACGTTTGTGCAGGTTACCCATCCACGTTCTGGTCCACATTATTAATGTATCACCACCAATATCTGCTGCTAATATAACTGAGATATCCAGAGTTGATGTTTCCACTATGAGGTGGATATCACACACACACACACGCGCGCACACACACACACACGCACACACCTACACACATGTCAAAAGGTGTCCCTCTAAGTTGTCACTGTATCTTTCGTGAGATCTTTCGTGAGAATTTCTGTGAAAATGCACAGTGGGGCGGCACCTTTTGCTGTCTTCCCTTCTCCTATGATGGCATTTCTGGTATGTTTCGGTCTCTGTTACATATGCCTTACAGTAATGTCTCAATGTTTATTTGAGCAGGATAAGACCAAATACAACGTTCATGTGAAACAAAGAGATCACGTTGTCCCACGGTAAATGTAGGTATTGATGGCAACAGTTCCAGCACATCTGTTTGTGAGCAGTGGTGACGAGATTATTCGGTGCGTGCGTGTGCGTGTGTGCGTGCGTGTCGAGTTGACTGTAGGTTTAGACATAGCTGGCCTTCCCTGCTCGATTTATGCGATAGCGCATATTTATTTCTACACTCTTCAGTCGTCCAGTCTGAATTTCTGTTTAGCAAACTTTTGTTCGCCAGAAGTATTGTCTGTATCTGTAATGTTGTTACTTATTTTACTTTTTCCTGCAGTAGCCCATATAGTTGTTTTTTTCTGTAGTGTTTTATCTATGGGCCATATGTTTTCCTCAGTCTGCTATACTCAATACTGTCTCGATATATGTCTTCAGTACTATGGGGCTCCTGACAACATGTATATTACGGCTGAGGTGCAATTCTTGAATTATGTATACATGTGACTATGGAATCGATTGCGCCCTGTTCGGAGGCGTATAATGATAACCTGTTCCAATCTATTCATATTATGAAAGGCATCTTCATTTGGCGCTTGTGGTCTTCTGATTGATGTGATTTTCTCTTTCTTCTGATGCTATGTAACTGGTTCATCTGGTTAGTACAATCTGAATGATTTGAGCGATGGCTCTTTGGCCTAAAATTCTTGGCCTCTCCCTATCCTTCTTTGCGCTCTGTTCCATCAATCAATTTACAGTTACTCACAACTCTGTAGACAGTCCACTCATACATGTCCAACGTTTTAGAAATGTTGCAACATTATTGCTTTCTCTCATTTTAAAGCTGTGAAAGTAACATATAAGCCTTGATCTTGTATCAATGTTATGCCACCGACATTATTTTATTGTTGTTTGTTCTAATGTAAAATATTTTATTTCAAAATAAATTTTTAAAATACCAACATTTTGATAGTGTTTCGTCATTTAATAAGTGGAGTGTGCAGATTTGGATGGAATGTGCATTTTTAATACTAGATTTCAGCATATTTTGCTGAGCATTAATACAGCATATTATATATATATATATATATATATATATATATATATATACTAAACACTAATATACACACACCAGGCCTGGACTAATCCATTAGGATTAGTTTTATTCACTTACATATCTGTGTGTGTGTTGTTTGTGTGTTCCTGCTGAAGGACTAATGAGCCAGAACGTCGTTCAAATTCGTGTCATCCATCAGTTACGTAAAGCTTTAACCATACCATTTTTTTCTATTATTTTTTTTTAAATTCTCCCTACACACACGCACACACGCACGCACGCACACCAACCTATCAGCTGTAACAATACCACGAGCCCCCGAGTGACCTGGCCACTCTATCCATATAGTTAATTCAGGTTTCTGCATTACGTCATGCACTTTTGCCGGAAACATCGATTTTGACCGCTTACCGAAAGTCCGGCATCATAGCTGTATTCAGAATTCTCTATTTGAAACTTACTAGAAAGCGACAGTAAACCACCACCAGCACATCTCTACAGCTGTTTATCATGTTTCTAGATGACCTTATCCAACTCATTCTCTTAGACTTAAAACCTGTTACTGTCAGGAACCTCTTCTCTCCGTTTTTCGTTAACTCTTTCTCTCTCACCCCACCCCCACTAACAGTATTCCCCAGTTGGTCACTTCTGATAACATGGTCTGATTTGGGTGATAATCTTTCTTTTCGCTTCGATCTCTTTCATAACATTTTCGTTGCTCTTATATTGGTTTTGAGGCATGGTAAAAGACACATCGGCCTACTAACAATAATCTTGGAATGGAAAATACAAGGTAAACGAGTCAGATGTAGACCAAGACTAACATGGACGAGTAACATCAAACGATGTATAAGTTAAGCGATATCAACCTGCACCATCAATGCAAGAAACAGAGCGGAATGACGCTCCATGGTAGCCAACCTTCGATGTGGAGACGGTATTCAATGATGATGATGATACATTGGTGCCCAAGATATTCTAACCACATTTATTACATAACTAAACCTCACTGTGATCTAAGTGGGAACAATTTATATAGTTGTATTTACGTGATGGTTCGTGCCAACGTAAAGGTGATGTAGTTGTAATTAGGTGATAGTTCGTGCCAACGTAAAGGTGATGTAGTTGTAATTAGGTGATAGTTCGTGCCAACGTAAAGGTGATGTAGTTGTAATTAGGTGATAGTTCGTGCCAACGTAAAGGTGGTGTAGTTGTAATTAGGTGATAGTTCGAGCCAACGTAAAGGTGGTGTAGTTGTAATTAGGTGATAGTTCGTGCCAACGTAAAGGTGATGTAGTTGTACTTACGTGATAGTTCGTGCCAACGTAAAGGTGATGTAGTAATAATTAGGTGATAGTTCGTGCCAACGTAAAGGGGATGTAGTTGTAATTAGGTGATAGTTCGTGCCAACGTAAAGGTGATGTAGTTGTACTAACGTGATAGTTCGTGCCAACGTAAAGGTGATGTAGTTGTACGTACGTGATAGTTCGTGCCAACGTAAAGGTGATGTAGTTGTACTAACGTGATAGTTCGTGCCAACGAAGGGGCGGAAAGCTGGCCATGTCTGTGTGGTAGATACTGTAAACATTCACGATTTACCAGCTTTGGAATGTAAGTTTAAACCATGTCTATTTGTCACACATAAATCTGAGGGCGCCTCGGTAGCCTAGTTGGGAAAACCACTTCACTAGCTACCGACGCACTAGCTAGTCAACCTGCACCATCAAAGCAAGAGACAGAGCAGAATGGCGCTCCATGTTAGCCAACCTTCGTTGCGGAGACGGCACTCGATGATGATGATGATGAGCTATCGACGTTCGGACAACCCCGTGTTCGATTCCCGCTGAAAGCAGTGTGAGTTGTATACTCGAGGTTGGAAAAAAAAAACAAACCTGCAGTCGACCTAGCCGCTCGCAGAAATAAGTATTAGGGTAGCAGTACTCTGAGAAGGTGAGAAGTGCCGCCTCGCATCGTGAGTTTCGATGCTTGAAGCGACACTGTCTAGAAGTCTCCGAACACTTATGGGTGAAAACTCGCGAGCTAAGACGCCGATTTAAGTCTCGTACTTCCATCATCATCATCAAGTGCCGGGCCTACTGGCATAGGTGATCATGTCTTTCCACAACTTTCGATCTCGGTAGCTATTTATCATTTCTGTTGTTGACCTTCTGCCAAGCCATTCTCTTATGCTGTCTGTTATTTTTTCTCTTTGCTTCCCTCTATCTCTTCGTCCCTCAATTTTCCCAGTTGTGACAATATATTCCAGCTGTTCTCTTCTCATTACACGGCCAAAAAATTATGATTGTTTCTTCCTAATATTGGAAATTAGCTCTCTTTTTGCTTTGACCTCTATCAGAACATCTTCATTACTCTTCTTAGCTGTCCAGGGTACTCTCAAAATTCTTCTGTAAAACCACATTTCTACAGACTCCAGTGATTTTCTTGTCTGTTGTTCTATTGTCCATGATTCGCGTCCATATGTTAAGACTGGCTCTTCATAACATTTAAGAACTCTTTTTCTTGTTTCTATTGTCAAAAATGGATTGCATAGTATCGTCCTCATTTTTGGAAAGCTGCTTTTGCCTGAGCCAATCTGCATCTCACCTCTTTTGTACATCTTCAGTCTGAGGTTAACAAAGTTCCCAAATATTTAAATTCATTTACCTGTTTTAATATTATCTCGTACTTTACCTTTACTTAAATCTAAGCTTCCGTAATTCATCTCCGGACTAAATAATCTAGTGGACCCAGCTGTTAACAATTTGTATCTGATTTCCATGTTCTGGAAACAGCCATCTATATTAGTGAGATCAGCGGGCAGAAAGATTTTCAACAGGAGCGGTTTTTTATAGAGTGACGTCAGTCATTTATAGCTCGCATAGCTGAAGACGCCACGATTGTGGGGATAATCTGGGATTTCCCTTTCTCTCCGCTGGCTTTTCTAATGTAGATGGTTGTGGTCTTCACCAGACCGTAGTCTACACAATGTTATCAGTCTGTTCGTCTTAATCTATTCAGTTCTTTCAGTTTTAATGTGAAAATCAACCAGTCTTAGTATATTCCATTTTTATCAGGCTCTATGATCAGGGAGGCAAAGGCAGCAGGAATCGGCTCCCTCAATGAGATCGAAGTGCTTGTACAGAACAGAGACAAATGGCGAGATTTAATAAAAGATCTTTGCAAAGATTGTGACTGCTAGAAAGAAAATTTCGAAACAGGGAAAGATTATCTGAGTGTATGCCTAATGTGCCGACTACGGCTCGAAAGCTTGATAGATAGACATATGTCTATTGTCTTGTCGTCTCTATAGTTTATCAACCTATCTTTATTAGTCTTTACTGTGTTATCAGATATATTTGCTGTTTATACTGTGTTATCAGTTATATTTGTTGTTTGTACTGTGTTATTATTAATATTTATTGCTTATACTGTGTTATTATTAATATTTATTGTTTATACTGTTATCATTACTATTTGTTGTTTATACTGTGTTAAAATTAATATTTATTGTTTATACTGTGTTAAAATTTATATTTATTGTTTATACTGTGTTAAAATTAATATTTGTTGTTTATATTGTGTCATCATTATTATTTATTGTTTATACTGTGTTATCATTAATATTTGTTGTATATACTATTTTATTAATCTGTTAACGTAAAATCTTGTAAGGCTTGTTCTTCATTATCCTGACTATCAGTTACACAATATGCTCGCCTTTGTCTCATAGGACTCTGTTTTTGTCAATTTGTTTCAATCAAAATTTTCAACTTTCTAATATCCCTCTCCCTCCATCCCTCTCTCCCTCCCTCCCTTCCTCTTTCTCCCCCTCCCTCTTTCCCTTTCTCCCTCTCCCTCCCCTTTCTCCCTCTCCCCCTATCTCCCTCCCGTCACTCTCTCTCTCTCCCTCTCTCTCTCCCTCCTTCTTTCTCACCCTCCCTCTTTCCCTCGCTCTCCCTACCTCTCTCTTCTTACCTCTCTCTCCCTCCCTCCCTATCTCCCTCCTCCCTTTCTCATTATCATGACTATCAGTGACACAATATGCTCGCCTTTGTTTCATAGGACTCTGTTTTTGTCAATTTGTTTCAATCAAAATTTTCAACTTTCTAATATCCTTCTTTCTCCCTCCTTCTCTATCCCTCCATCTCTCCCTCCCTCCCTCTCTCCCCTCCCTCCCTCTCTCCCCTCCCTCCCCCTCTCCTTCCCCCTCTCTCCCCCTCCCTCTCTTCGTCCCTCCCTCTATCTCCCCTCACACTCTCCGTCCATCCCTATCTCTCCCTCCCCTCCCACTCCCCCTCTCTTCCTCCCTCCCTCTTTCTCTCCCTTCTCTTTCCCTCCTCCCTCCCTCTCTTCCTCTCCCTCCCCCTCTCTACCCTCTCTCACTCCTCTCTCTCCCCTCTCTCACTCCCCCTCTCTCCCCGTCCCTCCCTCTCTCTCCCTCTCCCTCTCTCCACCCTTCTCTCTTCCTCCCCTCCCTCCCCTCTTCCTCCCTCCCTCCCTCTCTTCCTCCCTCCCTCTTTCTCTCCCTCTCTCTTCCCCTCACTCTCCGTCTCTCTCTCTCTCCGTCCCTCTCTCTCTCTTCGTCCCTCTCTCCCTCCCTCCCTCTCTCCTTCCTTCCCTTTCTCTCACTCCTCTATCCCCATCCCTCTCTCTCTCCCTCCCTCTTTCTGTCCCTCCCTCTTTCTCTCTCTGCCTCTTTCCCTCTCTATCCGTCCCTCTCTCCCTCCCTCCCTCTCTCTCTTCTTCCTTCCCTTTCTCTCCCTCCCATCCCTCTCTCTCTCCCTCTCTCTCTCTCTCCCTCCCTCTCTCTCTCTCCCTCCCTCTCTCTCCCTCTCTCTCCCTCTCTCTCTCCTCTGTCTCTCCCTCCCACTCTCTCTCCATCCCTCTCTCTCCCCATCCCTCTCTCTCCCCCCCTCCCTCCCTCTCCCTCCCTCCCTCTCTCTCTCACTCACTCACTCACTCACTCACTCAGCGCGTCACCTTGTATTTTCTCACACGCCTTGGTCATTGCCTCTCAAATCTAAAAGTCTATCTACCTGCGCACAACGAAAAACTTGCAAACTGTCTCCGCTAGTGTGTGCGTGTGCGCCCCTGAGAACGCACATTTTTAATAAATTACTCACCAACACTAGACTACTCACACCTTATGACCTACATCTCCCACTCCAAGAATAAGCCCGACTTTCTCGTTCTGCCCTGAACACAAACGGGAGCAGATGAAAGCAGTCAGTGAGTAACATGAGGGTGGCGCCACCCAGTCGTCGGCTGGAGCATTTAGCTCCTAGACCCTTGTCATTGAACTGGTGGCTTGCCTGACTTCACTGGTTCTGATGGAAATGATGGAGCTTGTACATCCCATCTAGAGATATTATTATACTTAATAATAATAATAATATTCACATATTGAGAAGAGGAGACTTGGAATACTTTGTTACAACTGGCAAAACACAGGGACAGAAAGATCGCGGACGACAAAGATAGGATACTATATAGCTTGATGTCGTGGCACTGTAAACTATCAAAAACACAGAACTGATATTATGCTAAAAGGGCAGATAATTGTGGAAGAACGTGACCGCCTACGTCAACCTGCATGGTACATTAATAATAATAAAAAAGGAAAAGGAATCCACAGAAAGAAAAACAAATTCTAACAGACAACAGGGATATAATCATTAGATGACAGAAATATATAACAGAAGTATTTGATGACGAAAGGGAAAAGAAATTATAGTCCGTTCAGATTCGTTTGCCGAGATGTTATGATTTATAATTCAAAAAGTTCTTGATGATTTCACATGATTTTTGGCATACGGTGTTAAAATGTCCATGTCACGAGAACATATGTGTTACTCGATGTCTAGCTATAACGGTTTTTTTAAAGCGGCGAATTCCTTTGATCTTTGCCCATGTAACTATTATTTTGACCCTAATCAAAATGTTTTACAGTAATCTAGTGCAACGATGACCCATAGGCGTGTCCATAAAATTTTACTTGGTGGCAAGTATACAAATTTAAATTATATATAGAACTTTTGTTCGTAGAGTCAATTTGATATAGTTCCATGCTCTTGGTGTGAGTTTCCCAAATGTTGTCGCTGCCTTTCAAATACGTACATTTAGTTCCTAATCTAAGGAAAGTGTGGCTGTAATAGTGGATCCAAGATAGCTGAACTTCTGTACTGACTCAAGCAGGCTTCCATTCAAAGTAATGGTTGTTGGTTTGCTTATAACATATTTTTGATTGCTTGGGTGGTCTTGAACAATAAACTGTTTAACAAATCAACTAGGAAATTTTGCAAATCAAACTATTTATCTGTAGACTTAATCAGAGTAATGATCATTCAGAATCAGACGAGTCAAATAGGTCGATTACTGCTTTCGGCTGAACAAACAACAAACCATCCTTTTTCCAATATTCCTCTTCTTGTCGTAACACATGATCCTCACATTTTACCCAGTAGTCTTTATTTATATTTGATAGAGCCTGATTTGTAAGTGTCTCAACATCGCATAATTTGAAAGTTTTATTTGTATATGCTACGTGTCCTTTAACTTTTGCCCAAACTAGTTCTATAGGATTTAAGTGTGCATGATATGGAGGTAGTCTCAAACATCTATGGCCATGTTCTTGAATTAACTTGTCTATTTTAAATATCTTTGTACGTTGTGTCTGTTTTACAAGGCTAAGCAATTCGGGTTTCAAGTAGCTGTCGTTAACTTGTATGTGTTCTTTTATGAGCCACGTTTTGATTGCATCTTTTGTACTTGATGATGTTGGGATTCTATCTTCTACGTTAACTACGTTATGGTATGAAGCATTGTCCATTATCAGACAAGAAGGTCGATCTAATATTGGAAGGATACTTTTCTCGATCCAGTCTTTAAATATGTGCCCATTCATTTCGGAATGGTAGTCTCTATTGTCTATGGATTTTGAAATGAAAACGAGATGAGCATTCTGCAACAACCCATTATGTCTGCTACCTGCATGTGCAACTATCAAACGTTGCCCTTTACTGCTTGGTACTGATCTTTTAATACTTCCATCTGCTAACTGCCATTCCTTTTCATTTGTATGATGAGCGTTGATCCAAGTTTCATCTAAATAAACAATATCATAATCATTTTCGCGCATTTCCTTCACTTCACGTAAATACTTGCTTCTAAGAGCTACTAGATGTGGCTTCTCACAAATAATGTTTTTTCCACCAGCATACTTTCTAAAGGTGAAGCCTGCACTTCTTAATATTTTCCATAATGAAGTTTTTGATATTTCAATGTCGTTGTTAGTTTTCAGCCAAAGCTTCAACTTTCTAAGTGTCACTTCTTCGTTTATATCAAACATTCGACAGATTTCTCTTTTTACTAGGTCCTTATCAAAACTGTCTAACGTTTCTTTCCTTCCTTGCTTTCTTGCATTTGTTGGCAATAAATATCCGCTTCCTTTAACTATTCGATCAAATGAACGTTTACACAAACCTAAAATATGCATTGTTCTCTTCTCAGGGTTTGATAAAGAACAATAAAGATGTCCCTTTTTACGCTCTCTGCAGAAGTATTGATAAATCTTTATAGCAATGTTATGCTCAGTAAAATATTTTGCCTTTATATTCATTCTCACATAGACTTGCAGAAGATAATATGGATAGTGCCGCCTCCTTTCTGTAAATATTGAGATTTGCCTCTGAATTATGACTCGAACTCGAGTCTACGGCCGTGATTTTGACGTCACATAATTTCCGGTTTCGGCTAAAATGTCATTTTGTGCTAAACGGGAAATTTCATATGTAACATTTCTATATAAAAATTTATAGTGGAAACATAACTATTTTAGGACGGTGCGCATTCAGCCGTGAAGGTCATGCCTATATGTTAAAGAATCAGCTGTGAGATGTAAGCATCTACATAATCCCGCCGGTGTTTATAATATCGATTAACTTTTTTTAATATAGGTTAAATAAGGCATCTTTGAAACTGGATCACATTTCTTTGATAAAAAAATATTTTTATAGCGACATTAGTATTCTAAAACCTAACTTCAAAAGATCAATGCAAATGAACAATAAGTTTTTGAAAAAAATAAATTAATGTCTAGGCAAACGAATCTGAACGGACTATAATTATAAAATGTACGTCAGGCTGGAAAATCTTAAAATTAGAAGTGAAAAAAAGCTATACAAACAAAGAAAAAAGGAAAAGCAGCATGACCTGACATCTTACTCACACAGAGAGGATAAAGGCACTAGTAAATTTTGGCATTGAAGTGATCACAGACATATGCAACGACATATACCACACAGTATACATACAAAATGAACTAAAAACATCAACTTTCATAGCATTGTCTAAAAAGAAATGTGCAGTGATTGTATAACAATAAGCCTAATAAGCCACGTAATAAAAAATCATCTTGCTAAAAGTTATACAAGGAAGGATTCAGAATAAAATCAATGTTGAATTAGAAAACAACAAATTAAATTTAGGAAAAACATTGGGGCAAAAGAAGCCATATTCTTCATGAGGATATTAACCGAAAAATGCTCTGAAGTAAACAACCTAATAAATGTCTGCTTCACAGACTACACAAAAGCTTTTGATAGAATACACCATAAATAACGTATATACTGCATAACAGATATACATCTAGATAACACAGACATACGATTAATGTGTAATTCATACTGGGAGCAAACAGCAATAATAAAATATAACAAAAAGAACTCTACGCCTATTGATATAAAAAAAAGAGTAAGACAGATGCATCCTATCACCAAGCTTGTCTCAATTTATACACTTATCAAATCTTTAAAAACATCACAGAGATGCTAGGACTAACCATTAATGAAAAGATAATCAATAACCTAAGATATGCTGATGATACTGTATAGTAAACGTAAAGTACTCCCGTCACGCCAAGTGGCGTGTAGGGAAATATGGTGTTAGTGACCATACATTTTACTGACCTTCAGCACATGTTTTTTGGGGTAATGTGGTCGGTATTACGCCCGTGCCGCTTTACTTTCCCAGAAAAAAAATCCGATACCGTTTAAGGGCTGGGTGAACCGGATACCGTTGGTTGGCATCGAACCCTACCTCTTGTCCTTAGTAGTCCAGTTCAATAACCACTGAACTATAGCGACGCCTTGATGATACTGTATTACTAGCAGAAAATCCTAAAGATCTACGATTACTTAATAAGATAAACGAGACAAGCAAAACATATGGATTATATATGAATATAAAAAAGATTAAAAAACAAAATTATATTAAAACTATGATCATAAACCATGATAAAACTTAAACCCCACAGGTGGATATCAAAGTTGAAGGAATTGACCTGGAGACAGTTCAGAACTACAACTACCTTGGACATACTATAACCAGTGATGGAAAATGTAAAACTGAAATAAACAAAAGAATAGGAATGGTAAAAAGTAACTTAAGTAATGCCATGAAAAAGATACTATAAATAACACCAGAACTAAATATAAGAATAGTAAAATGTTATATCATCACAACATTCCTGTATGGTACAGAAATATGGAGATTAGGCAAGAACACAGAACAGAAAATTGAAGCCTTTGACATGTGGATTTATAGAAGAATAGGTAGAGTTGGATGGAAAGAAAAGAAAACAAACGATGAAGTTTTATTAAAAACAACTAAAAATGAAAAGAGAATTACTAAACACAATTCAAACAAAACAAATGAGATTTTTGGGACATGTTAAAAGAAACAGTAGTCTACTAAAAGTAATCTTTGAAGGGAAAATACAAGGTAAAAGATGCAGCGGCACACCAATACTAAAATGTACGAGTAACATCACAAGATGGACACGTCTGCCTATGACAATAGTCACTATCAAAGCAAGAGACAGCGAAATGGCACTCTATGGGAGCCAAACTTCGATGCCGTGACGGCACTCACTGGATAATAGTAGTAAAGTAAAAGTAAAGTACCCCCGTCTCGCCAAGTGGCGTATAGGGAAATATGGTGTTAGTGACCCTATATTTTACAGACCTTCAGCACATGATTTTTGGGGTAATGTGGTCGGTATTACGCCAGTGCTGCTTTACTTTCCCAGAAAAAAATCCGGTACCCATTTAATGCTGGGTGAACCCGGAAGCCGTCGGTTGGGATCGAACCCTACCCCTTGTCCTTTGTAGTCCAGTTCATAATAGTAGTAGTAATAGTAATAACAGAGTTACATAGTTTTAACACTAGTGTTATTTGTTTTGATGTTAGTATATTTTTCATGGAATTAAAATTACTTTTTGTCATTCCTATTCTTTTGTTTATTTCAGTTTTCTGGTTATAGTATGTCCGAGGTAGTTGTAGCTCTGAACTGTCTCCTGGTCTATTCCTTTAACTTTGATATCTGCTTATAGGTTTTGAGTATATTTGTTTATGATCATAGTTTTACTCTTTTTGATATTCATATCTAATCCATATTTTTTCTTGTCATGTTTATTTCATTAAGTAATTTTAGGATTTTATTCTAGTAATACAGTATCATCATCATCAGCATCATCGTCATCATTATCATTGGGTGGCGTCTTAGTATCGAAGGCAGACTACCATGGAACGCCATTCCATTCTGTCTCTTGCTTTGATGGTGCAGATTGTCATCGGCTGACTTGTCCATCTTTTGATGTTACTCGTCCATGTTATTCCTGGTTTGCCTCTGCCTCTTTTACCTCGTATTTCCCTTCCAATATTACTTTTAGTAGGTTGTTGTGTCTTTTAACATACCCCAACAATTTCCTTTGTCTTGTTCTAATTGTATTTAGTAGTTCTCTTTTTATTTTCAGTTGTTTTAAAACTTCATCGTTTGTTTTCTTTTCTTTCCATCCAATTCTACCTATTCTTCTATAAATCCACATTTCAAAGGCTTCAATTTTCTGTTCTGTTTTCTTGTCTAATGTCCATGTTTCTGTACCATACAGGAATATTGAGAAGATGTAACATTTTGCTATTCTTAGTTTTAGCCCTAGTGTTTTTTGTTTTGATGTTAGTATACTTTTCATGGCATTAAAATTACTTTTTGCCATACCTATTCTTTTGTTTATTTCAGTTTTACATTCTCCATCACTGGTTAAAGTATATCCCTGGTAGTCGTAGCTCTGAACTGTCTCCAGGTGTATTCCTTCAACTTTGATATTTATTTGTAGGTCTTGAGAATTTTCTTTCCTTATGATTATAGTTTTAGTATTTTTGATATTCATATCTAATCCATATTTTTTGCTTGTCATGTTTATTTCATTAAGTAATTGTTGTAGACCTTCAGTATTTTCTGCTAGTAGTACAGTATCATCAGCATATATTAGGTTATTGATTATCTTTCCATTAATGTTTAGGCCTGGCATCTGTGTGATGTTTTTAAAGATTTGCTCTAGATTGAACAATAATAATAATAATATTAATAATAATAATAATAGGATTTCACCTCAAGTGATAAATCGACGTGTTATAGTAAACAACTCAAGAACGAAAACAACAAATAGACAACCTTTTCATAAAATAAACAAAAAACAGGATGTATGGAGATTTCACGTTTCACATTGCCCAGACCACAGAATCATCCTTTTGCTCTAGTTGGTTCATTCCAAAGGAACACAATTATGCTACCATCTGGCTGTAAAAGATGACAGAAAGGATATGTAGCAAATCAGTAACTATCTTAATGTCTTCGCTCCGGATTTTCTGTTTGGAATTGAGTCCCCTAGCCTTTAACTTCTATCGAAGCCACCACTAGAAGACAGCGTGGGAGAGCTGTAGGTCGTGGTACTAATGGGAGGCAAGGTGGCCAGACAACAACAGAGTTGGAAGCTGTCAACGACTCATAACCGATGACTTGCACTAGGATCGGTGAACCAGAAGCATCCAGATCCCACTGCACTCCTTCACGGTGCCTCTAGTAACAGACTAACCAGTCTAGTCTAGTCAAGCGAGTAGGTTTCGAAGACGGAAGGAAACCTAGTGTTCAAACATGCCATGCCGAAGTCGGATGTATTGGGTCGAAAAGCGCAAATCAACGATAACATAATGCGTCTATGCCCATTAAATGTCCTTTTAATGACGGATGACGAAGACGGCTATCCTTTCCTTTAGTGGTCATGGAGCGAATGCCAGGAAGAACGAGAAAGATAGCCCATCTAACGTACTTTCTTCTGACATTTTGACTGCAATGCCAGGTCTTCTACATCAGCAGACTCTAGCACTGAGGGGCGTAACTAGCGATCTTACCGCTGGCGTTCTGGGCAACGAACCAGAGATGACCAAGTGATCCTTACTTCTCCACTTAATGTTCCAGGAAACATATTACTCAGTTGGGTAAATAAGTGTTGGCCAATTAGGGAAGGCAAACCCGGCCCCACAATATGTCATGACGAAGTATGATATGTTGAACTATAAAGTGCAAGATATCTCAACTTGGCTGTAAACTCTGGTTTTACTTTACAAAGCCGACGAAGAAGAAATACCTGGCATGACCAAGTACGTAAGTTTGTATTAACGAAAAGATAATTTGATAAAGCCGGCCAGATATTGCAATCATCTGCTTTGAAATCTTTGTTATCCAACCGCTCAAACTACAACCTGACACATTTGAAAAGAACACATATATGGGGGTAGAGGGGGGGGGGGGAAGAATTAGCCGAGCATCTGCTGTAGTCACCAGCTCTCGCTCAGCGCGCCAGGTACTTGCCACCTCAAGCTTGTACAACTCATTGGTTCGTTCCAAGTTTTTGGTCTGGTTTTAACGCCGTCTTTCACGTGTTGTTTTTTCATGCTGCTCCCTCTGGACCATCCTTTGCTTACTCATTCAACTATTCCCTTTATCTCCATGCACTCTTTCTTCTTCTTTTGCCGTTCACCCATTAGTCGTTAGTGTCGTTAGCCTACGGCAAGCCAAGATATCTACGCCCTTTGGTCCTACGCATCCATCTTCAACATAGGTAGTTTTTTTAAAAAAATTAATAACAATGTAGCTCGACTTAATAACAATGTAGCCCGACTTAATAATAATGTAGCCCGACTTAATAACAATGCAGCCCGGCTTAATAACATTGCAGCCCGACTTAATAACAATGCAGCCCGACTTAATAACAATGTAGCCCGACTTAATAACAATGTAGCCCGACTTAATAGCAATGTATGTCGACTTAATAACAATGTAGCCCGACTTAATAAAACAATGTAGCTCGACAGTAACAATGTAGCGCGGCTTAAATAACAATGTAGCCCGACTTAATAGCAATGTAGCCCAAACAGCAACAATTTTGGCCTACTCTTTTTGACTTTTAACGGCTAAAGATTTTTAACGCGCTCAAAGTACATACATGACCTGTTTCACGCCGCTTTCCAAAGGATTAGACTTTGGATCTCACTACCCAGAGATCGGGGGATGGTCAAGCCTCCAGGGAACCGTTGATTGGATTAGAAACATTTCCACTGTCTGTTACTGTGATGGGATTTGAACCCGGTACTTCTTGGTCCAGATGCCGACGTCCTTACCTCTAGACTACTGAGTCCTTCGCCGCACTCTTCATTATATATATATCTCTCTTTACCACATCTACTCACTACAATCCGTCTAACTCATTAACTGACTCATCATCTTACTCGTCTTGATATAGATCAGTGGCTGCTACACCTTTGAGGGCAACAAAAACGTTCTTCCACTTCACCAAGTCAGTGGTCACATCATTTACAGTGTCTCTCGTCTGGTCCACACTATTCATTCCTATTTACACTGTACTCTTTCGCCTATGATTATGTGATAGGAGAACTATATCATCAGCAAAGTCTGAGTCATCAAGTTGCTTGGCCAGTGATCACTGGATTCCATTTCTGTTGTTCTGTGTTATTTTCATAATCCAATATACAGCCAGTAGAAGGAGAAATGGAGATAGAAGGCATTCCTGCCGTACTCCTGTCCTTATTTCAAATGCTTCTGTAAACTGTCTTTCATGCACCACACTACATTTCATTCCTTCATACATTGTTTTTATCAGGTTAATAAACTTTATGGGGATTCCATAATGACTCAGCAACTTTCGAAGCATTTCTCAGTCTATCAAATGCCTTTTCGTAATCTATGAACCCGATATAAAGTGGGGACTGTAGTTCAACTGTTATAGGTAAGGTAGTTATTTGGTCAACGGTTTAGTCTGATTTAGTTGTGTTTATCTTTGTTGTGTGATTCAGTTCTCCCATCTTTGTTGTGTGATTCAGTTCTCCTATCTTTGTTGTGTGATTCAATTCTCCCATCTTTGTTGTGTGATTCAGTTCTCCCATCTTTGTTGTGTGATTCAGTTCTCCCATCTTTGTTGTGTGATTCAGTTCTCCCATCTTTGTTGTGTGATTCAGTTCTCCCATCTTTGTTGTGTGATTCAGTTCTCCCATCTTTGTTGTGTGATTCAGTTCTCCCATCTTTGTTGTGTGATTCAGTTCTCCCATCTTTGTTGTGTGATTCAGTTCTCCCATCTTTGTTGTGTGATTCAGTTCTCCCATCTTTGTTAAGTGATTCAGCTCTGCCATCTTTGTTAAGTGATTCAGTTCTGCCATCTTTGTTAAGTGATTCAGTTCTCCCATCTTTGTTAAGTGATTCAGTTCTCCCATCTTTGTTAAGTGATTCAGTTCTCCCATCTTTGTTAAGTGATTCAGTTCTCCCATCTTTGTTAAGTGATTCAGTTCTCCCATCTTTGTTGTGTGATTCAGTTCTCCCATCTTTGTAAGTGATTCAGTTCTGCCATCTTTGTTAAGTAATTCAAATATTCCATCTTTGTTAGTGATTCAGTCCTCCCATCTTTGTTAAGTGATTCAATTCTCCCATATTTGTTAAGTTATTGAGTTCTCTCATCTTTTTTTAAGTGATTCAAATATTCCATCTTTGTTAAGTGATTCAGTTCTCCCATCTTTGTTAAGTGATTCAGTTCTCCCATCTTTGTTAAGTGATTCAAATATTCCATCTTTGTTAAGTGATTCAGTTCTCCCATCTTTGTTAAGTGATTCAGTTCTTCTATCTTTGTTGTGCGATTCAGATCTTCCTTCTTTGTTGTGTAATTCAGTTCTCCCATCTTTGTTGTCTGACAGTTTACAGAATTGATCTCTCCAATCCTCCAGTGTTTTCCATCTGATGACATAAAGTATATCTGCTATGATGGTTCCAGAGGCACACTGGTTAAATATCATTTTTATTTGTACTCACCATTGTCATTTTCTATTAGTTGCACAGATAACAATTCCCACAGTCTAAAATTAAAGTTTTGCCAATTGTGCTCTCATCCATTTGATAGTTTCTACTCATGCCACACTTGATATCAATTCTCGCAGTCTAGAAAGGTAAAGGTCAAGTACGAGACTTGAACCGGCGTCTTAGCACGCGAGTTTCCACCCATATGTGCTCTGCCGCCTATCCAGAAATGTTAAGATATTTCTGTATAGTGTCGCCTCAAGCATCGAAACTCAGATGCGAAACAACATTCCTCGCCTTCCCAGGGTAATACCCTGGTACCCATTTCTGCCAACGGCTGGGTCGACCGTGGGGGTATTTTTTCTTCCAACCACGAGTACAATTCACACTGCTCCCAGCGGAATCGAATACGGTTTGTCCGAAAAAGTCTAGAAATTTTAGCTATATCAATTATTGTGCTCTCATCCAGTTAACCCAGGTGAAAAAATGGTACCTGCTCAATAAGTTGGGGAAAGGAAACAACATTGAGGAAAAGCACTGGCCTCTCACCTCCAAATGGTGTGGCCATGTTCATTGTAATTCACCCTTTACTACATTAAACTACGTCACACATGGGACCCCCTCTATTTTTGTCTCTGAGAGAAATCTCCTAGCCACAAGTAGGTGTTTATGATGTCATAAACCTATGTAGAGTTGTACTAATGCTGTTGTAATAAAATATTTGCCCAGTCACCATTTCCACTACTCTCCTGCATATTTTATATCCATTCACAAAGCCCTTATACAGACTGCCTGTTGTCATTGCAGGTCTCACGATTGTGATCCTTCATGAAGAAGCTGAAGATGGTAATGCCATGCCTGACCTGGCTCAGCCTGTTCGAGTGGTCAAATTGGCGGTGGATAACTTGGTTAAGGTAAGCGATTCAAACATTGGATACGAAAATGTGTGTATTTTGTATTTATTTATTGCATCTTTATTCTTACATTTTTAAGTACTTATCACTGGCATATCTCTGGGCTTGCTTTCTTGGCATTTCTCGTAACTTGCCACCCTGGAATATCTCAGTACTTGCCTCATTGACATATCTCAGCTCTTACCTCTTTGACTTATCTCAGCTCTTACCTCCTTGACATGTCTCAGCTCTTACCTCTTTGACATATCTCAGCTCTTACCTCCTTAACATATCTCAGCTTTTACCTCCTTGACATATTTCAGTTCTTGCCTCCTTGACATATCTCAGCTCTTGCCTCCTTGACATATCTCAGCTCTTACCTTCTTGACATATCTCAGCTCTTGTCTCCTTGACATATCTCAGCTCTTACCTCCTTGACATATCTCAGTTCTTATCTCCTTGACATATCTCAGCTCTTACCTCCTTGACATATCTCAGTTCTTACCTCCTTGACATATCTCAGCATTTCTCTATGGCAAATCTCAACACATATCTTTCTGTCATACTTGGCACATATCTTTCTGTCAATCTCAGCATATGTCTCCATAGCACATCTCAGCACATATCTTTCTGTCATACTCGGCACATATCTTTCTGTCAATCTCAGCATGTCTCCAAAGCACATCTCAGCACATATCTTTCTGGTATATCTCAGCATATCTTCCTGGTATATTTTGACATATCTCAGCATATGTCTCGCTGACACATCTCAGCACATATATCCGTGGCACATCTCAGCACATGTCTCCTTAGCATGTCTCTCTAGCATATGTCTCCATGACACATCTGAACACGTCTCCTTGACACATCTCAGCACATGTCTCCTTGGCACATCTCAGCTCATGTCTCCCTAGCATATGTCTCCCTGGCACATCTAAACACGTCTCCCTGGCACATCTCAGCACATATCTCCTTGGCACATCTCAGTACATGTCTCCCTGGCACATCTCAGCACATGTCTCTCTTTCATATGTCTCCATGACACATCTAAACACGTCTCCCTGGCACATCTCAGCACATGTCTCCCTTTCATATGTCTCCATGACACATCTAGACATGTCTCCCTGGCACATCTCAGCACATGTCTCCCTTTCATATGTCTCCATGACACATCTAGACACGTCTCCCTGGCACATCTCAGCACATGTCTCCTTGGCACATCTCAGCTTAAGTCTCCCTGGCACATCTCAGCACATGTCTCCCTAGCATATGTCTCCATGACACATCTAAAAACATCTCCCTCACATCTCAGAACATGTATCCTTGGCATATTTTAGCACATGTCTCCCTGTCATTTTCTCTTCTGTTCTCATCTTCTCTCCCCTCCCCTCTCTTTCCATCTTCTCTTCTCTTCTCTTCTCTTCTCTTCTCTTCTCTTCTCTTCTCTTCTCTTCTCTCTCTCTCTTCTCTTCTCTTCTCTTCTCTTCTCTTCTCTTCTCTTCTCTTCTCTTCTCTTCTCTCTTCTCTTCTCTTCTCTTCTCTTCTCTTCTCTTCTCTTCTCTTCTCTTCTCTTCTCTTCTCTTCTCTTCTCTTCTCTTCTCTTCTCTTCTCTTCTGCTCTCCTCCCCTCCCCCATTCCTCCCCTCTCCTCTCCTCCCCTTCTCTTCTCTTCTCTTCTCTTCCTTTCCTTTCCATTCCCTTCCCTTCTCTTTTCTTCCTTTCTCTACCCTTCCCTTCCCTACCTTTCCCTACCCTTCCCTTCCCTTCCCTTTTCTTCTCTTCTCTTCTCTTCTCTTGCCTTCACTTCTGTACTCTTCTCTTACTTTACCTTCTCTTCTCTTCCCTTCCCTTCTCTTCCTTTACCTTCCCTTCCCTTCTCTTCCTTTACCTTCCCTTCTCTTCTCTTCCTTTACCTTCCCTTCCCTTCCCTTGTCTTCCCTTCCCTTCCCTTCTCTTCTCTTCACCTTCCCTTCCCTTCTCTTCCTTTACCTTCCCTTCCTTCCTTTACCTTCCCTTCCCTTCTCTTCTCTTCCTTTACCTTCTCTTCTCTTCTCTTCCCTTCCCTCTCCCTTCCCTTCCCTTATCTTCTCTTCCCGTCTCTTCCACCCCTACACTTCTCTTTTCACTCAATTTATTTCCATTTGTTAAAGGTAATTATGCACATAGTGATAGTTGTTTGCTCAATGATTGTCTCTTCATTGTCTGCCCTCTTTCAAGGATATTAAGTGTAGCTGATGCTTCAGCCCACATGCAATCTGGTCTCTTGGCTCCATTAGCATTATCAGAAGCATTTTCACATCACCAGCCTAAATGGCAATATTTATCTAACAATGAACAAATATATCATTAGTAATATTGAAATCATTCATTATAAACAGCAACAACATTGTCAACCGTATTATCTGCATATCACTGTAAAATATAATCAACATTATTATTCAGACCATCCACCATCAAGTTTACTATATGCACCATTATTAATAAAATATTGTCATCCATATTAATAAAAATTAAAATATCAGTATTAACATCACCACACTCACACAATCAACTTTTATATCATCTTTGCTATTATCAACCAACATCATTATATCATCATCTCTACAAACCCCACACACCATTTACACTATTATTAATTAAAATATTGTCATCCTCATCAAACAACATTATTATTAACATCATCATACTGACAGCAGAATCAACAATATATCAACAATATATTATCATCATTCTTTACTGTTATCATTAAATAAATAAATATATATTTACATCGTCAGTCCCATACATATATAATGTCTCCACAATTTTCCGCCATTTTACATGATTAAAGGCTCTTTCTGAGATCCATTCTCTGATGTTATCTTTCTACTGCTTTCTCTGTCTATCTTGTCTTCTTTTGCCAAGTACTGTACTTATCATCACCAACATCCTCAACAAACTCAAATGCTCTATAACAGGTGGGTTATGAGACCATCAATAGCAGTGAAGACCAGATCCTAAAACAGGACATGCCACCTGCTCTCAGGAGAGTTGAGGAAGCTTCACTCTTTCTTCTTAATGCTTCAGCCATGCTAGGATCTGATCCTTACTCAGGGCCAGCTAGGAAAAAGCTTATTGAAGGCTCCAGAGGTCAGTTTTCTTTGCAGAATCTAAATTTTAAATTTAAACACAGTTAGCTGTAAAATGTAAAAGTAAAGGTTCCCTTCGCACTTTACTAGGGACTATGGCTATAATGTCAATATCTATCTTTTATCATGGTACATTTTTGGGTGATGTAAAAAAAAAAAAAAAAGTAAATTACCCCCATCACCCCTGGATATGCTATTACTTGGAAATTAGGACAATCAGAGTTCAGCCTCAATGAAAATTAACACCAAAACAGTGCTAGAACAATGTATTCTATATCCTCTCTCCTTAATCTTTAGAAATAACATTGTGAAAGACATCACTACCAAAGTGCATTCTGTAATGTGCATGGATAACCTGGCACAATGGGCAAGAAAGAAAAATCCCTGTTATGCCATCTCGTGGCATATAGGAAATATGATGCTAGGGCCATTAATCTTGTAAAATAACTTTGGCATATTTTTTCGTAATGTGGCCTGGATTATGCCAGTGCTGTCTCTTTTTTCCCACAAAATTCTATTACCCCTTTAAGGTAGGGTGAACCTGGAAGCCATCAATCAAGATCAAACCCAGCCTCTTGTATTTATTAATCCAGTTTACTAACCATTGAATTATCATGGCTCCCCACTGTGGGTAAGGAAAGCATCGGTTACAGTTGCTAACTCTAGAATATAAAATGCACTGAGAAAACCTGACAAACTTATGATTTCTGACAACCATAGAGCAGAAAAATAATTAAACAATTTTCAATTTATTAAAAAATTCATGTAAGGAAGTTAAAAAGAAAAAAGCAATAATGATCAGTCTGTGAAGTAGGAGTTTGATTCCAAAGTAATTATGGGTTGGGCCAGAGTTGGTAGAAATATTTTGACCTTTTTGTTTTCCTTTAAAAAACAATTACAGTGTCCTCATTTTACATATTTCTCAAGACAAAAATGTGTATATATCCTCATTTTAATAATGATTAAGATGAGATGACAGTCTTATTTTATGAAGAGTAAGAATTGGTCAATATGAGATTCTACAACATAAATTTGTCTTGTTTATCCTACTTCCTGATCCGTCATTCAAATGTTGCTGATCAGCTATGAGAGAAGTTGCTCTGGCAGTTACTACTGAAGCTCAGCATCAACCAGGAGATGAGATAGTAATTCGGATGATTCCACTGGCATGGGTGGTTGAGCACATATGGATTTTATTTCATTTTCAGTGATACCGAGACCTTCCATAACCATAACATCAACCTACTTTAAACCCATCTGTAAAGACATAAAAGCCATACATATTATTATATATAATTGTAATTGGACAATAACAAAATAAAGGAGTTAATATCTGAAGTTTGGTTCAAGGACTCCAAAGCAGACAAAGAAAAGCATGTACAGTTTAAAAATGTTTTCAATAATCCATGCAGGCTTTTATTTGACTTGTGTGGTTAAATGTTACAACTCTTGTTTTCCTTGTTTTTATTTTATTTGCTCCATAAAGGTATCCTTCAAGGCACATCAGCCTTGCTGTTGGCCTCTGATGAGTCAGAAGTGCGTAAAATTATCCGGGTGTGTAAGAGCGTGCTGGAGTACCTGGCCATTACAGAAGTTGTTGATAGAATGGATGACCTGGTCACATTTGTCAAGGTAACAATTTTGATGTTTCCTCCCTAGTATTTTTTTTAAACACAAAAATAGACATGAACTAAGAACTAGTCTTTCTTGCTGTCAGGAACTGACATTATCCACTAACTTGGCTGTGTTATTAAGATCTTGTTATTGAGACCATGGAATAGTATCATTGCAGTTGGAGATTTCCCATATCCACTCCACCTCATGTCACAGAACCTTCCTAAGCCCTTTGGTCAAATCTGTTGACAAGGTTGACCTCCATGCTTGCCCTATTCTGCTTGTGATAAAAGATGGTAGCACAATTTTGCCCCCAGGGACCAGCGTGGAGTAGTAACATAAGAGTTTCGTGCTGCCTTTTGTAGCTAGGGCAGAAGCTTCGTTCTTTCTACACAATCAGGGAGCTGCCAAACAATGGCATCAGTGCTTAGTTACGCACCAAGAATACTTTGAAAAGCTGACATTCTCACAGATTAGTGTTTATTGTACTGCCTATTTCCTCTGTCTGAAAAAAAGAATCTTCGTCAACTCTGAATGACCCGTGTATTTGTTTGATACTGCTTTCCTAGTCTTTGAAAAATAAACATGCCTGCTGGCGTAGGTGATCATGTCTCTCCACAACATTCTATCTTGACAGTTATTTATCATTTCCGTTGTTGACCTTCTGCCAAGTCATTCTCTTAAACTGTCTGGTATCTTTTCTCTTTGTTTCCCTCTATCTCTTTGTCCTTCGATTTTTCCACTTGTTACAATATATTCCAGCTGTTCCCTTCTCATTACATGGCCAAAAAATGATAATTGTTTCTTCATAATATTGAAAATTAGCTGTCTTTTTGCTTTGACCTCTTTCAGAACGTTTTCATTAGTCTTCTTGGCTGTCAATGGTATTCTCAACATTCTTCTGTAAAATCACATTTCTAAAGCCTCCAGTGATTTTCTTGTCTGTTGTCCTATTGTCCATGATTCACATCCATATGTTAAGACTGGCTCTGCACAACATTTAAGAACTCTTTTTCTTGTTTCTATTGTCTAAATGATTTACGCGACAGTCTAGTTGTGAAATTATGTGTTGCTATTTCCCTTTTGGTGTATGTTTTACTTCTGATGTGTGGATGAACTGTGATTACCGATATTTAAGTGGAAAATGATTTATTTTTCTTTGTGTCGTGTGTTCACAGTTCGATAGGCAAGCACATGGTTCGACAAAAATGTCGCCAGCAAACCGGGTATGTTCAACCCATATGTGAAAAGTCTGTGACGGTGGATGGGGCGGATGAATCAGAAATGATCAACGGCCCAGAAAGCGAAAACAGCAAAGTGTGTGGTACACATGAAGCATATTCAGAACACGAAAGGGGAATATGGCAGACCACTGTGAAAGAGATTAGAGCCTCATCACGTACTAGTCCAGAGGAAGCCATGGAGAAGAATTCGAACTTATGTCGGAGGAAGGATCTTAAAATAAGTACTTGGAATGTTAGGACTCTTTATCAAGAAGGGAAATTGGAAAATCTGATTCAAGAAGCAGAACAAATAAATATAGATATTTTAGGCATATCAGAGACAAGATGGAAATAATGTGGGTACATAGAGGACGAAAAATATACATTTATATACTCAGGAAACACAACAGAACATGAAAGGGGGGTAGGAATACTGATAAAAAGAGAGCTACAAAAATATATAAGTAACCACTGGACATACAGTGATAGGATTATACTACTCAAGTTGAAAGCAAAACCATTCGACACAGCAATAATACAGACATATGCACCTACTCAAGACTACACAGATGAACAAATAGAGGCATACTATGAAGACCTAAATAAAGTTATGAAGCAAGTGAAATCTTCGGTCATCTTGATTGTAATGGGTGATATGAACGCTAAAGTAGGAAAAGGTAGATATAAGACCATTATAGGAAATCATGGTTTAGGAAAAAGAAATGACAGAGGAGAAAGATTAATACAATTCTGTGAAGAAAACAGGCTGATAATATGTAACACCTACTTTGAGCAAGAGAAAAGGAAACTATACACATGGAAAAGCCCTAGAGATAAGAAGAGGAATCAAGTAGATTACATAATGATAAAAGAAAGGTTCTGTAACAGCGTAAAGAAAGCCAAAACCTACCCAGGAGCAGATATTAATTCTGATCACAATCCTGTAATGATTAAAATGAAAATCAAACTAAAGAGAAACAAGCAAAAGTCTAATTCATCAACAAATCCACTAGATATAATAACTTTAAATCAAAAAGATATTAAAGATACCTATACAATACAAGTAAAGAACACATACCAGAAGCTGCTAGAAGAAGAAATTGAACAATACAGAAGAAAAAATCCTGATGAAAAAGTAACAACCAAATGGCAATGCATAAAGAAAAGCATACAAGAAACCTGCAACACCTTACCCAAAAGAGAAAAGAACAAAAAACAAAAATGGATAACTAACACCATCTTAGAAAAAATGAAAGAAAGGAGGACAAGTGAAGAACACTGCCCAATACAATAAAATAGATAATGAGATACGCAAAATGTGCAAAAAGGCAAAAGAAGACTGGCTCAGCCAAAAATGTATAGAAATAGAAACTATGGAAAGCAAACAAGACATAAGAGGAATGCACACAGAAATAAAGAGAATGACTAATAAAAATAAAAAAGCCACAGAAGGTGGATGCATTGCAGACAAAAAAGGAAAAATGCTAACAGACAATAAGGATATTATAGATAGATGGCAGGAATATATAACAGAACTATTTCAGGATCAAAGGGACAAGAAACCAGTTATAAAATATACATCAGGCTATAAAATCTTAAAATCTGAGGTGGAAAAAGCTATAAAGTAAAGTCAGAATTTTATTTTACTTAAGAATTGTGTGAATACCACTGGCAGCTACATGAGCAATGAGGACATTCTATAAAAAGCTAAAACAGTCATAATTTTTGGCCATGTTATGTGGAGGGAACAATTAGATTATATGTGTCAATGGAAGAACATTTAGGGAAGAAGAAATAGAGGGAAAGAAGGAGAAAAATTACCAACTGTTTTAAGAGAATTATAAGGTAGGAAATCATTAACAGAAATGATAGACAAATGTAGAGATAAAAATGTCTCAGTGTCATTCATTCTACATACTGGTTGTCTCGAGGCAAAACACCAGCCTCGAGACAGGGAAGTTGTGAGTTCAAATCCCGGCTACACTGGTTGGGGTTTTATTTATGATTTCTCTCTGCGGCAACCACCCCTGGTCTCAGCATCGAGGCCCGGCTTGAAATGCCAATTACTCATTGACGGAAAAAATATGAGTACCTCAGAAGTCAGAGTTATCTGCCTGTGCACATGGCTGCCAGGGAAAAATGGATTAACGTGCAAATTCAGTTCCTAATCTCTAGGGACTTCGTCAGAGGTAAAAGCTGGTGAACGAAAAAAAAATTCTGCATATGTTAAATATCATTGTTATTATTTCAGAATCTCAGCCCAGTTTTGACAAAGATGACCAAAGAAGTGGACAACCGTGAGAAGGAGCTTACTCATCAGGTACACAGGGATATGCTGGTCAGGTCTCTGGAACAAGTCAAGGTCTTGACCCCTGTACTCATCAGTGGCATCAAGATCTTCATCACTGCCAACCAGTCAGGTAATATGGTGCTGTCGTAAAACTCTTGAACATAAATAGTAAAGAAAAAAAAACCCTTCTCAATGCCATTTATCCCAGTTGAAAATTATTGTCAGAAGGGAAGGTGTTGTAACTCTGGGGCTGAGAAATAAATAAATGCCATATGCCATATGTAGTTGTCATATGGTGTACAGGTTGTGGAATTTCTGACAGAAAAAAACAAACATTTGACCTTCATGAAGTTTTGAGTGACCTTTTGTTGTTTTGATCTCCGATACCTCCCTCCCTCCCTCCCTCCCTCCTTCTTCTTTCTTTCTTTCTTTCTTTCTTTCTTTCTTTCTTTCTTTCTTTCTTTCTTTCTTTCTTTCTTTCTTTCTTTCTTTCTTTCTTTCTTTCTTTCTTTCTTTCTTTCTTTCTTTCTTTCTTTCTTTCTTTCTTTCTTTCTTTCTTTCTTTCTTCCTTTCTTTCTGTCTCTCTCTCTCTCTCTCTCTTTCTTTCTTTCTTTCTTTTCTTTCATTTTCTTTCTCGCATGTAACTGACGACTCTCTTCATTGTCTACCCTTAGATGGCCATAGGTGGTTGGGCATAGATGCATCATGTTGTGGTTCGCAACAAAGCTGTGATATTTGCATCTTTTGTCTGTGTATTTGCATCTTTTGTTTGTGCATTTGCATTTTTTGGCCCAATACATCTGACTTCAGTACATCTTCAATAATTTACTCGCCTGGCCAGACAAATTATCCTGTTTCCAGGAGCACTGCAAGGAAGTGGAGTAGATTCTCAATCAGCTCTGTTGTTAACTGATGCTGGAGCAAACAGTCTGTTATGAATTGCTGACCACTCTCAGCCAAGTTTCTGATAGGCTTCTTTACCTTTATACAAGCTTTTAAGTAAAGGTCAGGGTAAAGTATCAGACTTGAATCAGCATCTTAGCACACGATTTTTCACCCATATGTGCTCGGCCGCCTATCCAGAAGTGTTTGGAGACTTCTGAATAGTCTCACTTCAAGCACCAAAACTCATGATGCGAGGTGGTATTCTTCACTTCCCCAGAGTACTACCTTGATACTCATTTCTACCAGCGGCTGGGTCATCTGTAGGGGTATTTTTTTTTCAAATCATGAGTACATTTCAAACTGCTTCCAGCGGAAATCAAACACAGGTTGTCCGAACGTCAGTAGCCCAGTCAGGTGGTTTCCCCAACAAGGCTACCAATGCTCCCAGGCTTTTAAGTGTGAACTATGACCTTGTTACATTAGCACAATCTTTTAATTGTGAACTACAACCTTGTTACATTAGCACAACCTTTTAATTGTGAACTATGACCTTGTTACATTAGCACAATCTTTTAATTGTGAACTACGACCTTGTTACATTAGCATAACCTTTTAATTGTGAACTACAACCTTGTTACATTAGCGTAACCTTTTAATTGTGAACTACAACCTTGTTACATTAGCACAATCTTTTAATTGTGAACTATGACCTTGTTACATTAGCACAATCTTTTAATTGTGAACTATGACCTTGTTACATTAGCGTAACCTTTTAATTGTGAACTACAACCTTGTTACATTAGCACAACCTTTTAATTGTGAACTACAACCTTGTTACATTAGCGTAACCTTTTAATTGTGAACTACAACCTTGTTACATTAGCACAACCTTTTAATTGTGAACTACTACCTTGTTACATTAGCACAACCTTTTAATTGTGAACTACTACCTTGTTACATTAGCACAACCTTTTAATTGTGAACTACTATCTTGTTACATTAGGACAAACTTTTAAGTGTGAACTACGACCTTGTTACATTAGCACAACCTTTTAATTGTGAACTATGACCTTGTTACATTAGCACAACCTTTTAATTGTGAACTACAACCTTGTTACATTAGCACAAACTTTTAATTGTGAACTACAACCTTGTTACATTAGCACAAACTTTTAATTGTGAACTACAACCTTGTTACATTAGTACAACCTTTTAATTGTGAACTATGACCTTGTTACATTAGCACAAACTTTTAATTGTGAACTACAACCTTGTTACATTAGCACAATCTTTTAATTGTGAACTACAACCTTGTTACATTAGTACAATCTTTTAATTGTGAACTATGACCTTGTTACATTAGTACAATCTTTTAATTGTGAACTATGACCTTGTTACATTAGGACAAACCTTTTAAGTGTGAACTATGACCTTGTTACATTAGCACAACCTTTTAATTGTGAACTATAACCTTGTTACATTAGCACAACCTTTTAATTGTGAACTACTACCTTGTTACATTAGGACAACCTTTTAATTGTGAACTACGACCTTGTTGCATTAGCACAATCTTTTAATTGTGAACTGATATCCTTAGGTCATGGAGTCAAGGAAGCTCAGAACAGCCGGGACTACACTGTACGTAAGATGTCAGATGAAATTCATGAGATAATTCGTGTTCTGCAGCTGACCACCTATGATGAGGAGGAGTGGGATGCTGATGATTTGACTGTCATGAAGAAAGCTCAGGTAATGAGGGTACAATAAGATGTGTGCTCATGAGCCCAAAGATATGAATTAATAAACATTCTCATACAGAAATTGTAAAATAGTTTCATGTAGAAATCTTCATGGGTTTATGTAAATAAAATAAACTTTTTTGAAATAAATATTTTCTTTCAGAAATGGTAAATAGGTTACATTACAGGTAGTAGTAGCCTCCATCAGTCATAGTTGACTATGGATTTTTCAGCGCCCCTAGAAATGTTATTTTTTCCCTTCTTTTCTTTCCTTATGCATTCTCTTTCTCTATGAATCTGTCTGCTTCTTCTTTGAGGTGGACCTTTAGAGTGTGTTTCCAGAGATTGCGATCTGCAGCTATGTCTTCCCATGCTGCCGGGTTTATGTTCAGAGTCTTCATGTCGCGTTTACACACATCTACAAATTGAAGTTTTGGGCGCCCCCCTGGTTCTTTTACCATATGCCAGTTGTCCGTAGAGTATATCTTTTGGTACACGGCCATCTTTCATACGGACATTACAGGTAGATATTCTCTTAAATATGTGATACTTGTGGGTGCACTTCACTAAAAGGTGCGTAAAATACAGGGCCGTGTAAATCACGATATGAATGAAAAATAAGAGAAAGAAATCTTATAGAGTTCTAGAGTTTGGATAAATCAGTAAACATTTTTGGCCAGAAATTGTCAAGACATTACAATTATAACTTCTTATTGGCTAAATAAATCAATTAATATATATTTTTATACAAAAGTGGTAAAGAGGTTAAAATGAGAAATGAAAATTATTATGGAGAAGATGACATTATTTAAGATCTAAGATTTAAGAGCCCTCTGTGTTCAGTCATAAGAGATGAAAAGAAATGAATACGAATATCTTTACATATGAAACAAATGAAACAAAAATGTATGGGATCAATCAATCTAGCTAAATTTACTTAGTCTTGTCTGGCACAAACAGGCTTTATATGCTCAAGTTTAGAACAGTCTAGTGTAGACTAAATAAAGAATGCCAGACTATTGTGAAATTAGAATATCTCATATCAGTGAGTGTTCATTTTAGACAGGGCCATACACACCAAGAACACATTTCTGGACCACATAATATACGGTCATATCAAATTTGTTTAAATTGGAGAAGAGTTATGGGACTGATAGAAAAGGTATATAGAGAAGGTTTTTATCTTCATCTTGTTGGTGAACAACAAATTTCATAGAAAAAAAATATTGTTTTAAATTGCAGAATGCAATTGATGGCAGAATGAAGTCAGCCCATGATTGGCTCACAGACCCAGCAGCCTTGGTTGGAAGTCTTGGTAAGAAGCAGACTTAGAATTTCTCCATACATGTTCAGGAGAAAAGATTTTTTTTTAGGTGCAATTTAACACTTGTTCTTCTACAGCAAAATGATGGAAGACATTAACCATTTTAAAATCTTTGGCTTGGCACTGGCATACTGCTTGTTCCATTCAATTTTCAAATGTCACTGTTCTTTTAAGTGCTTAACTTGAACACTGAAACTATGTTTGATCTCCTATCTCTGAAAGCTCTAGGCACTGGATCTTCGTCTACTCTGAGACCAGGGGTTACTGCAAACAACAAAAACAAAACACTACTGCCCACATGGGATTTGAACCAGACACTTTTCAACATGAGGCAAGTACTGCCTATCCCTCTCTAAGTTTTATTTTGTCTCAAAGAAATTTTGAGAAGCAAAACTTGTGAGGGTTTGTGTTACATTAAAAGTAACACATAAATGTAAGGTTAGTTGATTAGTATTCTGATCACTGACATTAAATGTAAGATAATTCCATACAGTGTTGAGATCCCATCTTCAGTAAACCTCTCAGTTTGTTGTGACTAACAACAACTCTGTGTTGGATTACTAGTCTATTTTGTCTTCTTACAAAGTGCTCTTGTCTAACTTTTCCCCTCTGACTTGTTTTTCTATTAGAGAACATTTAAGGTGATTTAACTATTTTCTATGTAAGGGATATATATTTTAAAATCAATCTGATAACTTTATTAATGTTGTTCATACTTGGTCATGAAATGTTTGACAAAAAAGAGCATTATTTTTCTGGAAATGACATAATAATGTGAAAAAAAGGACATTAGAAAACACATATCATCATCATCAAGTACCATGCCTGCTGGCATAGGTGATCATGTCTCTCTACAACTTTTTATCTTGACTGTTATTTGTTATTTCTGTTGTTGACTTTCTGCTAAGCCATTCTCTTAAGCTGTCTGGTATTTTTTCTCTTTGCTTCCCTCTATCTCTTCTTCCCTCGATTTTTCCAGTTGTTACTGGAACAATATATTGTTACAATATATTCCAGCTGTTCCCTTCTCATTACATGGCCAAAAAATGATGATTGTTTCTTCATAATATTGGAAATTAGCTGTCTTTTGCTTTGGCCTCTTTCAGAACGTTTTGGCGATTCATGATTGTATAAAGAAATTACAACGGTGGTTTTCTATTGCTTTCCGTCAGTTTGTTTACGGTTGGCTTTGCTAGCCTTTGACTAAAAAAGTCTCACCCACAAGGCAGTGGGGTTGTTTTACTTCAGGGTACCCTCCCTTAGCCTTTTACTCTCCCAAGCATACCTGCAAGGCGGCAGGGTAGCCACAGGTTGTACTGTCTACTGCATACAGTAGCAGGTAAAATTACCCGACCTGACACCAGAAAACACATATGGGGACATAAAACAATGATCCGACCATCCATGAGAATGGAGCATAACCAGGTATATTTACATTCCTCCATTAGTCAACAATTTAGATTCAAAGTTAGCCTAAGATAGGAGCCATATTCTTCTTCAATGCCGTGCTGTTAGTTTACCGCAAGCCTCAAAATCTGCCCAAAACATCCATCTTCATCATGGGAAGATTTCTAATTGCTTAACAAATTTACCTTGGCAGTGATCAATTTAGGCTACTCTTTTCAACTTTTAACTGCCAAAGTTTTTTAATGGGCAATGGGACATCTTATTTTCTGCAGTTATCTGAAAATGTTAAATATTGAATCTCACTCATCATCATCAAGTACCGGGCCTGCTGGCATAGGTGATCATGTCTCTCCACAACTTTCGATCACGACAGTTATTTATCATTTCTGTTGTTGACCTTCTGCCAAGCCATTCTCTTAACTCTTTCAGGACCAGAACAGGAAACCAGAATTTTCAGATTTGGACCAGATTAATTTTCCTGTTTCCAGAAATTTTACCATATACCTTTTTCATTTCACTACTTCACACAATAATTTAGATAAATGTGGCATGTGTTATACATCACTGGAAAGGGAAATGGATACAGAAAATGAAAATAGCAATATATTTATGATATGTGATTATTTAAAGGAATAAAATATTTTTAAAAATATAAAATATTCAAGGTAGATCATTTTAAATTTAAAATATTGTAATTCACTTATCCTTTTCCATTTTTATATGTGTTGCTATCCATTTGTCTTGAAATATTACACAACATAATCCAAATTCCTCCAAAATACAGTTTATTTGATTAATTTATGTTCACAAATAACGAAATTATGTAAATTTGTGTAAATGATCCCAGAATGAAAAATATTTAAAATTTATGTGACGTCAGAACAATAATATTTACAAGACAAGTTTATTATTTTTATTTACACAAATGGACTTATTTTGTGTTATATGTCCCTAAAGTACCAGTTTTGTTATCAGAATAACTACCTCTCGATTCCTCTGAAACATTGATAGTGCTGGAATAGAAGGCATCCACTAGCTAAACCTAAGCCAAGTCATCTTACCTTTTTATCATAACTTTTACCAATATTCCGACCCTTTATCACAACAACAAAATTATTGTCCAAGTCTAAATATTATGAATACTCTATTTCCGAATCACTCAATAACAAGGTTTCGAACATAGATCTAGCTTGTTCTGCACTATATCGTTTTGGTCGACTGCAAGAAGTATCAACAGTGGGCGTGGCCATTATGTGGCAAAAATTTGAGAAATAATAAACAATGAATATAAATTAAAAATTTTCCAACCTTCGAAACTTCGACCATGCCGGTATCAGCAGGAAGTGAAAGTGAGAGAATTCTCCTACTTCCGGAAATCAAGTATTGGTTGAAATAAAAACGAAAGTCAGTGAAACCAATCAAATATTCAGCTACACCCGAAATAACCGAAGTGTTGGTGGGTGGTTAGAACTGATCAATTTCATAGAACCGAGGTGTCGGATAGTAGTCCAGAAAGATTTAAGCTGTCTGGTATCTTTTCTCTTTGCTTCCCTCTATCTCTTCGTCCCTCAATTTTCTCAGATGTTACAATATATTCCAGCTATTCTCTTCTCATTACGTGGCCAAAAAATGATGATTGCTTCTTCCTAATATTGGAAATTAGCTCTCTTTTTGCTTTGGCCTCTTCCAAAACTTCTTCATTACTCTTCTTAGCTGTCCATGGCATTCTCAACATTCTTCTGTAAACCACATTTCTACAGACTCCAGTGATTTTCTTGTCTGTTGTCCTATTGTCTATGATTTACATCCATATGATAAGACTGGCTTTACATAACATTTAAGAACTCGTTTTCTTGTTTATATTGTCAAAAATGGATTGCATAGTATGTTCCTCCTCTTGGACCAGATAATATAACTAAAGAACATATTGGATCTCACTACTCAGAGAGAAAGGGAGGATAAAACCAAAGAAAGAGAGAAATGTCCTTGGCCTGTGACAGGAAACCCAAGACTGTCTTACTTCAGGACCATCTTACCTCAAGACTGCCCAGCCTCCATAAGAGTCAAATGAATAGATAATATTGCAGAAGTCATGTAGCTGTAGGTGTTGATAACCACCACTTCAATGCACTTGGCTCAGGATAGGAAACTGAAGCTTCTCATTTGTCATTGTGACATATATGAATAGAGTAAGATACATTACAAGAGATAACTTGGGTACGGTTCATGCCTTATCTGAAATGAAAATACAGAGAAAATTATAAAAGCTTAATATATGTTTACTTGTTTTTTTTTTTGTGGTAAAAATTATGTTTTTTGGTTGTTGACATTTTTAGGAGATAAAGCGATCCGTCAGACAATTGAAGACTCGAGGAAGATTGCTGAGAGATGTACCAACCCTGCTGAAAGGGACGCTATTTTACGCAGTGCCAGTGATATAGAGAGCATGGTTAATGCTCTGTCTGAGCTAAGGCAGCAAGGAAAGGTAAATTAATTGTTGGAGACAAATACAAATAAATGAATATTATTATAGAGGGAGACTTTCGAGGTGATAGATCACGAGGCAAATAATAATAAATGAATATTATTACAGAGGGAGACTTCCAAGGTGATAGATCACGAGACAAATAATAATAAATGAATATTATTATAGAGGGAAACTTACAAGGTGATAGATCATGAGACAAATAATAATAAATGAATATTATTATAGAGGGAAACTTCCAAGGTGATAGATCACGAGACAAATAATAATAAATGAATATTATTATAGAGGGAAACTTTCGAGGTGATAGATCATGAGACAAATAATAATAAATGAATATTATTATAGAGGGAAACTTCCAAGGTGATAGATCATGAGACAAATAATAATAAATGAATATTATTATAGAGGGAAACTTCCAAGGTGATAGATCATGAGACAAATAATAATAAATGAATATTATTATAGAGGGAGACTTCCAAGGTGATAGATCACGAGACAAATAATAATATATGAATATTATTATAGAGGGAGACTTCCAAGGTGATAGATCATGAAACAAATAATAATAAATGAATATTATTATAGAGGGAAACTTTCGAGGTGATAGATCACGAGACAAATAATAATAAATGAATATTATTATAGAGGGAAACTTTCGAGGTGATAGATCACGAGACAAATAATAATAAATGAATATTATTATAGAGGGAGACTTCCAAGGTGATAGATCACGAGACAAATAATAATAAATGAATATTATTATAGAGGGAAACTTTTGAGGTGATAGATCACGAGACAAATAATAATACATGAATATTATTATAGAGGGAAACTTTCGAGGTGATAGATCACGAGGCAAATAATAATACATGAATATTATTATAGAGGGAAACTTTTGAGGTGATAGATCACGAGGCAAATAATAATACATGAATATTATTATAGAGGGAAACTTTCGAGGTGATAGATCATGAGACAAATAATAATAAATGAATATTATTATAGAGGGAAACTTTCGAGGTGATAGATCATGAGACAAATAATAATAAATGAATATTATTATAGAGGGAAACTTTCGAGCTGATAGATCGCGAGAAAAATAATAATAAATGAATATTATTATAGAGGGAAACTTCCAAGGTGATAGATCACAAGTCAAATAATAATACATGAATATTATTATAGAGGGAAACTTTCGAGGTGATAGATCACAAGACAAATAATAGTAAATGAATATTATTATAGAGGGAAACTTTCGAGGTGATAGATAGGTGAAGTATTTCAGGGGAAGAGTTATGTTAGTAAACATACCTCTTCCCCTGAAGTTATTTGCTAATTAATTGTTCCTTATTGTCTTCTTGTTCTTCTTTGTTTGTGTTCCGATGTCCAGACAGATGATTCAGGAGAAGGCTGCCATCTACTGAGTAATGCTTGTCTTGAGAGGGTATTGGATATGTGCACATATTTAATTCTCTCACTGGATGTGCACTTATGTTAGTTCTCTCACTGGATGTGCACTTATGTTAGTTCTCTCACTAAATGTGCACATATGTTATTGTTATACATTGGACAGGTTTACAATAAATGTTCAGCTGCCGTGGGGCTGGTACCTTGATTTTGGTTAACCTGTAATTGTGGTGCAGATGGTGACTCAGTTTGTTGTGCCCTTTTCTTGTGGGAAAATAAGTGAATTGATTACTTAACTACAATGGTGATAGGCATAATTTGTTATGTGACTTTGGTGAATCACTCAAAGTGAATCACTCAAGGTGAATCAATCAAACAGATTAAGTCCATTGTCATTTTCCAAAATTATTGTGACTTTAAACTATGGTAAGGTCAGAAAATGTTTACTATCAAATGAAGTAAAAACTTTGACCCAAATACCACATGGCATGCAACCATTATTCTCTAGCCCTTAACATCCCCCCATCACTCAACATCAGCAGACCTAGAAAGGGGATAAATGCAGTAACGACAGTGTTTTTGTTTTATAGTTATTGATGTGATATTTCACATTTTAATTTAAAATAACTGCTATCATTATTTTGGTCACTTTATAGGTTGTCCGCAAATCCATTAGTTAGTGATTTACTGCAGGTTTATCTATCTATCTATCCATTGTCCTTTCGAGCCGAAGACGGCACATAGGGCAGAACTACAATCTCAAAAACAGAAACCTTGCATGCCAAAATGGCACATATTGCAGAGATCACTGCTTCTAAAATCTATGGTTCTGTTTCCATAACAATGCTTTTTACAATGACAGCTTGTCAAGCCATCGATCAACCTCCTTAGTCGCCTCTTACGACATGCCTGGAAGGTCACAGTGTCACCATTCTTTACAGGGTTTATCTGCATTACCTAAAATGCTACAATGTACGAGTGCAAACTAAATTATATTTTTTTAGAAGCACTGTAAGCTAGTTTTTCTAGTGTGCTAGTTAGGTGACTTAGTCCTTTCATGTGTTGGCACCTTAACATGGTTATATTATTGACAGCTCTAGGTATGACTGTTTGGTTCTCTACTAGAATCTTGTAATGATGAGAGACAAATATAAAGATCACAGGAACAAATAACACAGGAAAAATCCACAAAAAAGAGAAGAAACAATAGATAGCCCAAACTCCAGGAATAATAAGTTGGCAGTTTTTGTTGACCCAGTTATCCTTGGTGACAAGACTGTGTCGAAGCACGTGGATTTGAATCTTAGTTTGTGCTGTCCATAGCTTTCTGTTTTTGTGTGTAAATTTTTATTAATATATGTATACATTCTTTCTACAGGGAAGTAGCCCTCAGGCCATGGCTTTAGCTCGTAGTATTCACGAGAAGTTGAAGGAGCTACAGCAGCAGACAGCCCAGGGAATTATCAGCACTGAGCGCAGTGGCATCAGAAAACCTGCACCTACTGTTGATGGCAAAGTGGAGCAGGCTCGTAATTGGCTGTCCAATCCTGGTTTTGATGATAAGGGTCTTGGTAAATAAAATCTTATCTGTGTCTCTGGGAAGTGAACCTTGGCAATAGAATGTATGTTTGGTTATGAGAGTGAGTTACTCTTAGTCTAATTGTTGTTAGAGAATGAGAGAGAGAAAGGGAGAGAGAGAGTGAGTTACTCTTAGTCCAATTGTTGTTAGAGAATGAGAGAGAGAAAGAGAGAGAGAGAGAGAGAGAGAAAAGAGTCTTAGTGAAAAACAATGATGGAGAGAAAAAACAAAAAGAAACAATGTACAGTGTGTGAGAGAGAAACATATAGTTTCATATTTAATTTAAATGTAATACAGGAAACTAATATTTACATGAAATCTTGTATTTATTAGTGTGTATACATGATATAGAGAGAGAGAATATATGTGTGCATATGAGAAAAAGTATGCATATCTTCTTCTTTCCTTCCTCATTTGTCTTTCAGCGTCGAGGGGAGATATAATTTGCTGTCTTTTGCTCTTCTGTTCGCTTCTACTGCTGTTATGTTTCCTAGTGCTTCTGATATTCCAGTAATCCATCTTTTTTGTGGTCGAACCTTGGGTCTGGTGTTCCCGCAACGCTTATTGAAGGCTCATTGTGTTGTGTTTTGATCACTCTGCCTTGTCATGTGGCCTAACCATTTTATATGTTGTTTCTTTATATATTCTATGGCTGGGGCTATTCCTAGCTTTTTTCTCAGATCTTCATTTCTGATCTTGTCTCTCAGACTGTTTCCTGTCATTCGTCTAACATCTCAGTAGTATACATATGAGTGAATGAATGTTTGTATATAGAACGTGAAAGGTAGGTTTTGTTTCATGTCTACTAGTACATAAGTCAGTAAGGGTTCCTGTTATGCCTAATGACTTTTATAACAAATATTGTGTTAGTACCTATATTTTTCAGTGACCATAAGCAGATCTATGGGTGACATGGTCTGCAGCTAGCCAGGCTGTCCTACTTTCTCAGAGAAAATTTCTGGTATCTATTTTCAGAGTACCTGGCCTATCTAGGGAGCAAAATATCATGAGATAGAGACACGACAACTGAAAATACAATCTGTATCATGATTGTATCAAGTGTCTAACCAGCTTACAAGTATTTGGAGATACAAAACAATATTTAGCAATCATATAAAACTTAGACTGTCTAACTCTTGTGTAATAACATATAAAGTGTGAGAGCTGAAAAACCACTTAGGCTCTAGAAAGAGACTAATCTCTAATTGCTTTTGAAAATAAATGCCTCAGAAGGCTCTTAAACATAAATTGAAGAGACTTTTCACCAAATGAAACTATAGGAAAAGAAATGAGAGAAGAATATGTATCAAGCTATATATGGAGAGGACACTAGAAATACATCCAACATGTGCTCAACAGAAAGAAGACTCCTATGTCAGACCTTCATGTAGACACAAAGTGGCAAAAGAAACTTTCATAAGAACAATTAATAGAAAGGGCTTAATTATGGGCTTAAAAACAAAACAAGACCTAGCAAGGAATCCTCAGACACTGAGAGTTACAATTTCTGCCCTATGTGCCATCATCGGCCCAAGAGGAACTCATTTTGAGAGGATGTGTGAACCCTGAAGCTGTGTTAGTCTGGAGAAAAAATTGCTACATTTTGGCAATTAAATTAGGGCTCTTGTGATTGCACTAACCAATCTATCACTTCAACTTCCTTATACTACCATCAGAGAATCAATTGTTGAATATTTGACAGTTTTTTCATTCATTTGTAACTGTGGTTTTATTTTCATGCATTCTAACAGGAGAAGCTGCCACCCGTTTGGTTGTTGCTGAAGGTCGAAAGGTGGCTAATTGTTGTACAGGACCCCAGAGGCAGGAACTCCTCAGGCTGTGTGATGAAGTGGAGATTCTGACCAATCAACTGTCAGACTTGTGCAAGAGGGGTCAGGTAAAAGAATGTTCCAGAATATTATTAAGAGCAGGATTGTTAATATTATTTATGACAAGATCAAGTACACTATATTTGTGCATCATGTCTTTAGTTATGGACAAATGTAGCAGTTAGTAGCTGACAAAGTCTACCTCAAGTGTAAAAAAAAAGTAAAGTACCCCCGTCACGCCAAGTGGCGTATAGGGAAATATGGTGTTAGTGACCCTATATTTTACAGACCTTCAGCACATGATTTTTGGGGTAATGTGGTCAGTATTACGCCCGTGCTGCTTTACTTTCCCAGAAAAAAATCCGGTACCCATTTAAGGCTGGGTGAACCCGGGAGCCGTCGGTTGGGATCGAACCCTACCCCTTGTCCGTGGTAGTCCAGTTCACTAACCACTGAGCTATCGCGGCTCCCACCTCAAGTGTGACGTATGGGAAATATGGTGTTACGGCTCAAATTTGTCTTCTCTTTGCACATTTTGTGGATAATGTGGATAGCATCATGCCAATGCTATCTTTCATACCATATCTCTAATACCCATGTACAGCTGGGTGAACCTAGAAGCTGTCATTTGGGAATGAACCTGACTTCTTGCCTATTGTAGACCTGTTCATGAACCACTGCTCTACTGCAGCTCCTGCTGTCCTATAAGGTACAAGAGAACCTAGTCCCAACTCTGCTCAGTTTGTGGCTATTCTTAGTTGGGTGCCCCAAGTCTGGCCTGCTTTGTACATTTCAGCCTCAACTAATTTGTACATGAATGTCTATGTGTTTTATTTGTTTTCTTTCTGGAGTCCACTGTATGGCAGTTCTTGTGTTTGTTTCTGAATCTAATTTTAGTATATGAATTATCTAGCCTATTATATATATTTCCTCTTAGTTGTTGAGCTGTTCTTGGATACTGCAATTTTTAGACCACTATTGAGGAATTAATACAAAATAAGCATGTGAGAATAAAATGAAATATCCATTTATTAAAAAAAAACACTAAAAAGACTAGTATTTTATTATAATTAGGTTGCAAGATAAGCACAACAGGAATCAGATGTTGTTAAGACATTACAGTAATATGTACCAACCATAACAAATAGCAAACATAGATAGTGATATTAGGATGAAGAAAAATGTATGTTGCTAACTATTTTATGATTGTTTAATAACTATTTTTTATGTAAGTAACAGTTTGTCTAAAAGTAAGATACCATACTTAAGATAATATTATAATAATCAAAGTTCTGTTTTGTCTGTACATGCTCATCTTCTGTGTGTGCTCACCTGACAGTTACTCCTCTTTGCTATCTACCCTTGAATGGAACTAAGTAGACATAGTTCTTATGTTTCATTGTTTACAGCATGATATAATTTTTGCCCCTTTCACCCTAATACTTCAAGCACTTCATTTTTGGGTACAAGGTTACCTTCCCTCACTGATCTGTACTCACTCAGCCAGGCTGGTTAGTCTGTTACCAGATCCCAATGTAGGATAGAGAGGAACCTTAATCAATACTGGCTCACATGATCCTGGTGCAAGTTGAGAGCTATGAATCACTGATTGCTTTCAGCCTTTGTATTCTATTTGTTTACACTATAAGGACTAATATGTATACCATTGCAATTGACTTTCAAGAATTCTTTTTCTAAACCTTATGTTTTGTTGAAGAAGTAGTTCCAGTTAACTTCAACATTTTAGCTTCCTATAGATCACAAGTATTCAATGAACTATTTCACAATTTGTTGATACTTTTGTAATTTGTTTATACAAATTTTATGTTTTTTTTTTTCCCTTTGGACTTAAATAAGAGGCAGGAGTGGTTCAGTACCATTTCATTTTTCTTGATGAGATTAAAAGCTTTCATGACAACTCTCATAATATACACTTTATGACATATTCAATAAGATACTCCAGATAAGAAGAGCTCCAGAAACAATCACAAGAATTATCATTCAATAGGCTCTAGCTCCAGAAACAATCACAAGAACTGTCATGCAATAGATTATTGCTCCAGAAACAAACACAAGAACTGCCATGCAATAGATTATTGCTCAAGAAACAATCACAAGAACTGTCATGCAATAGATTATTGCTCAAGAAACAATCACAAGAACTGTCATACAATAGATTATTGCTCCAGAAACAATCACAAGAACTGTCATGCAATAGAATATTGCTCCAGAAACAATCACCAGAACTGTCATTCAATAGATTATTGCTCCAGAAACAATCACAAGAACTGTCATACAATAGATTATTGCTCCAGAAACAATCACAAGAACTGTCATACATTAGATTATTGCTCCAGAAAAAATCACAAGAACTGTCATGCAATAGATTATTGCTCCAGAAACAATCACAAGAACTGTCATACAATAGATTATTACTCCAGAAACAATCACAAGAACTGTCATACAATAGATTATTGCTCCAGAAACAATCACCAGAACTGTCATGCAATAGATTATTGCTCCATAAACAATCACCAGAACTGTCATGCAATAGATTATTGCTCCAGAAACAATCACAAGAACTGTCATACAATAGATTATTGCTCCAGAAACAATCACAAGAACTGTCATACAATAGATTATTGCTCCAGAAACAATCACCAGAACTGTCATACAATAGATTATTTCTCCAGAAACAATCACAAGAACTGTCATACAATAGATTATTGCTCCAGAAACAATCACAAGAACTGTCATACAATAGATTATTTCTCCAGAAACAATCACAAGAACTGTCATACAATAGATTATTGCTCCAGAAACAATCACCAGAACTGTCATGCAATAGAGTATTGCTCCAGAAACAATCACCAGAACTGTCATACAATAGATTATTGCTCCAGAAACAATCACCAGAACTGTCATGCAATAGATTATTGCTCCAGAAACAATCACAAGAACTGTCATACAATAGATTATTGCTCCAGAAACAATCACAAGAACTGTCATACAATAGATTATTGCTCCAGAAACAATCACCAGAACTGTCATGAAATAGATTATTGCTCCAGAAACTATCACCAGAACTGTCATACAATAGATTATTGCTCCAGAAACAATCACAAGAACTGTCATACAATAGATTATTGCTCCAGAAAAAATCACCAGAACTGTCATGCAATAGATTATTGCTCCAGAAACAATCACAAGAACTGTCATACAATAGATTATTGCTCCAGAAACAATCACCAGAACTGTCATACAATAGATTATTGCTCCAGAAACAATCACAAGAACTGTCATACAATAGATTATTGCTCCAGAAACAATCACAAGAACTGCCATACAATAAATTATTGCTCCAGAAACAATCACCAGAACTGTCATACAATAGATTATTGCTCCAGAAACAATCACAAGAACTGTCATACAATAGATTATTGCTCCAGAAACAATCACAAGAACTACCATGCAATAGATTATTGCTCCAGAAACAATCACAAGAACTGTCATGCAATAGATTATTGCTCCAGAAACAATCACCAGAACTGTCATGCAATAGATTATTGCTCCAGAAACAATCACCAGAACTGTCATGCAATAGATTATTGCTCCAGAAACAATCACAAGAACTGTCATGCAATAGATTATTGCTCCAGAAACAATCACAAGAACTGTCATACAATAGATTATTGCTCCAGAAACAATCACAAGAACTGTCATGCAATAGATTATTGCTCCAGAAACAATCACCAGAACTGTCATTCAATAGATTATTGCTCCAGAAACAATCACAAGAACTGTCATGCAATAGATTATTGCTCCAGAAACAATCACAAGAACTGTCATACATTAGATTATTGCTCCACAAGCAATCTCAAGAACTACCATGCAATAGATTATTGCACCATAAGCAATCACAAGAACTACCATGCAGTAGATTATTGCACCATAAGCAATCACAAGAACTACCATTCAATAGGCTCTAGCTCCAGAAACAATCACAAGAACTGCCATGCAATAGGTTCTAGCTCCAGAAACAATCACAAGAACTACCAGACAATAGATTATTGCATCATAAGCAATCACAAGAACTACCATGCAATAGATTATTGCACCATAAGCAATCACAAGAACTACCATACAATAGATTATTGCACCATAAGCAATCACAAGAACTATCAGACAATAGATTATTGCATCATAAGCAATCACAAGAACTACCATACAATAGATTATTGCACCATAAGCAATCACAAGAACACCATACAATAGATTATTGCACCATAAGCAATCACAAGAACTACCATACAATAGATTATTGCACCATAAGCAATCACAAGAACTACCATGCAATAGATTATTGCACCATAAGCAATCACAAGAACTACCATACAATAGATTATTGCACCATAAGCAATCATAAGAACTACCATTCAATAGGCTCTAGCTCCAGAAACAATCACAAGAACTGCCATGCAATAGGTTCTAGCATCAGAAACAATCACAAGAACTACCATACAATAGATTATTGCACCATAAGCAATCTCAAGAACTACCATGCTATAGATTATTGCTCCAGAAACAACCACAAGAACTGCCATGCAATAGGCTCTGGAGGGGAGGGGAAAGTGAACCATACCAAGTACAACCCGGTGTATAATAGTTGATACAGTTATGTATAGTGTGATACTAATGGATGGCCAGATTGTGCTTTGTGGAAGTGCTTTGTTGTTTCTGTACAAGATTCCTCATGTTGGTAACTGACTACTTTATTGACGGTGGTAAAGGAAAAATGTAAGAAGTCGAATGAATGAACATATTCTCTCAATCTCGCAAGATCAGTATACTAAAATTGATGATGAGTAGAATATTTAATTTAAATGAAAAAACCTTGGTTATCACCCTCGACTTCCACAATCTCTAGCTATTGTGATTTGTTATGTCACTTGTTTCAATAAAGCAGTACAGAAGAATGACCTCAATGAATAGTACAGCATGTCCTAATTAAAATGCAAGTTCAGTACAAGGCACACCCAAAGTTAATTAATCTGAAGCTGTTCTTCTTGCTGGGATCTGTTATAGCTCAGTGGTTAGTGAACTGGACTACTAAGGACAAGAGGTTGGGTTTCATCCTGATTGATGTCTTCATTTCTCCCAGCCTTAAATGGGTAACTGATTTTGTTTTCTGGGAAAGAACAGTGCATGGGTGTAACACTGACCACATTACCCAAAAAAAAACCAATGCCGAAAGTTTATTTTAAAATATGGCAGCTAATACCATATTCCATATAAGCACATGGTATGACAGGGCCTTTTTTATTTTTTTATTTTTTCTCATTGCTTTGTTGGGCAGCTATTATTATTTTGTTGAAAAAAAAAGTTATCTGTATAGTTTGAGCATATTTAAATTGTGTCTGTCTACTTTCAGGGCAATGGGCCACAAGCCAAAGCCATTGCTCGTAACCTTGATGAGAAGCTGGCTGCTCTCAAGATTAAGATCCGGGATGCCTTAGTTAACCAGGTCAGTTTATCATCACTAAAGATTTATTCTTCTTCATTTAACTGCCAACTACTCCTCTTTATTGTTCATCCTTAGAAGGATGTTAAGTGGGCATGAATGCGTTGTCTCTGAAAAAATTGTATATACACATATATATATAATGGTTTATGTATTTAAGATGTGAATTAAATTGTATATACACATATATATATAATGGTTTATGTATTTAAGATGTGAATTAAATTGAGGTGTAGAAGTTAATTCCTAACATTATTTAATTTATATTATATGCTGTAATTAATTAGTTATTACTCTCATTCATTACTTTCATTATTTGCTGATGTTAAATATTGAAAATTGGAATGAATTTAAAGCTGTATGGGGTTATATTCTTTTCTTCACTCTTTCTTATTCACCCTTGAGTGTCAGATTTTTAGTTCTCACTTTTCTGAGCCATTGTAATTAGGTGCTTTTGTAGAGTTTCCCTGATGTTGTGCCTTAATCTTACTATATATCTGCCTTTATCTTCATCCCTTCTTATTTATGCTTTGTGTGGAACCACAAGGCATTCTCTTCATGTGGACAAACCATTTTATAGTTTAATGCATCTTCCTCTACTTTTATCTGATGACAACTCCTCTTTATCTTTAAAAGAAGTTAAATAGGCATATTTAAGAGTCATTGCAGAGGTAAAAAATATGTAGGGTTACCTTTGTCTACGTCCCTGGACATGTGGGAGTAAAGGAAAATGAAAGAGCGGACAGGTTGGCTAGCTGCACTGTCGTTGAAGATGGCCTACCAATGGATCAGGTGGACGTCGTCAATGCCCTCCGAGATGTAGGAAGGGCACAGGACAACCATTAGTCCACGTCACTCCTTTGGATGAAAGAGATGGGAGATAAGATGGGCACAACCAGAAACAAGAAACTTAGTGGGCGTGTAAGGAGACTTGTCAACTAACACAGAACTGGAGTCGTCAGTCGCTAGTCACTGTGGGACTTGCTGAGGAGGGGATCTGAGCACATATGGACATGTTCGGAGTGCAGTGATGATGACCCTCAAATAACTCAATAAATAGGCATAGGTGTGTTGTGTTGCAGTTTACAGCTGTCATTAATATCTGTGCCTCTCAGCCATTTGATTTTAGCAAGGTATTTTTGGGTACAGAGTAGCTTTCCTACTTCTGTCCAGACTTGTTTGCCATGCTGGTTAGTCTGTTTCCTTACCCACTAAAGGGAGGTGAAGTAGGATCTTAATCAGTTGGGGTTCTTGACACAGACAGTCACCTATAAGCAAGTATGTTTTCAATCCAAGTACTGTAGGTTGTCTTGAGCCCACTTAACGATAACGAACTTGTGATGATATAAGTATTATTAAATGGATAAAAGATGAATGCAAAAAAAATCATGATAAGAAGTCCTACATAACCATAAGGCGGTATACACAATGATATTATAATGAAATAGTAATTATTAACATTATTGACTCATTGTTCACAACTTTGAAACTGCAGGTTGCAGAGGATTTCATTGACACAAATACACCTTTGAAACAGCTGAGTGAAGCAGCAGTTGTTCCTCTTGGTAGGTTTGTCTTGCGGAGTTATATACTAAGTATTTATACTTATTTAGTAAAGTAAGAGGTAATAATTATGGTGAAATATAATGCTAAGACCTGTATTTCTGATCACTGATACATTTTAAAGTTATTTTTCAGCACTGAGGGCCTATGTTTGTAAAAAAAAAAATGCTCATTTTGAGAGGATGTGTAAACCTCAAGCTGCATTAGTTGGGGAAAAAAAAAGGATAGAGCTGTTAGCCAAACTCTGACTATCTACCTAGTCTAGACATCTATCATCATCATCATCATGTGCCATACCGGTTGGCGTGGGCGATCGTGTCCTTCTACAATCTTCTATCTACAATGCATCGTATCAGTTCTGTTGTTGACTGTTTTCCATGCCATGACACCAAGCTATCCAGTATTTTCTCTCTTTGTCATCCGCGATCTCTTTTCTTTTATTTTGCCAGTTGTAACCAAGTATTCCAACTTTCCTCTTCTCATGATGTGCCCGAAAAATTGTACATCTATGCACTATTCATTTTCCCACAGAAGCTGGATGTATAATTTGCAGTATCACTCTTTGTTCTAATGTGAAGGATGATATTCTCTGTGCTCTACGATGTTGTCCTGATCATAATAGAACAGATAACAAGTTCTCAAACTCATTAAATTACATTAACCCAAAAATGGAGTAATTTATAGTAGCATTATAATAGAATTCAAACTTTCATGGTTGGTCCATTTTTTTGTTTGATCATTATTTATAACATTGTCTCAAGTCCCATTATTATTTTGGCCAGTGCCATCCTTGGTGTTTATTTGTATACCCTTGACATCAGTCTTTGTTTCTGTGTAGTTAATATCTTGTTTATCATTTATGTTGCTTATAGGTATTCTCCTATTTGAGTGCCTTAATTTTACTGAGAGCGGACATAGGAATTTGGATAAGTAAAAAAAATTATCACTGAAAATTAGTTTGGAGACTCCAAGAATTTGTAATAAGACATTGCACCCATTGAGGAGAGATAATTGAGAAGCAGAATAAAGTGTATTTAACTCTTTCTGTACATTTTGGTGCACTGTGCACCCATGCCGATTTCAGCAGCGTACATTTCGCCACCTAGTGCGTCACTCTCAATTTGACTAGTGTGAACCGATATCAAACTACATTTTTTTTTTACATGACTTGTATCATCTTGACATTGGTGAAATCTAATACCTTGTTCAATTATCAAAAGATTCATAAATAGTATATGTTATATAAATATGTAGATAGAATCTTAAAAACCTTGAAACATTTTGTCTCTGAAATCTCTTCCGTTGCATTGGTAAAACCCTTCCGTACTGAAGAAGTTAACCAACAAGCTACAGGAATCATCAACATGCATGCCCTTCACCTTCTGGTGATCTCATAATGTGTAGCCAGTTGTGTCTCCTATAATATCTTATATTTGTTATTCTTCTGTATATCATCTGATGTGTGCTGTCGATATGTTGCATTATCACTTCTCTTGATATACTATTTATTTTTCTATTATACATATTATATTATATTATACATATTATATTATACATATTATATTATACATATTATATTATATTATACATATTATATTATTCATATTATATTATACATATTATATTATACATATTATATTATGTTATACATATTATATTATACATATTATATTATACATATTGTATTATACATATTATATTGTATTATACATATTATATTATACATGATGTACAAAAGAGGTGACATGTAGAATGGCTCAGGCAAAAGCAGCTTTCCAAAAAATGAGGAAAATACTATGTAATCCATTTTTGACAATCGAAACAAGAAAAATAGTTCTTAAATGTTATGTAGAGCCAGAGTTAACATACGGATGCGAATCAGGGACAATAGGACAACAGACAAGAAAATCACTGGAGTCTATAGAAATGTGGTTTTACAGAAGAATGTTGAGAATACCATGGACAGCTAAGAAGAGTAATGAAGAGGTTCTGAGAAAGGTCAAAGCAAAAAGAGAGCTCATTTCCAATGTTAGGAAGAGACAATCATCATTTTTTGGCCATGAAATGAAAAGAGAACAACTTGAATATATTGTAACAACTGGAAAAATTGAGGGATGAAGAGATGGAGGGAAGCAAAGAAAAAAAATAACAGACAGCTTAAGAGAATGGCTTGGCAGAAGGTCAACAACAGAAATGATAAATAGCTGCCGAGATCGAATGTTGTGGAGAGACATGATCACCTACACCACTAGGCCTGGTACTTGATGATGATGATGATTATATTATACATATTACATTATACATATTATATTATATTATATTATACATATTATATTATACGTGTTATATTATACATATTATATTATACATATTACATTATACATATTATATTATACATATTATATTATACTTATTATATATGGCCCTTTTCGTCTTGTCAGACGGTCTAGTGGAGGCTATTGCGTATTTTTTGAGGTATTGTTTTTGCCGAACAGCTTCTCTCGTGGCTAATTCTACCAATGTTTGACAAACACACGCGGTCACATAATGAACAGGTCAGGCTCGCTGGTCCACAGGGTTTACCATCCTTTTTCATGAGTCTCTTCTCTTCTAAGTCCTGTCTTAGAACAGTCTCAAATGTTATTATACCGTTCCTTATACGTGCTCTCCATGATGTGCGATCACTTGCCAGATGTTGCCAGTCGTTTTCACAGATGGAGAGAAGTCTTTCAGAGATGATTTGCAGATATCTCTATATCGTAGTTTAGGTCTGCCGATTTGTCGTTTTCCGTGTTTTAGCTCGCCATATAGTATTTCCTAGGAATGCGTTTTTCTTCCATCCGTTGGACATGCCCCAGCCATCTTAGCCTTCGACTTCTGAGCATCGACATGATTGTTAGGGTCTTAGCACGTTGCAGGACAGTTAAGTTGGTTATTTTGTCCTGCCATTTGATGTGCATTATTTTGCGGAGACATCGCATGTGGAAGACATTTAGTCTTTTTTCCTGGTTTGAGTATGTTGTCCAGGTTTCGGATCCATATAGTAGTGTGCTAAGCACACATGTTTGATATATTAGGAGTTTAGTCTTTCGAGTTAGTTTCGTGTTGTTCCATGCCCTTTTGTGAGTTTGCCGAAGGTCGTAGCTGCCTTACCAATTCGACAGTTTATTTCTTCATCAAGAGAGATGGTTTGCGTAACTGTGGATCCAAGATATGTAAATTTCTGTACTGATTCTAGTGGGCAGTCTTTTAGAGTAATAGATAGAGGTTTGAAGTCACCTTGATTTAGTATTACTGTCTTCTGAACATTAATTGACAGTGAAAAAAGGTCGCATGCTTTATCCAGGTTGTTGATCAGCGACTGTAGGGTGGCCTCACTATGAGCGACTAGGGCTGCATCGTCAGCAAATAAAAATTCTTTAAGTAGGGCAACATTTGTTTTGGTTTTTGCTCTTAGTCGTGCTAGGTTGAACAGTGAGCCATCTGGTCTAGTGCTATACTTATTATATTATATATATTATATTATACATATTATATTATACATATTATATTATACATATTATATTATACATATTATATTTCATTTGACTTAACAGGCACTCCAGGAAGGGAAGACAACTTTGACTCAAAGGTCCGTCAGTTCCAGGAACATGCCTCCCGTTTAGCAGACACTGCCAATTCTGTGGCAACAGCTGGTGGTTGCAGAAACAAGCAGACAGTGGAAGCGATCTTCAAGAACTCCAACCAGGTTATCACTTTAATCTCCAACACCATTATGTTATTCTTTCATATTGATAGTTATGGTTATTCTGACTTCTTTGTGTGGATTTTTTAAATTTGGTTTTTATTTTTTTTGTTTAGAAATGTGAGTTTTGAGAGTTCTTTGCTTGCTCACAGATGAACATCTAACTTGTCTTTTTATGAAGTTTATTTTGAGTGATTTGTCTTATGTCATAATTTGCATTCTCTATGTTGAGTTACATTTCTATAAATTACCTGCTCACCCAGGACTGGAGTTAGAAAATGAACAGTCACATTTATATGGGACAAGCTAGTGACAGCTCTACTTCAAGATACTTATACAGACTGGATTCACTGCACTCATTCTCTCTATATCAGTTTCCTGAAGGTTGCACAAAACTCCTCTATGACATCAGTCTTATAACCATAAGTTTAAAGGCAATTCACAAGAAGGAATACACAGCCACCAATATTATCCCATTGTGAAACAATACTTGGAATCATAGGAGGTGTGAAGTTTGTGTACAACATGTGAGGAGGGTGCCACAATCATGTTTACTTTAGCTTGATAAGGATTATCCAAGGCTCTTTGTACAGACTTGTAGTCAGTAAACACATTAATAGTGGTAGCTGTGTGTTCTTTTTGGTCAATTGCCTTAAACCGTTATAAGTCAGAAGTGTTAGAGAAGTTTAGTTGCAACCTGCAGGAAACTGAGAGAATGAGTGCAGTGAATTGTGCCTAGTAATTCAGCTCATCTAAACTGTTAGTCTAGATACCATATGACAGTTTTTCAAAAGTAAATCGAAAGATGAGTAGCTGAATTGTTGGACTGAGATCTAAATATAGGTCTAAACATATGTGTAAAATGAACACACAAAGATCCAGAGATAACATCAGTAACAAGACCATAGCAGTTTGTTTCAACTAAGAACTCGTAGGATAAATATTTTAATGGAATAAATGCCACACATCTATCCCAGTGCAGAAACTGTCATCATTTTAAAATTGTCAAAGATATGTTATTTGAATTCTCTGGACTGGAGAGAGAAAGTCAAGATTTGCTCCTACCACAGCCATCTATCAGCAACATGAGGCATTACCTCAACTCAAGCAAACTTGCAGATTCTACAGGCTGGCATTGCTGCCAAAGAGGGAATCATTTGCATCACCTGTTTAGTAGACAGGGAGAAAGAGAAAGAAAGAGAAATATGAGATAAAGTCAGGTCTTGAGCCACTTTTTTTCCCCAATGGGCTTCATTCACAAGATATGGTTTGTCTCACTATCTCATTATGTTATATTACATTTCTGGTTTCTCCCAAAGTGTATACTTATTAAATACATAATAGAATTCAAATTGTTGCAGATGTTTTGCTGATTTTGATCAAATAGTCTCACTTTGTAGTAAAATATTGACTATTTCTGCTGAGCTGTATTTTGAATGATGTCAAATCTGATAGGTCATCTAAGATCTGCCATTATCACTAATCAATTAATTAGTCATGGTGCACAGATTTTAAACAAAAATATTCTTCATTTGTTCTTGTCAGGGCTAACCTTTTCATTTTTGTTCTTGTCCTTCTTGACATCTTATATGTGTTTCTAACTACTTTTTTATGTTCTTCTCTACATTTCCCTGAGTTTATTTTCTCTTCAGAACAAATACTTGGTATTCATTAAATTTGTTTTTTTCTTTATTTATGCCCAAACCAACATTATCATGTCTCCACAATTTCCTCATTCTGTCACACTTCTGTGACATTCTGTCAGTGTGTCATATTTGCTTCAGTGAATATATTTTTACAAGAAACACTAAACTTTTGACTCAGTGGTATGGATTCCATTATCAAATAGGATGTATCTTTTAAATTAGGCACCAGAGATTTTCTCAAGCACAGTAAAGGTACTGATCACACCACTCATAAATGTATTAGCAGTCATGGGAAAATATACGAGGTACTGTTTAAAAGTTTCAGATCTCGTCTTTTGAGCAGGAACATAGAACAATTCAGCCACCAGATGGCTCTACATGAATATTATCAGAGTCATTATGCTAAGGGACACTGATGTTGGACAAAACAGCATTCTGCCACTAGATGGCTCTACATGAATGTCATCAGAGTCAGTATGCTAAGAGACACCGATGTGGGACAAAACATCATTCTGCCACTAGATGGCTCTACATGAATGTCATCAGAGTCAGTATGCTAAGGGACACCGATGTGGGACAAAACAGCATTCTGCCACCAGATGGCTCTACATGAATGTCATCAGAGTCAGTATGCTAAGGGACACTGATGTTGGACAAAACAGCATTCTGCCACTAGATGGCTCTACATGAATGTCATCAGAGTCAGTATGCTAAGAGACACCGATGTGGGACAAAACATCATTCTGCCACTAGATGGCTCTACATGAATGTCATCAGAGTCAGTATGCTAAGGGACACCGATGTGGGACAAAACAGCATTCTGCCACCAGATGGCTCTACATGAATGTCATCAGAGTCAGTATGCTAGGGGACACCGATGTGGGACAAAACAGCATTCTGCCACCAGATGGCTCTACATGAATGTCATCAGAGTTAGTATGCTAAGGGACACCGATGTGGGACAAAACAGCATTCTGCCACCAGATGGCTCTACATGAATGTCATCAGAGTCAGTATGCTAAGGGACACTGATGTGGGACAAAACAGCATTCTGCCACCAGATGGCTCTACATGAATGTCATCAGAGTCAATATGCTAAGGGACACCGATGTGGGACAAAACAGCATTCTGCCACTAGATGGCTCTACATGAATGTCATCAGAGTCAGTATGCTAAGGGACACCGATGTTGGACAAAACAGCATTCTGCCACTAGATGGCTCTACATGAATGTCATCAGAGTCAGTATGCTAAGGGACACCGATGTGGGACAAAACAGCATTCTGCCACTAGATGGCTCTACATGAATGTCACAGAGTCAGTATGCTAAGGGACACCGATGTGGTACAAAATAGCATTCTGCCACTAGATGGCTCTACATGAATGTCATCAGAGTCAGTATGCTAAGGGACACCGATGTGGTACAAAACAGCATTCTGCTACTAGATGGCTCTACATGAATGTCATCAGAGTCAGTATGCTAAGGACACCGATGTTGGACAAAACAGCATTCTGCCACTAGATGGCTCTACATGAATGTCATCAAAGTCAGTATGCTAAGGGACACCGATGTGGTACAAAACAGCATTCTGCCACTAGATGGCTCTACATGAATGTCATCAGAGTCAGTATGCTAAGGGACACCAATGTGGTACAAAACAGCATTCTGCCACTAGATGGCTCTACATGAATGTCATCAGAGTCAGTATGCTAAGGGACACCGATGTGGTACAAAACAGCATTCTGCCACTAGATGGCTCTACATGAATGTCATCAGAGTCAGTATGCTAAGGGACACCGATGTGGGACAAAACAGCATTCTGCCACTAGATGGCTCTACATGAATGTCATCAGAGTCAGTATGCTAAGGGACACCGATGTGGTACAAAACAGCATTCTGCCACTAGATGGCTCTACATGAATGTCATCAGAGTCTGTATGCTAAGGGACACCGATGTGGTACAAAACAGCATTCTGCCACTAGATGGCTCTATATGAATGTCATCAGAGTCTGTATGCTAAGGGACACCGATGTGGTACAAAACACTACTGCTTTGCACTGACTTGCAATGCTGTCTTGCAGCTGAAAAATAACAATAACCTTGAACAATGTATGTGCATCAAATTCTGTGCTAAAATTGGTGAATACACTTCACAAAAGCCAGAATTTGCTTCAGCAGGTATTTGGTGAACATGTTGGAGGTAAAATGAACATTTGTGAATGGCATGGCTATTTCAAATGCGACTAAAAATCACTCAGAGACTGAACGTAATGGATGGCACTCAAGAAGCTACATATGAGAAAATGTTGAGAAAGTTTACACATTAACTCACACTGATTGTTGAAGAACAATCAGACATTACTGGACATCAGTTATGGCTCAGTTTATGATTCTACTGGAGCCGCGATAGCTCAGTGGTTAGTGAACTGGACTACAAAGGACAAGAGGTTGGGTTCGATTCTGACTGACAGCTTCCGGGTTCATCCAGCCTTAAATGGGTATCAGATTTTTTCTGGGAAAGTAAAGCAGTATGGGCGTAATACCGACCACATTACCCCAAAATCATGTGCCGAAGGTCTATAAAAATTATGGTCACTAACACCATATTCCCTTTATGCCACTTGTCGTGATGGGGCTCTTTACTTTTTTAGGTGATTCTAACTGAAAATTTTAACATGTGTTGAACTGCCGGTTGCAAAATGGATGGTCCACTCCGACAATGTCCCAGCTCACACATCCATCAAAGTACCTCAGTTTTTAGTCCAAAGAAACATGAGTACCATTCCACACTCTCCCTTTTCTTCTGACTTTGTCATCTGTGGCTTTTTCCTTTTCCCTGAAATGAAAAGTAAACTGTGAAGATGGAGATTTGCCACATTAGAGAAGATTTGTCACAGTAGAGGAGATTTGTCACATTAGAGTAGTTTTGTCACATTAGAGGAGATTTGCCATATTAGAGGACATCTGTCACATTAGAGAAGATTTGTCACATTAGAGGAGATTTGTCACATTAGAGTAGTTTTGTTACATTAGATGAGACTTGCCACATTAGTGAAGATTTGTCACATTAGAGGACATCTGTCCCATTAGGGGAGATTTGCCATATTAGAGGACATCTGTCACATTAGAGGACATCTGCCAAATTAGAGGAGATTGTTATATTAGAGAACATCTATCTCAGAAGAGATTTGCCACATTAGAGGAGACTTGCCATATTTGAGGACATCTGTCACATTAGAGAAGATTTCCCACATTGGAGGGGATTTGTCACTTTAAAGAAGATTTGCTATATTAGAGGAGATTTGCCATATTAGAGGACATCTGCCAAATTAGAGGAGATTGCTATATTAGAGTTATTGAGTTATTTGCGGGTCATCATCATTGCACTCCGAACATGTCCATAGGTGCTCAGATCCCCTCCTCAAAAATTCCCTCAGTGTCCAGCGACTGACGACTCCAGTTCTATGTTGGTTGATAAGTCTTCTTACACGGCCACTAAGTGTCTAATTTCTGGCTGTGCCCAACTTAACTCCCATTTCCATCATCCGAAGAAGTGACGTGGATCTGTGTTTGTCGAAGTCCTGTGCTCTTCCCACATCTCGGAGGGCATTGATGATGTCTGCCCGATCCATTGGTTGCCCGTCCTCAACGACAGCGCAGCTAGCCAACCTGTCCGCCCTTTTTGCTATATTAGAACATTTGTGAACATTTGTCACATTGAAAGAGATCTGTCACATTAGAGGTTTGCTACATTAGAGGACATCTGTCACATTAGAGGTGACTTGTAACATTGGAGGAGATGAGGTTCAAGAAGAAATGACAACTGTGCTGGAGAGCTTGAAAAAGGAGGATTTTTAGAAAATGTTTCAGCAATGACAAGACAGCTGGGATTGATGCATTAACTCCCAAGGAGACTATTTTGAAGGGGATGGGGCCTATATAATTTCAAGTGTCTTCCATTTTGTGGGGTTTGTTCAAAAACGTTTTGATAGCCTCTTGTATATGGGCATTTGCAGCATAATTCCCTTTATTTACTGACATAAAAAATTGATCATTTTGTTTTCTTTTATCTGTTTATAAAGACAGGCCAGGCCACCTTTTAGTTTCTCTCATTAGTTTACATAAGTTTCATGTTTTTTTTTATCGCTTTTTTCTCAGCTGTCACTTTTTATTATAATGTTGTAAATAGATTCAGTTAGTTTAATTTCATTTAGAAAATATATGTGAGTTTGTGTTATTTTCAGATCAAGGATTTGACCCCACAAGTCATCAATGCAGCCAGAGTGTTGTTCTTAAATCCTCACAACCAGGCAGCAGTGGAGCACTTTGAGCTTTTGAAGAAACAATGGTCGGATAACATGGATAGAATAAGGTCTCTTGTGGATGAGGCTGTTGACTCAGAGTCACTTATCCGTGCACAGGGTAAGTTTTCACATTTTGTCACCAAAGCTACCAAAGTAAGCTGTAAGCTACCAAAAAAATGGTAGTGACTTCTATAGTACCACAGATCATGTTGTAGAGAGTAGAAATTATAATTTTTATTATCTTTTATTGCCTTTGTTCAGCTTACATATGTTTAGATTAATCTTCATCATGTCCTTGAGTGTAAGATCACAAAGCAGCTGGTAACTGGCAAGTCCTTTGCCGTTTTGTAGGGCAACAAAATCTCATCACCTCTTTCAGTTTGTCGTCATCATACCTGGTTCTCAAAGTATATTTTTTTTTACTGTTTTTCTTCAGGTTGTATTTGATCTAGTTCGCTTTGGTTTTATTTTATTTGTCAGTGCTCACTGCATGGCAGTTCTTGTTTCTGAATCTCTTCTCATTACACTCCCCTATCCAGCTCCAGCATCTGCTTGTGTTGCCTCTGGGAGTCTGTCCTTAATGTCTACACCTGTGGAGTAGTTCCTGGTTACTGATCTTGTTTGACCAAAAGTATTCTGACAATTTTCCACAATCATGTTGTACGAAATGATGACAGTTTTGATGTTTCTTTTATTTTAATTTTCTGCTGTTTTCCTTTATAATTAAACTCCAGTAGTTGATTAGTATTTGAAACGTTTTGATAACCCCTATCATAAATAGCCAGCAAAATTGGGCTTGAGATCAGTCATGAAAAGACTAAAGTCATGAAAAGCTTAATTCCAACAGATGACAGAATATACATGGAAAACATACCAGTGGAAGAGATCGATCACTTTATCTTGGAAGTCACATTGATCGGGAGGGGGATACAAGTAGAGAAATTAGAATCAGAATAGCTAAAGCAGCAATGTCTTTCAGAAGCCTTGAAAAGTTGTGGAAATCAAAATTCATCAGCACAAACCACTAAAATCTTCAGTAATCAAGAAAAGACGATGGTCATATGTTGGACATGTGATGAGAAGAGAAAATAACCAAATAACAAAGCAAGCTCTCATGTGGGAAACAACAGGTAAGAGGAAAAGAGTCTGACCCAGAGAGACACTGAAAAGAACATTGATCAGAGAGGAAAGAGCAGTAGGAATCGGCTCCCTCAATGAGATAGAGTTGCTTGGACAGAACAGAGACAAATGGTGAGATTTGATAAAAGATCTTTACAAGGATTGAAAACTGCTAGAATACAAATTTAGATAAGAGAAAGAGTATCTGGGTCTATACCCTATGGGCTGACTACGGCTCAAAAGGTCAGTAGATAGATAGATAGATAGTTGATTAGTAAAGTGGTTAGTACATTTGGCAGTTGACCAGTTGTTTCTCTCTCTCTCTTTATCTACGATCAAGACTCAATCAGAGTAGGATTCCAGACTCTATCATGGAGTCAGCTGTCTGTTTGAGTGATTCGATTGCCCCATATAGTTTTTCTTCCAGGGAGGTGGGTGTGGACCACATTGCTCTTCTCAGGTCTGTGTACTGGGGGCAATCCTGTAGAACATGTTTTGTAGTCATATTGTCCAGTGTACAGTGGCATAGGCTGGTTGTACCTATTTTGAATTTGGTGAACATGTGATTCCTCATTCTGTTGTGGCCAGTGCGTAGGCGAAGTATAATGACTTGATCCCTCCTTGATGGTTGGTGGTATCCATCCCTCTCGTTATGCTTTGGGTGTTCTCGTTTCCATTTTTCATGGTACTGGCCTTTGAGGATGGATTTGGCTTCATCATAACTGAGTGGATGGTTCTCTTGTGGTAATCTCCCTCCCTCTTTAGCTAATTTGTCTGCACGTTCGTTCCCGTGTATATTACAGTGTGATGGTATCCACTGAATGACTACTCTTTGGAAGTTATTGCATAGTTGGTCCAGGATTGTTCTCAAGTCATCTAGTTCATTGTTCTTGGGGCTTTTTAGAGCTGATAGTACTGACAGAGCTTCAGTCAGAATCACCAATTTATTGTGCATGTTATTTTTGTGTTGAGTAGCCAGTGTTGCAGCATCTCTGATGGCCTCAGTTTCTGCTTTAAAGTTGTTTGAGAATTTCCCAGTAGTTTGAAGGTTCAGTTCCCATTTACACAAAGATTATTTTTGTACCCACCAGAATAACATGAATTTACGGTACACTTAGCTTCTGGAAATAGAGACCAGAGACCATTTGTCTGAGAAATTAGGATGGTCTAATGTGGTGCTAACCATAGGTGTGTTGTTGCTCATGGAAAAATGTAGGCACTAACATTCTACTCCACAGATGCTAAAGCTGTGATGGATACTTGAAATGTTTGCTTTCTCCCAGTTTTCAGATCAACACAAGCTTTTAGAAAAGTATACAGCCTTCAGGTGTCCTTAGATTTGTTTTGATGTTTTATGGGGTGAGTTGTGGGAAATCTTAAGATGTTATTTACTTTGGCAAAAGCTATTCTTGTTTTGTTTAGCTACTTTTTTTTCCTTTTAGTTATCATAGAAGATAAATATTTTTATTTAACAAAAAAATAAATTCAATGTTTCATTTATCTTTAATTTCAGAGGAAGGCATCTTGAGAGATACTGACAGGATTGAGGATGGCATAAGAACAAGGGACTCGCCAAAAATTGCTGCTGGTGCCACCAGTATTGCTCGCAGAGCTGACCGAGTTCTTCAAGTGGCAGAGATGGAATCCCAGAATAGTGAAGATCCAACATTTGTTGACCGGTTGAACCGAGCATCAGAAATTCTCTCTTCAAGTAAATGCACTGGAACAAATCCATATACCACCACACATAGATAAATCCACTTACCACCAGACGCAGATAAATCCACTTACCACCACACATAGATAAATCGGTTGAACCGAGCATCAGAAATTCTCTCTTCAAGTAAATGTACTTGAACAAATCCACATACCACCTCCCTCTATTGACCTTTCGAGCCGTAGCCGGCCCATAGGGCGTAGACCAAGATACTCCTTCTCTTATCTGAATTTTTGTTCTAGTAGTTTTTAATTCTTTTAAAGATATTTTGTCAAATCACGCCATTTGCCTCTGTTCTGTGCAAGCAGCTCTATCTCATTGAGGGAACCGAATCCTGCTGCTCTTGCCTCTCTCATCAATGTTCTTCTCAGTGTCTCTCTGGGTCTTCCTCTTTTCCTCTTACCTGTTGTTTCCTATATGAGGGCTTGCTTTGCTATTCGGTTATTATCTCCTCTCATCACATGTCCAATATAAGACCATCGTTTTTTCTTTATTAGTGAAGATATTAGTGGTTGATTGGCGATTTCTCTAATTTCCTTGTTTGTTTTGAATTTGTTCCACGCTACACCAAGTATTTTCCGTAGACATTTATTTTCGAATGCGTTCAACTTTGTTTCTATATCTCTTGTTGTTTTCCAGCTTTCACACGCATACGTAAGGGTTGATAGTACATTTGATTTGAATAGTCTAAGTTTTGTGTTTGTGCTGATGAGTTTTGATTTCCACAACTTTTCAAGGCTTCTGAAAGACATTGCTGCTTTAGCTATTCTGATTCTAATTTCTTTGCTTGTATCCCCTTCTCGATCAATGTGACTTCCAAGATAGATAAAGTGATCGATCTCTTCTACTGGTTTGTTTTCCATGTATATTTTGTCGTCTGTTGGAATTAAACTTTTCATGACTTTAGTCTTTTCATGATTGATCTCAAGCCCAATTTTGCTGGCTATTGATGATAGTTTATTTGTGTTTTCCTGCATCGTTTTTATCTGGCTGCTGATGAGAACTATGTCATCAGCAAAGTCGAGGTCCTCCAAATGGTCTCCTTGTATCCATTCGATGTTGCATTACCAGTGCAGCATTTCTTCATTATGAAGTCCATAACAATTCCAAATAACAAGGGCAATAAAATACATCCGTGTTTAACCTATTGGGAAACATTCACTCAGTCCTTCCTCTGTTCGAACTGCACATGTGTAACCATCATACATGTCTTTGATAATATTTATGATTTTTGATGGTAAGCCATATTACTTCAGAATTTTCCACAAAGAATCTCTATGAATACTGTCAAATGCTTTTTTGAAGTCGATGAAGTTAAGTACAAAAGGTTTTTGCTTTTCAATGTGTTCCTCCAATATAAGTTGTAGAGTGAAAATGTGGTCAAGGCAGCTTCTCCCTTTTCTAAACCCTGCCTGTTCTTCACGCATTACTGTATCTAGTGAATCCTTTATTCTATTTAGGATGATTTTGCAGAATAACTTTGAGGCAACTGACAAAAGTGTCACACCTCTCCAGTTGTTACAATCTCTACATACCTCCACACATAGATAAATCCACTTACCTCCACACAGATAAATCCACTTACCTCCACACAGATAAATCCACTTACCACCACACAGATAAATCCACTTACCTCCACACACAGATAAATCCACTTACCTCCACACATAGATAAATCCACTTACCTCCGCACATAGATAAATCCACTTACCACCACACAGATAAATCCACTTACCACCACACAGATAAATCCACTTACCTCCACACACAGATAAATCCACTTACCTCCACACAGATAAATCCACTTACCTCCACACACAGATAAATCCACTTACCACCACACAGATAAATCCACTTACCACCACACAGATAAATCCACTTACCTCCACACACAGATAAATCCACTTACCTCCACACACAGATAAATCCACTTACCTCCACACATAGATAAGTCCACTTACCTCCACACACAGATAAATCCACTTACCTCCACACATAGATAAATCCACTTACCTCCACACATAGATAAATCCACTTACCTCCACACACAGATAAATCCACTTACCTCCACACATAGATAAATCCACTTACCTCCACACATAGATAAATCCACTTACCTCCACACAAATAAATCCACTTACCTCCACACATAGATAAATCCACTTACCTCCACACACAAATAAATCCACTTACCTCCACACATAGATAAATCCACTTACCTCCACACATAGATAAATCCACTTACCTCCACACAAATAAATCCACTTACCTCCACACATAGATAAATCCACTTACCTCCACACACAAATAAATCCACTTACCTCCACACACAAATAAATCCACTTACCTCCACACATAGATAAATCCACTTACCTCCACACACAAATAAATCCACTTACCTCCACACATAGATAAATCCACTTACCTCCACACACAAATAAATCCACTTACCTCCACACATAGATAAATCCACTTACCTCCACACATAGATAAATCCACTTACCTCCACACAAATAAATCCACTTACCTCCACACATAGATAAATCCACTTACCTCCACACAAATAAATCCACTTACCTCCACACACAGATAAATCCACTTACCTCCACACATAGATAAATCCACTTACCACTACACACAGATAAATCCACTTACCTCCACACATAGATAATCCATGCATGTACAATAAATGTACAGACTGTTAATTTCTTTCTTTTCTGCTATATTTTGTGTCCTTATTTCTCCTAGAGTTTATTAAATTCTTGTGAATATTTATTTACTTTGTCCATACTTCTATATTCCAAGGACACTTATATCATGTCTGTTTAGTTAAGCTAAGAGCTTAGAATTTACAAATAGATGTGGATATGGGAGTTGAAATATGTGATACACAGCTAAAGAAGATCTAGTGTACATATTTGTGGTATAAAATGTATGTTGGTAAATTAGAGTTCTGTGACATGTGTGTGATATGTGTTCAGGCTTGTCAAGAAACTTTGGACAAATAAGATTTTAAAATGTGTTAAGAGATAAAAGAAATATGTTCTAATTCTTAAATTCCTATTTTTACCCATATGCAGCTATAACTCCTGATGTTCAAAGTGCCAAATCTGTTGCCATGAATCCATCAGATTCTGCAGCTGCTTCCCACTGGAGAAAGAATAATCAAGCTGTGAGTTTTTGTTTCCCAAATCTTGTTCTGTTTTGAACATGTAATAGTTTAGATGTCTGATATTTGTCTTATTTAAACTGTTTTTTCTATATTTTGTTTTAGGATATTATTTTGTTGTTGTTAAATTAAGAGGTTAGGGTCACTACCACAGTTGACCACCTTACGTGAGGACTGTGTTAAAACATTCTTATCTAATAATTGTCTCAGCTGCACTTTATTTAATCTGGCAAGGTTGCCAGGACATAGCTTTAAGATTCAGGTATATTGGATCTGTTGAAGAAAGAATAAATAGCAATAAGAGCTGGCAAGTCTGCTGCATTTCGCAAATTATCATGAAGAGCATTGAATAGCACAAGATGAAGACATTATCTCAGGGTCCTTTGTAGGCGCTGCTGTGTTTGTGCTCTGTCCTGTTATCTTCCTGAGACAAAAGTTTGAAGTGCTAATTCACACTGTTTCAACACATTGATGATGGTTCTGTAACAAGAATTTTGTTTGTCAACTGGACTTTAATGCTTGTGCTGACAGCAATCAGTAGCTTGTTGCTGGCTGCTAACATCAAGCAGAGAAGATTATACCATGCTCTTCCTCCACAAGGTGGTCCTATAAACTGGCTACTCAGCATGGGTATGAGAGTAAAAAACAAAGATGAAAGGCAGTTTTGGTTTCTTCTTATTATTTTAATGTTCACTTGACAATGACTACTCTTCACTGTCTTCTACCCTTAAAAGGATGTTAAGTTAACATGGGTGTGTTGTGTTGCTAATTTATGGCATAGTCACGATACTTGCATCTTTAGACCTGATACACCCATCTTCACCATACTATCAGGTTATATCTCAACTTGCTTGGTCAAACTGGCTAGTCTGTTTCCAGGAGCACCACTGGAAGATGGAGTAGATCTGGATCAACTTTATTGCCTGTTGATCCTTATACACACAACCAGCTATGGGTCACTGCTGCTCTCAGCTCAGCTGCTAGTTTTTGTCTTGGTTTCATAAAGTGCCAAAGTCAGATACAATAGTCCCATACAAAAAAAAAAAAAAGCAAAGTACCCCCATCACTCCAAGTGTATAGGGAATATGGTATTAGTGACCATAAATTTTACAGACCTTCGGCGCATGATTTTTGGGGTAATGTGGTCGGTATTACGCCTATGCCACTTTACTTTCCCAGGAAAAAAATCAAGTACCCATTAAAGGCTGGGTGAAGCGGAAGCCGTTGGTTGGGATCGAACCCTACCTAATAGTCCCATAACTTGTTTCATATCATAGATGGGTGAAATTTGAAATGTCCCCATATTAAGTTACAGCATTTGGAGGTGTTTGGGCCAGTTCTCTTCCTCGCTGTCATTACTTTTCTCCCAATTCTGTGAGATATGAAACCAGCCTGTATCACCAAGCCAGCTCTTTATGACTGTGCCACTTTTCTCTTCTATTGTCCTTTTGAGCTGAAAACAACACATAGTGCAGAAATTCTAGACTCTCTATGTTAAATGATTTTTGTTATCAAGTGTCTGACCTTGCACAGGACCTGCATTGTATCTTGTGACTCATCCTTGTTCTGGGCGAGTCAGTCAACCTTGACAAGGGAGCTGATACCTGCTGTTGATGCCTCTTGCCTCAGTGTTCTTTTTAGTCTTTCTTTAGGTCAGTCTCTTTTTTTCTTTTACCCTCTGGTTCCCATTTGAGGGCTTGCTATTATGCTAATGACACTTCTAATATATATATATCTGGAAAAAAAAATGCAAATATAGAATCTTTGATGTAAACTTTAACACAGTGCAGTAAACAATAGAGAGCAGGTTAAACAACAAAAGAGCAGAAGATGATCATGGTACATGTTAATTCAAAATAAATCACACAGTTACATGATGATAATAATCTCATTATATTTCTCATTATAATCAAGGATCATCACTGTCTAATCCATTGAAAGATAGTAAAACAGTTCTGGAAGTAGAGCGTTACCTCATATATTTATTTGTTAAGGAAAACTGTCAAATTCCTTCTCTTTCCTAGTATTGATGTTTGATCCTAATCTGTAGCTTCTAGGTTCTCTCAGTCTTAAAATGGGTAGCAGATTTTTCTGGGAAAGAAAGCCAAACTAAGTCTAATATCATATTTCCCAAAAGTATGGATACACATACTATATTCTTTATACATCATGGGGTGTGATGGGGCTCTTTCTTTATTCTTCTTTACATTTATATCCTCTTAATTCTTCTCAGAAAATGTTAGTAGTGGGTTGTTTTACACCTATTCCAATAACATTTATTGATTCTGTCACTCTAAGTTGATAGACGCAGTGGGAGGAGTCAGACTGGCTGTGGCTGTCCAACCAAAGAACAGCTTCTATGATGAGAGATTCCCACCCCCTCCTGACTTGTCACAGCTTCACATCTCAGGTACTATTCTTTCACCCATTTACAAGCATCCCAAGTTATATTATGTCCACTGTATATAGTTTTCTCCATAGTGATTGCACTATATATATATTAATGTTATATAAAGTAATAGAGGATCTAGACAATAGTATAACAGTGAATAGGTGGATGTGAGGATTAAGCAGATTACTTGCCAAGTAGGATGACTGTGGTTAAAATCTCTGAATAATAAATATCCTTACCTGTTCACTGTGTGACAACTTACTTGGCATGCAACAATTTTTTCTGGGCTCCTCAGTAAATTCTCTGGCATACATCTGAATTAGGATAATGTTGTAAAATACATATTTTTTAAATGTTATGTTTGCCATGTCTTCCCATATATGTTAAACATACAACCTCTGTATTTTAATTACTTTGTAGCATATAAACTATATTGTCTCTAATTATTTTCTTTAAATGTTGCCGTATTAGATTATAGTTCTTCAATCTTTATTTTTGTTTACACAAGAAATAACTACTTTCAAAACTATATATTTTAATTACATTTTAAATGACTGTCTAAAAGAGTGTCAATAATATTCAGAATAATTTTAAAAGGTTGGTCTGTGATATTAATTAAACTTGGTAGATTAGTATTTTGTTTACTTACTGAGATTTTGTTGTTCTTTTAAATGTTTATATTATGATGACTTCTATATCAGAAGTTATAAATTGTATACCTTTTATACAGTCATCTTCTCATTTCCAGCAATTAAATCAATGTTTTGTTCTTATTTCTAGGAATTCATAATTGGCCCTTTTTAATTTAATTTTTTTTGGGAGGGGGGGGGGTGTGGAGGGGATTACACCCAACTTGTATCTTCATTTAATTTCAAATAAAACTGCTGTCCTTTATTTTAATTTTACAAGTAACTGCTTTATTCTTCTTTTTTGTATTTCACAAAGTGTGTTTTATAAATAAAGAATTGTGTTTCCACTTAAAAAGTGCCATATTTCATTTGCTGGAAGCAATATTTACATATTAAACATTAATTCATTAATTTTACCCAAAGGAATATATTTTATTTGATATAAAATATTTGATATTTTTTTCCCCCCTTCAAAAAAGTATGCTATATTTTTGCTTGTTATTTCCATCTCACATATTGTCTTGCAAGGTGTTTGCTTTTCATAGTTTTATTTTGATGTTGTAAAGTATTAATTGTGTGGGAGATTTCAGTTTAAGTGATTTTATTTGAATTTCTTGTTAAGTAAATTTTTCTAGAGACATAAGCCACATTAACAGAGTTATGGAGATGTTGTAATTTAAAGAGAAAATAAAAGTAACCTTGAACATCAAACACATGAGGTTTTTTAAAAAAAAAAGAAAATAGATTTCCTTTGACAGTGGAAAGAATAATCAAAGTAACCTTGAACATCAAACACATGAGGTCTTTACAAAAAAAACTAAGATTAAGTCAACAGTGGAAAGAATAATAAAATCCTCACACTTTTGATTGCTCCAGAGTTCAAACACAAAATTTGAGATAAATTTGGCCCAGAGTTGGAACAATTGCTTCTTTCTATGTTTTAGGTGCAATGAGATGATGTCATCTGTAAATGCATCTGTTACATCCACATCATCTCTTAAATTATGGTTGTGTATTTATTTTTGGTTTGTTTGTTTATATATAACTACTGCCTGTAGCATCCAAGAATAGAAACAAAAAAACCTATGCAAAAAGTTATAGCATAGATGATTAAAGTGAAAAAAGAACTTACCATGAAAGGGATACACATGTGGTAGATCTACAAAAGAAGGAGAGTGGACAAAAACCCACAACCAGAAGTGCTAAGAGGCATAGGAGAGAGAGAACATTAATAGTAAAGATATTTGCTGTGTTTCATGAAGGGAACTCTCCCATCCAAACACTAACCTTTCTCATCCTCACCACCAGCCACACAGGATATCACAACTACTCACTAAGTTATAGCAAATGCAATTTTTATTTTATTATGTAGTACTTATATATTTTATTTATTGTTTTCGTGATTTCATTTATTATATAGGGCATATAATTCATGCCGAAGATGGATTTATTGAATCAAAAGGTATATCAATATATATATATCACAGCTTGCCGCAAGCACAACCCAACCACAATAACTGAATGGGTGAAAGCATAGAAGAAGAAAGGTCACCTAATTGTGTTATTTCTATCATAAGTTATCTGTATTTGTTATTTAAGTTTATCAAAATTTGTATTATTTATGGTCTGGGAATGGGTTCATTCACATTCTGTTATTTTTAATAGAAAAAGTTGAGTTGAGCTTTAAACATGTGAGAGTTTAAACAGCCTCCTGAAATGAATTAAATTTAAAGTACAAGATACCACTGTATATGTGTGTGTGTGTATATACATTATATGTATGTACAGAAGGAATGTATCCAGTTTTGATCCAAAATAGAGGCCTTGTTTTTCTTCATTTTGCTATGGGTAGTTGAGTGGTGACCTAACAAGCCACCATCGTGAAACTTTCATTGTTATTGAAACAGAAATCTCGACTCTAAAACAGTAATGATGTCAGACACAATGAGTAGAGTTTCTGCCCTACGTGATGTTTTCCTCTCAAAAGGACAATAAATATATGGGTGGATGGACATCCATCAGGACAGACAGACATATAAGTGCACACATGCACACACATATAATTAAATTTAATATAATAAAAGTGTTGTGCAGAACTTGAGACAAACCCAGAATAAGATGAAGTGATGAGATCAAGGAAACTCTACAGTAGCATTAGTGAAACTGCTAGAAGAGCAAGAACTAAAACTGTGTTTCTTCCTTGACACCTAAAAGTATATAAGAAGAAAAATAAGAATGAGCAAATATAGAAAGAGATAAGACCCCTCTATGCAAGTCATAAAGAAGAATATAATACAGATAAGATACCTCATGAAATATTCTGCTATGGAAAGATATGAACCAAAATCCAAACCAAAAACAAGTATGACTTGGTGGAGAAAATATTGAGTGGATAGAAAAAAATGTGCTTAGATTACAAAATGAATATACAAACTAATTGTAGACTGTTACATTTGTTGTTGCTGTTGCATGCTTTTTGTTATCATTAATCATATTTAGCTGCTTTGTTATTGTCTTTGTTTTTTTTCTTGTTATAACATTCATTATTACAATTTACTTGCATCTGGTAACATTTCATTTGAAAAACACAATCACAATTGTTTGATCTATTGTCATGTTGTCTACTGTAGCTCCACCTGCCTTTGCAGACTGGGTCACAGCCCTTGTGGGCTCCTCCCATTCCCAACCTAATCCCCAAAACACCAACCGTATACTTGAGTGCAGCAGTATATACCATGCCCCTCACCTCTATTCTGCAATGGTATCTCTCAACAACCCTTGCACCCTGGAGGTAGATGGTGAAGTGGGCCGGTCTGTTATAGCTAGAGGTAGTGGCATGTTAATGAGTTGCTGTGGTAATTAATGACTGAGCTGCTATGCTCTTAATAACAATCCTTCACTCATTTGATTCTTGATTTAAACATACCTTCTGCACATAGAAATATGACCCACACTTTTGAGTCTTAACCAATCTCTAATCCTGATTTCTGATAACACCAGCTTATCTTATGTTTTAATTATAACATGTACCTTTAACTTTTCTCTTAGTTATGCCTCTTTTTGTTGAAGAACACATTACTTTGTTTAACATTCTTAAAGTTTTTAATTGAATGATTTACTCAGAACTCTGGGAATGCAAGTGATAAAACATATTTCACATACACACATGCCAGAACACAGATATATGCACACACTCATTAACAAGTGCATGAATGCACACACATAAATAAACACACAACTTCTTCGGTGATTGTTGTCAAAAGAATATTTATTATATTGTGTTGCCATTAACAGCCAAGCTGTGATATTGCTGCCTTTAAGGCCCAACAAAGTCAACAACAGAGGGGTGGAGTTTAACTCCTTCCTTTCCTAATTATTTATTGTTCTGGTTTGAACTGAATTATCTGACTTAGATTTCTCAACTACCTAATGTCACCAATTTTAAAATTCTGCAGAAATTTTGTTTTTCAATAAAGCATATCATATATAAAATTAAAGAAGGAATATTGCACAGCATGGAGATAATATTTGTATATCTTAAAATCATTGGAGTATGTATTTAAAAAGTGAAGAATGAGAAATGAAAGTTGAAAAATATAAAATGTTAATCACCAAATTATTAATCTAGATGAATTTTATTCTATGTTATTTTTTTAAAAACTGTATAACAGTATATAACAATATAATAGTGGAATTCACATTTAATGTAGACAAAATATGAAACAAAACAATGTAGAATAATTTTAGCAAATGTCAGAGAGATCATTAATCGGTAACTGACAACAAGACGCTGCATCATATTGAGCATTACTAGGAAGGTAATGAGTTAAGGTTCAGAGGCTACTTATGAATTTGGAGATGTTATTCTGTGGCACTGGCTGTAATATATTTTAAAATAAATGTTTATATTATGTGGTTTTATTGATAATGAATAAATAATAATATTGAAGCTTGTTGACATACATATTTTGTCTTTTGGGTTTCTCCAAAATACTTAATTTATATTTAATTGTACTGACCTTGACTGCATGCATTTCATTCTTTCTAACTGATTTTGACTTAGTAACTTTCTTGTATTATGCCTTTTGATTGGCTGCTGTTGCCAAACAGTACCATTTGCATTTGTTCTTTTCCACCAATGATAACCCTTGTTCCTTATAATCCTAGTTCCAGATGCATTTGGATCTGATCATCATGCACAACCCAATAAGGAAGGTACTAAACTCTTGACATCACCCTGCTTTCTGCATCTTCTCCTCTCCCACATTTCTGCGAATTACTTTCTAATTTAACTAAAACTTCATTTGAAATTTCTATGTTTCACACCATTCTGTTAAAAATTTGCCTCCCTAAAATATATTGTTTGGGTCCATTTAAGTATTTGGAATGTTTAGTTTAATTAAAGTGAAAAAAAAACATTTGGTCCAATAATTATATAAGGAATGCTTGCTCTAAAATAGGACCAAATTATTGCACAAACTCGCTAATAAGGGCCATGGTAAAGCAGACAGAATAGCATATGGATATCACATATACAAAGTGGCACAATAACATTACAAAAAATAAAATAAAATGAAGTCAAAGTTATGGAGATCACAGATACAACAATGGCACAACATTAAAAAATGAAATGAAGCCGAAGTTAGAAGAGAAAATATGAAAGGAGAAAGAGAGAGGTATGATCCAGTTACAGAAAATTTCCTTAATATTCTGCAATCAAACCTCTAAATCAAATACTGGCAGAATCAGCCTTGAGGAAAGCTGTTTGGCTAAACAGTATTTAACAATTTCTACATCAGATTGACAACTGTCAATCAAGATATATATGGTCTGTTACAAGATGTAACAGACCATACATACAAACATACATATATATATATATATATAAGTACTTGAAATGTTTAGTCTCACTGTATCGCAAATGCTGTCCTGCTTTTACTATCTGAAATGACTAATCTCATTATTAAAGTATGCAAACTATTTAATCATATTAATATTTGAATGACTTTATCTCATTATTATTTTTTACACATTTTGTCCCATAATTATAACTGAAGTATTTGATTAGTTCTGTTCTAACTAAATCTGCTACTATGTTTGCCACATTGTTGTACCTGAAATACTTATTCTCATTCTCATGCGGGATTAGTATGCCCATCTATTGACCATATGGGTCTGTGTTCAGTTCCCAAATGTGGCAGTTTTTTTTTTGAATGACACAACTTTGGGGTCTACAAACTTCTGAAAATGGAAATTATAGATCTTTTTTTTGGAAAGTAAAGCCACATCACCCATAAATATATGTATGTATGTGTATGTATGGGGTGGTAATTGAACCACAAATTGGCTACTGATACCATATTCCAAATACACAACAACGTTTGACAAGTAGCCTCTACTTTTACTGTTCACTTAGTTTAATATGAGAAATACTTACCCTGTTGTTAGTTTATAAAATGTTTAGTCTTATTATAATAACTATAATACTTATCTATTTGTTTTTATCTAAAATATTTAGTCTCTATATATTTGCAATACTTATTCTATTTTCAGTTCCAAAAATAATTAGATAATACCTACAATACTTATCTCATTGTTAACACCTGAAATGGTGAAACCCATTTTATAATGCGCAAAATTGTTCATTATAATGTTTAGCTGTTACTACAGTTATAAATTCTGAAGTATTGGTCCCACTATAGTACCTGAAATAAGTTCCAACATAAAACCTCAATAATTTCAAATATTGTAACTCAAATAATTCCTATTTTAAATACCTTAATGTGCAGTTTCGTTGTATTATCTAAAATGCTTGATCTCTCTATAGTACCTGACATATCTGGTCCCATAAAAGTATAAATAATATGTCTTATTGAATGCTATAAATTGCCACACATCTCTCCATAGCATCACTGAGACAAGAAGAAAGATTCCACCAGCAGAGGGCAGCACCGTCAGCGGCAGGCCCTCCACCCATGCCACCACCTATACCCCCTCCACCGATGGATCCCTATGGATATTACTATGGTCAGCAGGAATCTCTGCCTGCTTGCCTCTAACCTGTTGTCCAATTCACTGCAGATTCACTTGCATTATCTGAATTGCATTGACCTGCATCATCCATTTTAAAAATCATTTAACATTTTTTATTTGATTTCTCTCCCTTCCTTGCCATGAATCCCACTAGCTTTCTTTTGCCTTATTTGGACATGTCTTTATTTGCTGCCGTTGTTTTTGCTACATTATATTTTCTGTTTTGAGATGATATTGACAAATTTAATAGGATTGTTTGTGGTATGATGAAAGTTGTAATATTTTATTTAATTAATTTTTTTGTTGCACAATTGTTCTACTAAGTTGAATACTGATATGCGTGTAGGATGAAACGTTCTCTTCCCAGCAGTTTCTTATCTTAAGCTCTTGAGTTGATTTTGTATTCTGCATCATCTCACTTATGTGTGTGAAAGCTGGAAAACAACAAAGGGGATTGAGAAAAAACTAAATTGATTTGAAGACCAATGTTAAAGAAATGCATTAAATGGGGGTGAATTCAACACTAATACTGAAGTAAGAGAAATGGCCTTGCAACCATTATCTCATCTACTATTAAAAAAAGATGATGGACTTATGATGGGCATGTATTTAGAAGAAACGATCAGAGAATTACTAATCAGGATCTCAAATGGAAAACATCAGGTCAGAGGAAAAGCAGATGATCTCAAGAAACACTGAAAAGAACTCTAACAAAAGAGGCAAGGTTGGCAGGCATAGACTCTCTATAATTTAACAGCTTGCCCAGAATAGAGACAATACAAGCCTTATGTGACATCTAGCGGTACTGGAAGAATCAAGAATCATCTCACTTGATTTGTATTTTGTTTCACATATAACTTGAACTTGTCTTATATTCTATTGTGTTGTTGCCTTTTTCACCCTCCATTGAGGTGAAGTCCATCAACAAGAGTTCTTCAATACTTTCCATCCTTTGTTGTCTCCTCTATTTGTCTCAAGGTGTAATTTATCGTTGCAATCTTGGTTTCAAGGTTTCATCTCCTTGTTCTCTATCTCCTGTTTCTTCTATCCATGTGGTCTCCAGATGAGGGTTTTTCTGGTAATGCTTTTGTCTCCATGAGCAAAAATAATAACATAAAAATTTGTGCTACAACTTTATGGGTATAAGACAGTACAATAATTAATGACATAGATATGGATAAGTAATTGTAATTTTCTTGGCTTTGAGGATAAGCAATTGTACTTGTCTCACTTAGGAAAATCAATCCTCTCCTCATGAGTGTTCAGTGGAGAAAAAAACAAAAGGATAAAAAGGTCAGCTATATTTACATATATGAACACATGATAACACTCACTGGTGGTTGGTGGATAGTTCTAAAGAACTGTCCTGAACCTCAGAAAAGCATGGTGGTAGAAGCAAAACAATCTCATATAGTTTGATTTTCTCTTTTGTCTCATCACACAACCCCAGCTGTTATGGTTCAACATTATAAAGAAGGGGTTCACTGTTCAGGTTAGAATGTTTACCTAATATTCCCAGTTCAGATCCCATTTAAACTGATCAGATTTTCTTACCCCAGTGACTCTGATCTCAAAGTAGATGATGTCAGGTGTCTAATTCCATTGGAAATGAATCATAAAATGTTCCTACATTTAAGTTTAGCACATAAAACAACTTCTGACATCTTAACAAAAAAAAAAAACTGTTGCAATCTGGTTGAAAGCTCAAGAAGAAAAAAATGTTACTGTTATTGAAATAATAATATCCCAACTCACTGAAGTTATACCAGTGATCTACTTCTGTGCCACAGTTTGTGCACTGTGTTGAGATCCTCCAGTGTGATCAGGAAAGAGATTGTTCAAGTACAATGAAGATGGTTTTATGTTCATGAACCATAAGAAACATCCTGAGATACTGGAGTCAGGTTAATTCTCAGTGCTCTAGTTTTAGCACTTAAATTATCATACTGTTTATGTTTACTTCTTACATTTTTGTAGATGATATCCTTTACAAGTTGTTGTTATTGATATATTTAATTGTTGTAAGCAAATTGATTTATCTTCTATATTTGTTACATTTCTTTCTCTCTCTCTCTCTCTCTCTCTCTCTCTCTCTCTCTCTCTCTCTCTCTCTCTCTCTCTCTCTTATATTTCTCTGTTTTTATTTTAATTTTTCACTTTGTATTTTTTATTTTTTTTTCTCTCCTCTACATCTTATACTTTGTCCTTTCTCCTCATCCTGAAAATAACATTTCAAACATTCCTTCTCTCTGTTCCCTTTCTAAAAAAAAATAACATACTCATATATATGTAAAAAAAGATTAATAAATAGAATGAGATTTAATTATTATGTGCATCATTTTTTCAAAAATTTATCTAGAAAAAAAAAATAGATTGTCTTCAACATTACATGCTTATGATCTTCGTTGTTTCTTTTGATGGCTATATCAGATAACAAATATAACATGTTTGCCAGTTGTTTCTTTTGATGGTTATATCAGATAAGACAAATTAACATGTTTGCCAATCATTCTGGAGAAAATTATATATTATCTGATGACCTTTCTGCTAAAATGTTTATCCTTTTCTTTCTCTTTCATTCCTTATCAATCTCACATCTTATTCTTCCCAATTATTTCTCCTCACTCATCTTTCTATCTTCACATCTCTTACCTTCCCTCTCTTTTCTTTACTTTTTCCTTCCCATCTCTTTTCCATCTTCCTCTCATTTCTGTTTCTATTTCTTTCCATCCTCATTTTCTTCTCCCCAATCTCACATTTCTGCCCCTCTCTTTCTCTCAATTCCTTCTGCTTCCCCCTCTCCTTCTTCTCTCCTTTCCTTTCCCTTTCTTTCTCTCTTTTTCTTACTTCTCCCTTCTCTATTTCCTTTTTTCTTCATCTCCATAATCTCTCCTCTTCTTTTCCACATCTATATAAATCTCTCTCTTACTTTCCTTTTCTCTATCTCTTCCTCCTTTCTTCATTCTGTTTATCTCATCTTCCTTTCTCACAGGATACCAAAAGTTTATATCACTCATTTTTTTAAACATTTGTTTTGTGGGACACACCTACCTTCTTGAAATCTGCTTTAAAATATTATTCTGTGATTTATCCCTGTGTTAGTGCTCTTATTCTGTGATTTATCCCTGTGCTAGTACTCTTAGAAAGTCAGCAAGTTATTTACTTAGTTATTTCTCTCTTCTGTTTATTTAATTTAATAAACTGTAAATCTCTCTCTAGGTCCTGTCTTTCTGTAATTTTAGGGATCAGCAAAAACTTATTCTCTATCTATTAGTCTGTCTGTCTGTTTATCTAATCTATCTATCTGTTGAAGACAGTATGTCTATTCCTTTTGAGCCAAAGAAAGCGTATATGGCAGAAATTGTAGACCCTAAATGCGAAGATATTTGTTATTAATCATCAGGCTTTGCACAGGACTCAGATTGAATTCATTCACACATTCCATTATCTGAGTGAGCCTCTCAGAGTTAGAATTAATCTAGGTCTGCTTTATTTTCTTTTGCTCTCTGTTTTCCATTGGTTTGCATTGTGATTCTCTTGTCACTTTTCATCACACTGCCAAAATATGCCCACTTTCTTTTCCTGATTATGGATGAAATTGTTGGATATACAACAGCCATTTTTCTTACTTCTGCACTAGTTTTGAATTCATTTAATTCTCTACAATGTATTTTCATGAGGCATTTGTTTTCAATTTAATTTAATTTGTTTCTTTTTATTTAGTTTGTTTTCTAGCTTTCACATAATTAAATTCATCATTTTTATTTAAGAATGGAGATTTCTTTTTCAATAACAGAGGATGTTTCACATGGTGCCTTGTGAGCGCCACCGATCAACCGTCTGTAGCATGCATGAATAAAAATAATAAATCACCTTGGTCTAAAACCTAAAACACTGGTAAAAACTTTGCCAACAAATAAATATAGTAGAAGATGTTTTTTTTAAAAAAATCATCATCATCATCAAGTACCGGGCGTGCTGGCAGAGGTGATCATGTCTCTCCACAACTTTCGATCTCGACAGTTATTTTTCACTTCTGTTGTTGACCTTCTGCCAAGCCATTCTCTTAAGCTGTCTGGTATTTTTTCTCTTTGCTTCCCTCTATCTCTTCGTCCCTCAATTTTCCCATTTGTTACAATATATTCCAGTTGTTCTCTTCTCATTACATGGCCAAAAAATGATGATTGTTTCTTCCTAATATTGGATATTCGCTCTCTTTTTGCTTTGACCTCTCTCAGAACATTTTCATTATTCTTCTTAGCTGTCCATGGTACTCTAAACATTCTTCTGTAAAACCACATTTCTACAGACTCCAGTGATTTTCTTGTCTGTTGTCCTATTGTCCATGATTCACATCTATATATAAAGACTGGCTCTACGTAACATTTCAGAACTCTTTTTCTTGTTTCTAATGTCAAAAATGGATTGCATAGTATCTTCCTCATTTTTTGGAAAGCTGCTTTTGCCTGAGCCATTCTGCATCTCACCTCTTTTGTACATCTTCCGTCTGAGGTTAACAAAGTTCCCAAATATTTAAATTCATTGACCTGTTTTAATATTGTTCCACTTGTCTTTATTTTGTACTGAGGTGGTGTCTTTTTCTTTGTTGTTACCATTACTTCTGTCTTTTTTCCAAATAAAAACTGATAAAACAAGAACACTCTGACCTGACATTAAAAAATAAATGTTATTATTAGACACATCACCTTTTTTCCTGATTTACTCCCTCATTTTGTTGTCCTGATAATATCTATCTATCTATTTATTGACCTGTCGACCTGTGGCCGGCCCATACGGAATATACCCAGATACTCTTTCTTTTTTTCTAAATTTTCTTTCTAGCAGTCTCAATCTTTCTTTGCAAACAACATTTATCAGATCTCGTCATTTATCTCTGTTCTGTGCAAACATCTCAATCTCTTTGAGGGAGCCGATTCCTGCTGCCTTTGCCTCTCTGATCAATGTTCTTCTTAGTGTTTTTCTGGGACGGCCTTTTTTCCTCCTACCTGTTGTTTCCTGATGATAAAGTTATGTATATTAACATATAATAATAAATAATTCTTTTTGTTGCTTAATGCAGATTAATTATGTGGTCTCTTTTGCGTGTATAAGTAATTTATTTTATGGTCATTCAAGATTGAACAAATTTGTGATATTAACATAAGGTTTATTCATTGGTGTAAATGTCATCTTCATCTTCTCAAATTTTTATTTTTATTTGTTGTTGTTGTAAATACTCATTTTTGCATTGTTTGTATATAACTCCCTAAAAATGTTTGTATATAACTCACAAACACAAGTTTGCATGTAATACCGAGACACAAGTTTTTATATAACTCCCAAGCAGTTTTATATATAAACTCCAAAACACAAGTTTGTACATAACTCACAAAAAGAACTTTCATTTAACTCTCAAATACAAATCTGCAACTTCCTAAAACAAGTTTGTATGTAATCTCCAAAACACAAGTTTGCATATAGCCTCCAAGACACAAGTTTGTATGTAACCTCCAAGACACAATATGTAACTAACCTCTGCCATTTACAGGACGTGTTGCTCCTCTGCCTTTCATGAAGCCTAAGTTTGGTAACTATTAACATTCTCAAGAGTGATTTTGAAGCATTCTCTTTTGTCATACTAGATACCTTACTTTGATGCAGAGAGCTCAGAAGTTTCTGTTGTATTTTATTGCATCTCTGTTTCATTTATTTTTTCTCTGTACCTCTTCCATTTTCTCACATCTCCAGACTTTCATTATTTTTTTCCTCTGAATACAGCAACAGGGGTCCTTGTTACATTTACAGTTGGCTTCACTTCCAGGTTTACCCAGCCATAAATGGGTACAGGAGATTTTTTTCTCTGGGAAAGAAAGATGGCACTGGCATTATTCTGACCACATAGCCCAAAAATATGGTTTAAAAAATATGGACACTAATACATTAATAGGCCCCAGGGCATTATGGAGTTCCTTCCTTCCTTCCTTCCTTCCTTCCTTCCTTCCTTCCTTCCTTCCTTCCTTCCTTCCTTCCTTCCTTCCTTCCTTCCTTCCTTCCTTCCTTCCTTCCTTCCTTCCTTCCTTCCTTCCTTCCTTCCTTCCTTCCTTCCTCCCTCCCTCCCTCCCTCCCTCCCTCCCTCCCTCCCTCCCTCCCTCCCTCCCTCCCTCCCTCTTTTCCTTCTCCATCTCTTTCTCTCCTTTTTTTTTCTTTCTTTCCCTCCCTCTACTCCTTCCTTCCCTCCCTTTCCCCTCCCTCCTTTCTATCTGTTCCTTCCTTTCTCTCCTACCTTCCCCCATCTTTTCTCTTCCTCCATCCCTTCCCCTTCTTTTCCCTCCCTTCCCACTCCCTTTCTCCCCTCTCTTCCCTTCCCCCTCCTTTTCACTTCCCTCCCTTCCCCCTCCTTTTCACTTCCTCCTTTTTTCCATTTGACTCCCCCCCCTCTTTCTCTCCCTCCCTCCTTTCCTTCTGTCTCTCCCTTTTTCTCCTCCCTTCCCCCCTACTTTTCACTCCCTCTTTTTCTCCCTTTCACTCCCTCCTTTCTCTCCCTCCTTTCCTCTATCTCTTGACATTATTATTTCATAAGACCATATAAGATACTTTTATTCTATAACTATCAGCTATTATTATGACATTTTATTCAATTTCTTGGTTCTGCCAAGCAGATTTTCTTGGAATTTGATAGTAAAGACCATATGTCCAGTTGCAGTAGTCATGAGATGTTTGGGACTTAATTTATATTTCAGCCATGATAGACAATTTTTTTGGCTGCACAATTTGATATATTAAACAATATCAGAGTATCACAGAAAATAATTCAGATTAAAATAAGAGCAGTACCTAAGAAGTTATGACTTCAAATTTAATCCCTAGAATCATGTCATACAGACATGGTTTTTTTAAAATGTGTGTACTACTATATTATGTGCTATTCTCCTTGACTGTCTTTATTATTTGTGCTTCTTAAAGCTTTTATTTTATGTTTGCATATATTTAATCTGTCATTTCATTTATATTTTTGACCAAAATTTGCATTGACTTTAAGTTTTATTTAACCATTTCTACTAATAAGATTGTTTTATTCATGAGAAGTGCTAGATTGTTCTTCTAATGCTCACTCCTAAAGCTAAAGTTTTCTTTTAAAAAAAACCTCACAAAATTAACCTCTTCTTTCTCTATACTCACCAAAGAACCTCCCATATTCAGAACTGAAACCAAAAAGCATGAGGTGCATTTTGTTTTAAAAAAAACTATTTTTATGACATGTATTATCATTGCTGGTATATGTTGGGAGGCTCTCAACATTTTGATTAACGTTGGATATCAACATCTGGAGTCTAATAGTTGTAAAATGTCTCACAAATGTTTCACACAGGTAAGACTTAATGAGAAGTCACAAAGACAACAAAAATATTGAGCCTGTCACAGTGTTGCTAACATAAATAATTAGTGAAATAGAAATTTGATATATTTTAGTATTTTATGTGAATATGAAAATTAAGAGTTTATCATATACAATATTCATTTATAAATCATTAATATTAAACTTGATAATATGAACAGTAAATAGCAGTATTAATGTGGAGATAACTTGCTTATAATTGTTATGTGAAATCTTATTGACTCTCTTCAGTAAGAATGATTTGTAGAAAAAACTTAATAACTGACTTATCTTCTTAAACACTGTAATGCTTGTACATTTTATAATTTGTAAAACCATAGAAAGAAGATACTCAATATAAGATTGCTTATGTGTCTCATTAGGAAATGATTATTCTTCTCATAATAATTATAATTTTATTAAATATCAGAGTAGCTTGGAATTATTTAATTAAAATTACTTGACAATGTGTAGTATTTAAAGGGATAAATGTATTAAGTTATAGAAGGGAGAGTTACTTTACTTTTCCTTGAAAGTTGTTTAACATATTACTCAAGTGTAAAGTATTTCTCTTTGTTTTTTATACATGCATTATTTATATTGTTAATGTCATTGTATTTGTTTATTTTTGCATCAGAAGGTTGTTAATTTGATGTTCTGTGAACAATTTTGTGGAAAGTTAGCACTAAAATACAATATTGTTGTGAATATGTGTATCTCATTGGTTCCTCTAACAAGACATTACTGTTTTCAAGCCAGCCATATGATATATAGATTCATGTATGGAGATGGCTAGTCTTTGAAATGGAGACTAGCCACAAGTTGAAACTGTCATGAAACTGAAGCAAAGTGCTGCTTCTATTTCACAGGTGAGGGAGCACCCCCTCGACCACCCCTGCCTTATGATCAGGCACCCCCACGGCCTCCCCCACCAGAGACAGATGATGAGGATGAAGCTGCCTTCCCAATACCTCAGGCCAACCAGCCTATTATGGTAAACATTTTTGTCAAGTGTTCACTGACCGATTCTTTAACTTTCTTTATAATTATTTTCTTTATCTTCTTTTTCTCATTTGCCCTTCAGTGCCAAGCTATCAGTTTGTGATCTTTTACTCTTTTATTTGCCTCTATTGCTGTCATGTTTACAAGTGTTTCTAGTGTTCTGTCCATTATTTTTGTGCAGACATCCTATCTGTTTGTTGTTTTTGTAGTGTTTGTTTATGGATGTGTGAATGTGTATAGTTGTTTTTGTCTTCTTCTCCATCACATTTTCCCTTTAGTGTCAAGCGGAGAGATAGTTTACAGTCTTTTAGTTGGCTTCTGCTGCTATTATGTTTCTGATTGTGTCTCTAGTATTCTATCTATACATATTTTTCTTGGGCATCTTATCTGTCTGTTGTTTTTTTTTAGTATTTTTTAAATAGCTGTGTGGCTTATATTTAGTTATTTTGGCTTGTTATGTGGCCAAACAATTTTTGTTGTTGTTTCTTTGTAAGTTCTACTGTTTATTATAATGTTTAACAACATTTATAACATTAACAACATGTGTAACATTTATAATGTTTAGTTGCTACTACAGTTATATATTCTGAAGTATTTGCCCCACCATAGTACCTTAAATAATTTCCAATAAAACACCTCAATAATTTCATATATTGTACTTCATCATCATCAAGTACCATGCCTGCTGGCATAGGTGATCATGTTTCTCCACAACTACAGTTATTTATCATTTCTGTTGTTGACCTTCTGCAAAGCCATTCTCTTAAGCTGTCTGGTATCTTTTCTCTTTGATTTCCTCTTTCTCTTCGTCCCTCAATCTTTCTAGTTGCTACAATATATTCAAGCTGCTCCCTTCTCATTACATGGCCCAAAAACTGATGATTGTTTCTTCCTAATGTTTGAAATGAGCTCTCTTTTTGCTTTGCTCTCTTTCAGTATGTTTTCAAAACTCTTCTTAGCTGTCCATGGTATTCTCAACATTCGCTTCTGTAAAATCACAATTCTACAGCCTGATTTTCTTTGTCTGTTGTTCCATTGTCCATGATTCACATCCATATGTTAAGACTGGTTCTACATAACATTTCAGAACTCTTTTTCTTGTTTCCATTGTCAAAAATGGTTTGTAACGTATCTTTCTCAATTTTTGGAAATTGGTTTTGCCTGAGCTATTTATTCTTCATCTCACCTCTGTTGTACATGTACTACCTGATATTAACAGAACTCATTGTTCCCAGGTGTTTAAATTCATTTACCTGTTTTAATACTGTTCCACTTGTCTTTATTGTGCATTGCAGCGATATATTTTTCTTTGTTGCTACATATCTACTTCTGTCTTTTGCTATTGAGACTGTGTCCTTTATTTTTGCTTTCCTTCACTATAATGTCTAACATTTCTTGTAACTCATTTTTACCCATAGTGATTATAACTAAGCTATAGAGTATATAGGGAAGAACAGGCTGGGTTTAGAAAAGGGAGAAGCTGCCTTGACCACATTTTCACTCTACGACTTATATTGGAGGAACACATTGAAAAGCAAAAACCTTTTGTACTTAACTTCATCGATTTCAAAAAAGCATTTGATAGTATTCATAGAGATTCTTTGTGGAAAATTCTGAAGCAATATGGCTTACCATCAAAAATCATAAATATTATCAAAGACATGTATGATGTTTACACATGTGCAGTTCGAACAGAGGAAGGACTGAGCGAAAGTTTCCCAATAGAAACTGGGGTTAAACAAGAATGTATTTTATCGCCCTTGTTATTTGGAATTGTTCTGGACTTCATAATGAAGAAATGCTGCACTGGTAATAAAGGCATCGAATGGATACAAGGAGACCATTTGGAGGAGCTCGACTTTGCTGATGACATAGTCCTTATCAGCTGTCAGATAAAAATGATGCAGGAAAACACAAATGAACTATCAGCAATAGCCAGCAAAATTGGGCTTGAGATCAATCATGAAAAGACTAAAGTCATGAAAAGCTTAATTCCAACAGATGACAAAATATACATGGAAAACAAACCAGTAGAAGAGATCGATCACTTTATCAATCTTGGAAGTCACATTGATCGAGAAGGGGATACAAGTAAAGAAATTAGAATCAGAATAGCTAAAGCAGCAATATCTTTCAGAAGTCTTGAAAAGTTGTTGAAATCAAAACTAATCAGCACAAACACAAAACTTAGGCTATTCAAATCAAATGTACTATCAACCCTTACGTATGCGTGTGAAAGCTGGAAAACAACAAGAGATATAGAAACAAAGCTGAACGCATTCGAAAATAAATGTCTAAGGAAAATACTTGGTATAGCGTGGAACGAATTCAAAACAAACGAGGAAATTAGAGAAATCGCCAATCAACCACTAATATCTTCAGTAATAAAGAAAAGACGATGGTCATATGTTGGACATGTGATGAGAAGAGATAATAACCAAATAGCAAAGCAGGCCCTCATATGGGAAACAACAGGTAAGAGAAAAAGAGGAAGACCCAGGGAGACACTGAGAAGAACATTGATGAGAGAGGCAAGAGCAACAGGATTCGGCTCCCTGAATGAGATAGAGCTGCTTGCACAGAACAGAGACAAATGGCAAGATTTGATAAAATATCTTTAAAAGAAAACTGCTATAACAAAAATTCAGATATGAGAAGGTGTATCTTGGTCTACACCCTATGGGCCAGCAACGGCTCGAAAGATCAACAGATAGATAGATAGATAGAGTATATGTATATACAGACAGTTCAGAACTACAACTACCTGGGACATACTATAACCAGTGATGGAAAATGTACAACTGAAATAAATAAAAGAATAGGTATGGCAAAAAGTAATTTCAACGCCATGAAAAATATATTAACATCAAAACAAATAACACCAGGTCTAAAACTAAGAATAGCAAAATGTTATGTCTTCTCAATATTCCTATATGGTGCAGAAACATGGACATTAGACCAGAAAACAGAACAGAAAATTGAAGACTTTGAAATGTGGATTTATAGAAGAATAGGTAGAATTGGATGGAAAGAAAAGAAAACAAACGACGAAGTTTTAAAACAACTAAAAATGAAAAGAGAACTACTAAACACAATTAGAGCAAGACAAATGAAATTTTTGGGTCATGTTGAAAGTCACAACAGCCTAATAAAAGTAATATTGGAAGGGAAAATACAAGGTAAAAGAGACAGAGGCAGACCAAGACTAACATGGACAAGTAACATCAAAAGATGGACAAGTCAGCCTATGACAATCTGCACCATCAAAGGAAGAGACAGAGTGGAATGGTGCTCCATGGTAGCCAACCTTTGATGCGGAGATGGCACTCAATGATGATGATGATTATAACTATATCATCAGCATACCTGAGGGTATTTATATTATTATATCCACTTGTTATTCCAGGCATGTCCCTTATGGTTCTTAGAATAATCTTACCATACATATTAAACAAATCTGCTGACAGCACACAACCTTGCCCAACAGCTTGTTTTATTTGTTGAAGCATTTCCTCAAATAATTCCCTTTAAAATGCCTTTAATGTGTAGTCTCAATGTATTATCTAAAATGCATTGTCCCTCCATAGTACCTGAAATAGCTAATCCCATGAAAGTACCAAGTATGAAATGTTGTTTGCTATACAATAGCAAACCCAACCTGTCTTCTTAGTTCTGCACATCTCATTTTCTCTCTCAAGCTACCTCCCATCAAGCATTCATTTGAGTGATGTTAATCTTACTGATTATTCTACCCTCATTGGCAAAGTTTGGCACTGATAGCACAAGTTGGGAAGAAGATTGTGTTGAAGAGTTATTTTTATTATTTTACTTCTATTTGGATTTCTTTGTTGGCCATTAATTATCCCATTTGTCCAATAATTGTCCAATTTAGCCAATAATCTGACATTTTTGACTGTGCCTTGAATCTACTTTCTGTTGCTGATTTGTTTCATTTATAATTAAATGAACAAAATTCATTGACTGAGACTGTCCAACAATTTCATTTCTATTTTGTATACAATTGATGCAAGTGTAATTTTTATTCAAAATTAAGCTCTTTGAACTCTTCCAATGTTAGTCTCATCAGATGCTGATTCAGTCACTGAGCTCAGTCTGTGTTGTAGTCAGATGCTGACTCAGTCACTGAGCTTAGTCTGTGTTGTAGGCAGATGCTGACTCAATCACTGAGCTCAGTCTATGTTGTAGTCAGATGCTGACTCAATCACTGGGCTCAGTCTGTGTTGTAGTCAGATGCTGACTCAATCACTGGGCTCAGTCTGTGTTGTAGTCAGATGCTGACTCAGTCACTGGGCTCAGCCTGTGTTGTAGTCAGATGCTGACTCAGTGACTGGGCTCAGCCTGTGTTGTAGTCAGATGCTGACTCAGTGACTGGGCTCAGCCTGTGTTGTAGTCAGATGCTGACTCAGTCACTGGGCTCAGCCTGTGTTGTAGTCAGATGCTGACTCAGTGACTGGGCTCAGCCTGTGTTGTAGTCAGATGCTGACTCAGTCACTGGGCTCAGCCTGTGTTGTAGTCAGATGCTGACTCAGTGACTGGGCTCAGCCTGTGTTGTAGTCAGATGCTGACTCAGTCACTGGGCTCAGCCTGTGTTGTAGGCAGATTTTAAAAGCTGATGTCAGCAATTAGTTCATGTTTTTTTTTAAAACGGGAATGAATTTCATTTCATTCTTTTTGTGTAGGTCATTAAAATGATAAGGGGAAGAAAAAAAGTATATCAAAATTGTGATAACCATTAGTGGTTGTGAGAACCATTAGTATATAAAGTATATCAGTATATAGTATAAAAAAAGTATATCAAAATTGTGATAACCATTATTGGTTGTGAGAACCATTAGTTCTGGTGAACTAATTTAATGGGCTAAACTAGGTTTAGAAAGTACATTTTTCTCATCACCTAAATTTCAATGAGATTACACCTCGTCTGTCTATGCACACAAAGCTTAGATTAAGTGGACTGCACAAAAGAAAGTGAGAAAGTTGTATGAACATAGAGGTGTTTCTAGCAATATACTTGGATAGAGAAAACAGCAAGACACACAGCAAGCCCTGATCATCATCTTCAACATGAAGCTGGCTTAATATATACTAACAAGTATGCCTACAGCTGCTTGTTTTAGGCGTAAAGTAATATTTTAGTTATAGTCCTATATATTTGCAACATCTATGGGCAAAGATGCCTTAAGTCTATTACATTTCTCTCATTCTTAAAAATGATATTTCATGGTAATAGTTTGAGTTTGTGGCACTACAAAAAGAAATGTGAGTTCTTTTGTTCAATTTATTTTTCTGTTAGCAATATTTGAGTAGATTAATGATTATAAGAAACAACAAAACAATACACAGATTGACAAATTCTGACACTTTCTGCTGTGAAATATTCCATTTGTAAACGCACAAATTAAAGATAAAACTGTTTTAAAATCAACTTGAATGGATTAGTAGTTAAAATTATAAAAAGAGAAAATGAGACAAGTCAAATGTCATTGATGAAGGCTTTGAATTGTAACTGTGGTGGAAGCACAAAATATAAAATACAATCATCTACATGGATTAAACAAATTTAAGAAACAATCATTTGTAGACATCATCCCACCTTCAATATCTTTGTATTTAGAATGACACGAATAGAAATTGATGATATTAGGAGAGTTGGTTTTTACATTGACTATGTATAAGAAACCCAGTGTATGTGTTTAGATGTTAATGAAACCATATGTACCTGAATCAGATGGCAGCCCATGCACTTCACATGGAGACTAAACAGTGGTCTAGCAAGGACAATGAAATTATTGCTGCAGCCAAAAAGATGGCACTCCTGATGGCTAGACTTAGTCAGCTTGTTAGGTGAGTGCGATCAGGCACATGAGATGCATGAATGCAGTGTAATTTGGCAGAAATAAATAATCATTTGGTATTACTAGTTGTTATTGATTCAGTAAGTTTGACATTTTTAACCTCATTTAGACCAATTAAATATATCGGAGTGGAGTTTCTGTCAACCCAAAGTTCTTTTCTTGTCACAGACGTTATAATGAACATTTTGTCCTGAGTTGGATTGTTGAGCTAAGAGGTGCAGATATCACAGCTAAAATATTGTTATTTTGAAGGTCGCACAATGAGGAGGGGTAGTCATCTGTCATCATCATCATCATCGAGTGTCTTCTCCGCAACGAAGGTTGGCTACCATGGAGCGCCATTCTGCTATGTCACTTGCTTTGATGTTGCAGGTTGTCATAGGCTGATTTGTCCATCTTTTGATGTTACTTGTCCATGTTAGTCTTAGTCTGCCTCTGTCTCTTTTACCTTGTATTTTCCCCTCCAGGATTACTTTTAGTAGGCTGTTGTGTCTTTTAACATGGCCCAAAAATTGCATTTGTCTTGTTTGAATTGTGCTTAGTAGTTCTATTTTCATTTTTAGTTGTTTTAAGACTTCATCGTTTGTTTTCTTTTCCTTCCATCCAATTCTACCTATTCTTCTATATATCCACATTTCAAAGGCTTCAATTCTCTGTTCTGTTTTCTTGTCTAATGTCCATGTTTCTGCACCATATAGGAATATTGAGAAGATGTAACATTTTGCTATTCTTAGTTTTAGCCATGGTGTTATTTGTTTTGATGTTAGTATGTTCTTCATGACATTAAAATTACTTTTTGCCATTCCTATTCTTTTGTTTATTTCAGTTGTACATTTTCCATCACTGGTTATAGTATGTCTAAGGTAGTTGTAGTTCTGAACTGTCTCCAGATCTATTCCTTTAATTTTGATATCCACTTGTGGGTTTTGAGTATTTTCTTTGTTTATGATCATAATTATAGTCTCTTTGATATTCATATCTAGTCCATATTTTTTGCTTGTCATGTTTATTTCATTAAGTAATTGTAGATCTTTAGGATTTTCTGCAAGCAGTACAGTATCGTCAGAATATCTTAGGTTATTGATTATCTTTCCATTAATTTGTAGGCCTGGCATCTCTGTGATGTTTTTAAAGATTTGCTCAGTGTATAGATTGAACAAGCTTGATGATAGGATGCATCCCTGTCTTACTCCTCTTTTTATATCAATGGGTGGAGAGTTCTCTTTGTTATATTTTATTATTGTTTTTTGCTCCCATTATAGGTTACATATTAGTCGTATGTCCTTGTCATCTAGACTTTAGTTAGATAAATAAATGTAATGATTCTTGCTACTCGTAAGATGGAATGTTTGGCTCATGTAATTATTTATAGTAGTTAATGTGTTAGTTTTAATTTATTATTTACATTCTTTCTTGTTTGTATATCAGAGGTGAAGGAGGCACAAAGAAGGATCTCATTGCCACAGCTAAAGCTATTGCTGAAGCTTCAGAGGAAGTTACCAGGCTTGCTAAGAAGTTGGCTGCTGAATGTACAGACAAGAAGATGAGGATGGTATGATTTTTTTGGTAGCTTGCTATAAGTTAATCAGTGGTGATGATAGTGTGAGGAGAGTAATATTGTTTGTAAAGCAGGTGGGACTGGATGATCTAGAGGTAAGACATCTCCTCCCAGATAAGGAAGTCCCGGGTTTGAATCCCACGACAGGTGGTAAGAATTGTTCTTTTTAAATCCACAGTCTCTTCATGGCTCAACTAGACTCTGGGTAGTGAGATCCAAAGTCTAGCCCTTTCAGATAACAGCAAACAGCAGGAAGTTCAGTGTGCACTCTACACATGTTGAAGAACCATTGGTAATTAAAAATAAAAAAGAGTAGGTCAGAATGATCACTGTCCAGGCAAAATTGTTTAGCAATTAAAGATCTACCTATGCTGAAGATGGGTGAGTCAGGCTGAAAGGTGCAGATACTGTGGCTTGTCATAAATTAGCACTACAAGGCACCTCAGCCCGTTTAATTGGTGAAAAATAAAATGAAAAAGAAAGTTTCAAAACAAAACATTCTTAACTGTTGACTAAAAGCTGATGAAGATTCTATTTCTTTCTCACATGATATTCCTGGCAATAGGCTACTTATTCTGGCCAGGATGAAGTCAGATGTATTAGGCTGAAAGGCATAGATATTGCTGCTAAACTGTGGGGGAATATGGGTAAAGTGTTCCCTCCACGTCTTGGATGTTATTGTTGATATCAAACAAGGCAGCTCAACTGTCACAGAAAAATCTGGTACCTATTTACAGGTGGATAAACCTAGTAGCAATTGATATAAATTTAACTCGACCTCTTGTTCTTAGTAATCCAGTTCACTAACCACTAAGCTACTGTGACGTCTAGTTGAATGTAAGTGAAGGAGAATTACTAAGCTGTCACTTATCTGCCATCACTTTCTCTTTCATTATCTTCCACTTATTAATGTAAGAACTACTATTCTTTCTGCTCAGAATCTGTTGAATGTGTGTGAGAGAATTCCCACCATTGGTACCCAGCTGAAGATTCTGTCCACTGTTAAGGCAACAATGCTTGGTGCTCAAGGTACGTGCTACTCTAAACATGCATACTTTTTTCACATCAGTAAATATATATTCATATAATCTTCCATATTTAGGAACATTATTTTTGATATTTAAGTTATAAATATTGAGTAATTATGCTTTTAAAAATCTCTTTGTAGAAGTTTAAGAAAGAAATAATGTTTTATTTTATACAGTTTTCATGTTTTTCTCTCTTATTAATAATTTTAAAAAATTTTTCATTATTCCAATTACTGGCATTATTTCATTTCTGGAGTCAGCTTTGGGATTTTACTGAGAAATCAGTAATGAAGATTGCTTACTTAATGCAGATTCCATGTAGAGTACAGGTTAGACTTTTGATTTTGTCACCAGGAAAAGAGAAAAAAACAACTATTGAACCTACTAGAAATTTTAACAAACACTGACATACTTGACAAAACCACCCACTCCATTTCTCTTCTCCGGTATCAGAAAGAAGAAGGAAAAAAAAGATCATTGTCATGCCTTGAGTGTGTTGTTTAAGCAATATGGTGTTTGTGCTCATTTGTTTAAGCAATATGGTGTTTGTGCTCATTTGTTTAAGCAATATGGTCTTTGTGCTCATTTGTTTAAGCAATATGGTGTTTGTGCTCATTTGTTTAAGCAATATGTTGTTTGGGCTCATTTGTTTAAGCAATATGGTGTTTGTGCTCATATTTTTCTTTATGGACTGCTGATTGCTGACGTCAAGACCTGTGGCAAAGGCTCATCAAGAAATTATTCCTCCTCTCGACAGAGGTAGATTAAACCAGTCTAATCAAGTGACTAAGTGTTGAGAGGCAAGGCAACTTTAAACTAAAAAATGTAATTCTGAAGTCAGATGTTTTGTTTAGAAGAGAGCATATCTGCTTGCTCCCACAACACATCTAGGTCCACATAACAGATGAACACTCAAAGAAAAGAAAATGCTTTGTTACCATTACACTAGATCATCTTTTTTTTCCATTAAAAAACTCTGGTACCTATTTGAGACTGGGTGAACCTAGAAGCTTGTTGGTTTGAGGGAATTTATCAACCTTTTGTTCATGAAAGATAAGTTCACTAACCATAGCTCCATCGTGGCTTCTCTCTCATAGAACAACATGTTACAGGAGTGCCCCAAAGTGTTAACACAGTCAACATTTGATTATAATAATTTAAGCTGTATGAAAATACTATCTATCTATCTATTGACCTTTCGAGCTGTAGCCGGCCCATAGGGCATGGACCCAGATACGCATTCTCTTATCTAAATTTTTATTCTAGCAGTTTTCAATCCTTTTATAAAATCTCGCCATTTGTCTCTGTTCTGTGCAAGTAACTCTATCTTATTGAGGGAGCCAATTCCTGCTGCTCTTGCCTCACTGATCAATGTTCTTCTCAGTGTCTTTCTGGGTTGACCTCTTTTCCTCTTACCTGTTGTTTCCCACATGTAGGCTTGCTTTGTTATTCGGTTATTATCTCTCCTCATCACATGTCCAACATATGACCATCGTCTTTTCTTGATTATTGAAGATATTAGTGGTTGATCGGCGATTTCTCTAATTTCCTTGTTTGTTTTGAATTCGTTCCATGCTATACCAAGTATTTTCCTTAGACATTTTGAAAATATTATCATCATTATCATCATTATCATCATTATCATCATCATGTGCCATACTGGTTGGTGTAGGCGATCATGTCCTTCCACAATCTTCTATCTACAGTGCATCGTATCAGTTCTGTTGTTGACTGTTTTCCATGCAAGGACACCAAGCTATCCAGTATTTTCTCTCTTTATTATCCGCGATCTCTCTTTCCTTTTATTTTGCCAGTTGTAACCAATTATTCCAACTTTCCTTTTCTCATGATGTACTAAAAAAATGTTGTTTATTTCTTTCTGATGTTTTTTAGGAGTTCCCTTTTTGTGTTGGCCTCTTTGAGAATTTCTTCATTGGTCTTTCTAGCTGTCCAGGGACCTATGAACATTCTTCTGAGAAATCCATCTCTGTAGCCTCTAATTGTCTTTTCATTTGTTTGTCTACTGTCCATGATTCACTTCCATAGGTCACAATTGGTTCTATATAGCACTGATGAACTCTCTTTCTCACTTCTATTGATATAGATTTGTTGCACAAGATATTTTTCATTTTCTGAAATGCTATTTTGGCCTGAGCTATTCTGCTTTTTATTTCTGTGGTGCATCTTCCATCTAATGTTATTATTGTGCCCAAATATTTGACACGTTGCACTTGTTTCAGATTTGTCCTATTTATTTTTATGCTGCATGATGGTGATGATTGTTTCTTTGATAAAACCATTACTTCTGTTTTCTTACTATTCAAACTGAGACCTTTCTTGTTGCTTTCTTGTACTATTATGTCTATCATTTCTTGTAGTTCATTCTTTGTCTCTGCTATTAAGACTGTGTCATCTGCATATTGCAAATTATTTATCTTTTGACCGTTGACTTCAATTTCTTTTTTCTCTACTATTGATCTCATAATATGATCGCTGTAAAGTGAAAACAAATCTGGCGACAGAACACAGCCTTGTCTAACTCCTTGTTTTATTGAAAATATTATCTATCTATCTATTGTCCTTTCGAGCCAAAGACGGCACATAGGGCAGAACTACAATCTCAAAAACAGAAACCTTGTGTGCCAAAGTGGCACATATTGCAGAGATCACTGCTTCTAAAATCTATGTTTCTGTTTCCATAACAATGCTTTTTACAATGACAGCTTGTCAAGCCATCAATCAACCTCCCTAGTCGCCTCTTACGACATGCCTGGAAGGTCACAGTGTCACTATTCTTTACTTCCCACATAATGAGGCCCCGGTAACACACGGGAGGAAAATATTATACACAACTAATAATAATATGTATGTGTATGCCAAGTAAGTTTGCACCAGTATAAAATGTTCACATAGATTTAGTTTATTTAATCAAGTGTTTTCTGTGCTGGCACTTTGAAACTTTCCTGTAATGAAATTTACACAATTGTGTATATCCATGGTTAAATTGAAATCATTTAGAAGTAACATGACAACAACAAAATTATGTTTAATTTATGTACACATTTGTGAGCACAAGTTATCATATTAGTGTTGTGCTAGCTTCACAACTGTAGGATATTGGGTTGAAATTTCCTGATGGACATACTCCTGTTGACCAGGCTGTGGTTTGAGGTAACTGCAACTATTAAAAAGAGCACTGGCCCTAGTTGTTAAAATGTTGCTACTCAGAACTCATAAGTTAACATACCTAACATCACTGTACTATGATGTGGTAGCACTTTAATCTTGTATGAGTATATATACTGTATAGTGTTAACGGAAAAGAACACAGAAACTGCTGGATCAGTATAATTTGTCAATTAAATTTTGTAATTTAAATGGTGTAATGATTTGTAGGACACCCTGTATTTTAGCTGAATTGAAGTAGACAACAATAGATATTGTATTTTTGTTATAACTATTTGTATGTTTCTAGGATGATAATTATAACATATTTGTTATGTTAGAGATAATATATACTGGGGGTTGTTTTTGGAAGGTTATTTGAGATCTTTTAAATCAAAATATAGAGAAATTAAATGTGTTTGGTATTAGTTTAATTCTCTTTGATTTTGTTCTGTTTTTTTTTATTTTTGGTTTAATTTTCCCTGGCAGAGCCAATATGTGGGCCAGATGGGAGCGAGATTTCTTGTGGTAATTCTATTGTGTTTGAAACCACATCAATTCCCATCCGCTCGATAAATAGCTTGCAGGCTTTTACCTGTCCTTTAGTTATGATTGTCTCTTGTTTCTCATATGGCTCGTTTTGTTGTGGATTTAAGTTGTGTTAATGCTTGTTTGTTTGGTGCTGGTCTTTCAGTTTTGTATTATTGTTTATGAACCAAACTGTGTGTCAAGTATGCACAGTTGTGAATTGTCCAGTTTTAAGTACTTAATGTCTAGTTAAATTGTCTTGTTTAATGTACTAAATTAATTTAATGTGAATGTTCTTGTATAATGTACTAATTTATTGTGAGTTTTCTTGTACAGTGTACTAATTTTTTGTGAATTGTTGTTGTTGAGTGTACTAATTTTTTGTGAATGTTTCCAATTTAATGTATTACATTTTTGTTTGAATTTATGTTTGAAAATACTAATTAATTGTTTTTTTGTTTTTTTTTGCTTTAAATACTCAAATATATTTTTTATTAATAAATTTTAAATGTTAAAAGGGCTTTCAAAATGTGCCTTCCAATGATAAATGCTTGGTCTATTTGTGGATTTTTTTCAGATTTATTCAGTGTTATTTGAATCATTTTGTTCCTCATAAGGTGGAGTTATAGTTTAGCATCTTTCTGCTCAGAGTAATGTCCTATTGCATTTTATTTGGTCATTCTCTAATCTGTCTTTAGAAGATCCCTGGGTTAGGCTTAGGAATACCCTAAACCTAACAAACCTAACCCTAACCCTAAACCTTGTTGAAAAAAAATTAAATTAAATGCACAAAAACTAAAAACAGTTGATGCATTCAAAATATGTGCAGCCAAACAGGGGAGATCATTCATTTAGTAGAAAGATGCTTAACTAGGACTTTACCCTGCCATTTATTCATTAAAAACTTTTCTGTGTTGTTTGAGTTGTGATTATTTGTTGCTTGTTTGTTCTATAAATTAATTTACATTTCTATCCATAACAAATATGATATACATACAAGAATATTTTCTTTAGCTACCCCTGCTCTGATACTTCCTCACGAAGGTTATATGCTTACCTGCTGTTATATTTTCTTACACATAATGTATATTTCTGTAGGCTCCCCACTCTAAAGCTTGTCTATTTATTCTTTGCATTTGATTTCACTCAATAATTTTTCTGTTTCTTTGTTTGTTTTGTTTTTGGATATACTTTTCTCCGTGCACCGAAATGATTTCCTCCTAGCACCAATGTCTATAGTGAATACTTTGACAAACTAAAACAATAAAAAAATGTTCCTCACTTGATCTTCACATCAGAGCCCATACCTGCCCCAGATGGAAGTGAAATCGCCTGCGGTAAACACTACAGAGTCTCACCATTATTTTGCATGACATTTATATGTAACAAATATCAGACACTCACAACTGAATGCATTAACTTATAACAATGTCATTGCACAGGAGCAGTAATTTAACATGAGTGAAATTCATTGTAAATTGTTGTTCAGAAACTTGTGCTACATTTTTATTTTGAACTAACATCTTTCTACACAACGAGAATTATTGTTGGTTCATTCAAACACACTGGATCTGCATTAATAACATTGATTGTCTATATTATTATTGTTATTATTAACACATTCCATACCACGAGCCACAAAAACTGGCTCTAGTTACTAATGTACTGAACCATGAAGCCAGTTCTTGTGGCATTTAATTTATTGACATTTCCACAGTTATTTTCATTAGAACCCTGTAATTATTATGTACATGTGATGAGAAGAGATAATAACCGAGTAACAAAGCAGGCCCTCATGTGGAAAACAACAGGTAAGAGGAAAAGAGGCCAACCCAGAGAGACACTGAGTAGAACATTGATCAGAGAGACAAGAGCAGCAGGAATCGGCTCCCTCAATGAGATAGAGTTGCTTGCACAGAACAGAGACAAATGGCAAGATTTGATAAAAGTTCTTTACAAAGATTGAAAACTGCTAGAATAAAAATTTAGATAAGAGAAAGAGTATCTGGGTCTATGCCCTATGGGCTGGCTATGGCTTGCAAGGTCAACAGATAAGTAGAATTATTATGTCTTATTTAACCTCTTTTCCAACGTCCTGAGAAAATTTTCAGAACAAACTTCATGTTTCTTAATTAATTTTATTTCATTTTCTCACTGTTATTTCATCATCATCGAGTGCCATCTCCGCAACAAAGGTTGACTACCATGGAACACCATTCTGCTCTGTCTCTTGTTTTGATGGTGCAGGTTGTCATAGGCCCATTTGTCCATCTTTTCATGTTACTCGTCCATGTTAGTCTTGGTCTGCCTCTACCTCATATACCCTATATTTTCCCCTCCAAGATTACTTTTAGTAGGCTGTTATGTCTTTTAACATGGCCCACATGTTATTTCACATTTTAAAAAAATTGCAAAAACAACCATGCCACTTGTGCGATTTTGGTAAGGAATGTGTTAAATGCAATAATATTTGACATTATCAGTTTTCTCTCTTTTGAGGAAGCTTGGATTTTTAACCCTAGTTATTTTACAAAAACAATTCAGATCTAATCCTGAACAAGGCACTTGAAGGCTTTGAGCTTTTGTTTACATGCTTTGGAACACCAGAGAAGTCTACATCACTGACAATAGAGAATGAGCAGAATAAGTCTGCCTAATTGAGAGCATGTCGTAAGAGGCGACTAAGGAGGTTGATCGATGGCTTGACAAGCTGTCATTGTAAAAAGTATTGTTATGGAAACAGAGCTATAAATTTTAGAAGCAGTGTTCTCTGCAATATGTGCCATTTTGGCACGCAAGGTTTCTGTTTTTGAGATTGTGGTTCTGCCCTATGTGCCATCTTCGGCTCGAAAGGACAATAGATAGAATTGAAAGTATCTCTGTATAGCACATAGACTTTTCTGTAGATCCCCTAGTGTAACTATGTAAGAGTTACCTCCACCTCTTAAGGCTTATGGGGAATATGGTTTTAATGCCCATGTTTCTCAATGACCAATGGCACGTTCTATGGGTGATGTGGTTGGTATCTAACCAAGCCACCCCACTATCCCAGAAAAAAATCTATGGTGCCCATTTTTAGAAGATGGGTGTGCCCTGAAGCTTTGTTTGCAAAAAAAAAAAAAAAAAAAATCACATCTGAAAAATGAACCTGTGCCATATCATCTTGTCAGTGGCGAATCCACTGGCCACTCAACCATTACATCTTGTACTATTCTATTCTATTCTATTCTATTCTATTCTATTCTATTCTATTCTATTCTATTCTATTCTATTCTATTCTATTCCATTCCATTCCATTCCATTCCATTCCATTCCATTCCATTCCATTCCATTCCATTCCATTCCATTCCATTCCATTCTATTGTACTGTGTTATCAACTACTGGCTGAAAGGTTATGTGGGCAGTAAATCACTGGGTGATCTACCCACACAGTGCATGCCATTCTGCTGATAAACCTAACTGCTTGTCTTTATAATGATTTGTGCTGTAACGGAGCAACACCTCATTTCACAATTTGCATTCAATACTGACATAACTATTTTTCACAGCGCACAAAAAATACTGACATTTATTCTCACTGCACAAAGAATACTGACATGAATTCTCACAATGCCTAAAGAATGCTGACTTGTTATTTTGTTGTGTGTATTGAAATAACGAATACTGAAATACCATTTTGTTGTGTGCATACTGTGCTGATATATTATTTTATAGTGTGCATTCCATAGTTATGTATATACTGTTGTGCACATTCCATACTGACATATGATTTTATGATGTGCTTTCCATGCTGACATGTCATTTCTTAGAAAATATTCAGTAATGATATGTAATTTAGCACCATATGGTTATTACATTTCTCATTACACTTAATGTAGCTCTTAACCTTTCATGGCAACCTCATGTTTCATGGCTCATGTTTTTTTTTTAAAACAATTTCAAAAACCTTTTAAATCAATGGATTAATGAAATGCCAAGCACCACACAAATGACTAAGAATTAATCAAATAATAGAATTACTCCAAGTATACTCAATTTGTCCTCATCACTGTAAATAAATGGAGAATAAATAACAGAATAACATTTAATTACAAATTGCTTACATTACTTAACTCTTTATCTCAATATATTTGATGCTCTGTCATAATCTAAATAATTATTACCTATGCCTGTGGACAAATCACCTTTTAATTTTGTTAGTAACATGTTTTAATTCTTTAGTTTAGTATCATCTTGTGTTTTTTAATGTATTTTGTACTGCTATCTTACAACAGAATCTAGTAAGTAGAACTATTTTAATTAATTGGCTTCTCCTTTCTATGCAAATTTTGTCGTTGCTGTTTGCTTAGATGCCTGCTTGTAGTATTATTATCTAAAGAAACCACGATTTTGGCATTCCACAAAGTATTGTGCAGCAGATTAATAATACATCAAAAAGCAGAGTTATCTAAACTGTTTGTTACTATGTGGGAATTAAAACAATTATATAACTTTTCAAACAGATTATACTTGGTTAAATTACATATTAAATGTGTTTATTTTAAAATTGAACTGTATAGAAAAATAGATGAATATATTACAAATCGAATCTATTTTATAAAAAAAAGATGATAACTAGAAATGAGGTGGATCAGAAAGTTATCAACATCTAGAAGTGAATCTATCATATTCATAAAGTTATGAACTTGTAACAGTGGATCTATCATGTACATAAGGAAAGTTAAGAAAAAATAAAAGTGAATTTAAAACACATGGTAAATTATAATAGACTTAACAGTCCTGTTGATACCATCATAAAACTCCTATTAATGGGGCCTGTAACTTTCAGCACATAAATGATCTCTAATAGGTTAGAAGGTCCTCAAGATTAACACTTGAAATATTGACACCATCTAAACAGCACCAGGTCACACATATCAGGCATGTCAAAGGTGCAAAGAAAACATCACCACAGAAGTTATATGTTGGGTATCAATCTGAATAGCTCAAGCAGGGAGAAATTAATCATTTCACTGGTGGGACACAAACATACAATCAGAGTAAACAAGCTGGTTTTACATTCAGTGTTGTCAATAAATTAACACAGGTTTCTTCCTGTTCCTCATCTGCTTCACACACAGATTCCTTCCACTAATGACTTCTGGCCTCTAATGCAATTATCCTATTTATTTGACAATAATGACTTCAGGCCTGTAATACAACTATCCTATTTATTTGACGTGTAAAATCAAAGGAAAGAAATATAATAATGGGACAGGAGAATACAATGGAAAAGATGGACAGAATAGGTAAAGGTAAAGGTAAAGTACGAGACTTGAACCGGCATCTTAGCACATGAGTTTCCACCAATATGTGCTCGGCCACCTATCCAGAAATGTTAGGAGATTTCTGTATAGTGTCGCCTCAAGCATCTAAACTCAGATGCGAAGCAACATTCCTCACCTTCCCAGGGTAATACCCTGGTACCCATTTCTGCCAACGGCTGGGTTGACCGTGGGGGTATTTTTTTTTCCAACCACGAGTACAATGCACACTGCTCCCAGTGGGAATCGAACACGGGTTGTCCGAACGTCGGTAGTCCAGTTGGATGGTTTTCCCAACTAGGCTACCGAGGCCCCCACAGAATATGGACAGAATATATCAGTCAACTCTATGATGATGAAAGACCAGAGCTAAACAATTCAAACAAAGACACAGGCCACCTATAATGCAGAGTGAAGTGGAGGATGCAATTCAACACATGAAAAGAGGCAAAGCTCCAGGTCCCGACAATATAACAATCGAAGAGATAAATGCATTAGGAGAGCTGGGAGTACAAGTCATAACAAAATTACTCAATGACATATATAACACTGGACACATCCCGAAGATCTACTAAAATCTATCTTTGTAGCCATACCGAAGAAGTCAGGTGCCACTGATTATGAGGACCATTAATCTCACGAACCATATGACTAAAATATTACTAAGAATCATCATGAGACGTGCAAGTAGAAAATAATCCCTGCCAGGAACACCACAATAACTATCAGCATGCTAAAGCCAAATTTCAATGGGCTAAACTATAAGCCAGACGGAGAAGCTGGAAAGAGAAAACAGAATCCTTGAATCTTGAATGAGACACAAGAAAAGTGTGGAAGCTTATAAAACAGCTGAATGATGAGGGTACAGAAAGGAACACCAAAATTACACTGAAGGATGGAAATGTCCTAACAAGTAAGCATGCAGCAAATCACTTTGCAGACTCCTTTGTAAATGACAATAATATTGAAATTAGCCTAGAGAAACGACAAGAGACCCATTTAAAATAACAAAATGCAAGACAAGAAGAGACCGCACATGAAGTCATGGAAATACCCATTACACAAAGAGAGCTAGAGCTGGCAATATCCAAATTAAAAATGAAAAAGTCACCAGGCAGTGATGGAGTGTCCATTGAAATGATTAAGAACTTGGGAACTGCAGCTAAAGCAAAACTACTGCAGATCTACAACATTTGCATTGTAATGTGGTGCACAGAGGAGTATGCAACAGTGGCCTCCAAATTGTTACAAAGAGCTATGAATGCACTGAATTCATGGACAAATAGATGGTGCATCAGCATCAATACAGACAAATGCAGTACTACACTTTTCACTCTCTCCCCAAAACAAATAGCAGGAGCCATCTAACATAAACAATGAGCCCCTGTGAAAGAGACACACAAGCTACGTATCTCGGAGTTACATTTGATAACAAACTATCTTGGAAACAGCAGATAAATAAGGCAACCCAAACAGCAAGGAGAAAGTTGGCTATTCCAAGAAAGCTGTGTTGAATCACGTGGGGTGCGAGTGGGAAAATACTCAGTAAAGTTTACCAACAGAGTATACGCCCACATTTAGAATATCGATCATCCGCATGGTGCTCAGCATCAAACACCACACTGCAAGTGTTGGATAAAGTACAAAACCAGGCACTTAGGGTCATCACAGGAGCAATGAAATCAACACCAATATTGGAGATGGAGAAATAGTGGAGGATACCAGCACGGAAAGAACGGAGGGACACAAAGGTGCTGATACAGGCAGAAAAATTTGCTTGCATGCCGAGACATCCAATGAAGGACCGATTCCAAAATCTTGCATTTGGGATGACTTAAGAGAAGCAGTTTTATCCACCAAGCCAAGCGTATTAGTAGACAAACACCAGACATGCCAAGAGTTGTTAACCCCCTACTGCCCATATCAGAACAGGCTCCCTGGACAAAGGAATCAGGAATATCAATACAAATATGGACAGAAGTAAAAGGAATAGTTGACAAAGAAAAACAGAATAGTCTACAGTGAAAAACAATAACTCTCAGTTTCCTGGATGAAGAATACCCACAAGACTTATGGATTCGTGTGTACACAGATGGATCAGCACATAATGCAGTAAAGAATGGGGGAGCAGGTGCATATATAGAGTACCAAAATAACACTAGGGATATGAATAAAATAGCAACAGGGAAATATTGTCACAATTATGATGCAGAAATACAAGCAATAAAGTTGGCAATAGAAAAACTGCTGAACAGTAATCTTAGCCCGCAGCCTGTAGTGTTTTTGACAGATGCAAGATCAGTACTCCAGACACTACAATCCAGAAAATTACCACATCTGCAGACCTTATTGACTGAACTCTGCAAGCACCACAGAGTTGCCCTGCAGTGGATCCCATCTCACTGTGAAATACCAGTAAATGAGAGAGCAGATCAGTTGGCAAAGGAAGGTTCAACAGGCACACAACTAGATACACCGGTTACATACCATCATAAGAAACAGATAATCAAATCAATCAGAGGACCACAAGCCCCAAATCAGGATACCTTTCATAATATGAATAGATATGAACAAGTTATCATTATAGAACAGGACACAACCGACTCCATAGTCACATGTATACAAAATTCAAGATTGGCACCTCAACTACTTGTACATGTGGGCAGGCACCCCAGACTGCTGAACACATACTTCAAGACTGCACTGAATATAGTAGACTGAGGAAAATCCATTGGCCCATAGATACAACACTATCGACAAAACTATATGGGCCACTGCAAGAATTACAAAAGACAGTAAAATTTATACAGGAAACAACATTGCAGATATAGACAATACTTCAGGCAAATGAAAGATAGATAGATCATGAGACGTGTAAGGAACAAAATAAAATCAGAAATAAGTGAGGAACAGTGGATTTTTGGAAGGAAAGGACATCAATAATGCAATATACATCTTAAGAACATTGATAGAAAGATCCATAGAGGTAAAGAAAGATACGTATATGTGCTTTATAGACTACACAAAAGCATTTGACAAAGTAAAGCATGTGGAAATAATAAATATGCTGAAGAAATTAAACATTGATGGCAAGGATCTGCGAATCATAAAAAACATGTACTGCCAACAAACAGCAGTAATACGAATTAGCAACCAAACAGGACAATTCCAGTATATAAAACAAGGAGTCAGACAAGGCTGTGTTCTGTCACCAAATTTATTTTCACTTTACAGCGAGAATATTATGAGATCAATAGTAGACAAAAAAGAAATTGAAGTCAACGGTCACAACATAAATAATTTGCGATATGCGGTTGACACAGTCTTAATAGCAGAGACAGAGGATGAACTACAAGAAATAATAGACATAATAGTAAAAGAATGCAACAAGAAAGGTCACAGTCTGAATAGTAAGAAAACAGAAGTAATATCAAAGAAACAATCATCACCAGCATGCAGCATAAAAATAAACAGGACAAATCTGAAACAAGTGCAACGTGTCAAATACTTGGGCACAATAATAACATCAGATGGAAGATGCACCACAGAAATAAAAAGCAGAATATCTCAGGCCAAAATAACATTTCAGAAAATGAAAAATATCTTATGCAACAAATCTATGTCAATAGAAGTGAGAAAGAGAGTTCATCAGTGCTATATAGAACCAATTCTGACCTATAGAAGCGAATCATGGACAATAGACAAATAAATGAAAAGACGATTAGAGGCCACAGAGATGGGATTTCTCAGAAGAATGTTGAAAGTTCCCTGGACAGCTAAAAAGACCAATGAAAAAATTCTCAAAAAAGCTAACACAAAAAGGAAACTCCTAAAAAACATCAGAAAGAAATAATCAACATTTTTAGGGCACATCATGAGAAGAGGAAAGTTGGAATACTTGGTTACAACTGGCAAAATAAAAGGAAAGAGAGCTTGCTGACAAAAAAGAGAGAAAATACTGGATAGCCTGGTGTCATGGCATGGAAAACAGTCAACAACGAAATTGATACGATGCACTGTAGATGGAAGATTGTGGAAGGACATGATCGCCTACGCCAACCGGTATGGCACATGATGATGATGATGATTTAACTGACAATAATTACTTCTGGCCTCTAATGTAACTATCCTATTTATCTGGCAATAATGACTTCACGCCTCTAATGTAACTATCCTATTTATCTGACAATAATGACTTCAGGCCTCCAATACAACTATCCTAATTATCTGACAATAATGACTTCTGGCCTCTAATACAACTATCCTATTTATCTGACAATAATGACTTCAGGCCTCTAATATAACTATCCTATTTATCTGACAATAATGACTTCAGGCCTCAAATATAACTATCCTATTTATCTGACAATAATGACTTCAGGCCTCAAATACAACTATCCTATTTATCTGACAATAATGACTTCAGGCCTCAAATACAACTATCCTATTTATCTGACAATAATGACTTCAGGCCTCAAATACAACTATCCTATTTATCTGACAATAATGACTTCAGGCCTCAAATACAACTATCCTATTTATCTGACAATAATGACTTCAGGCCTCTATTATAACTATCCTATTTATCTGACAATAATGACTTCAGGCCTCAAATATAACTATCCTATTTATCTGACAATAATGACTTCAGGCCTCTAATGTAATTATCCTATTTATCTGATAATAATGACTTCTGGCCTCTAATATAACTATCCTATTTATCTGACAATAATGACTTCAGGCCTCAAATACAACTATCCTATTTATCTGATAATAATGACTTCTGGCCTCTAATATAACTATCCTATTTATCTGACAATAATTACTTCTGGCCTCTAATATAACTATCATATTTATCTGATAATAATGACTTCTGGCCTCTAAAATAACTATCCTATTTATCTGACAATAATGACTTCTGGCCTCTAATATAACTATCCTATTTATCTGACAATAATGACTTCTGGCCTCTAATATAACTATCCTATTTATCTGAAAATAATGACTTCTGACCTCTAATATAACTATTGTATTTATTTGACAATAATGACTTCTGGTCTCTAATATAACTATCCTATTTATCTGACAATAATGACTTCTGGCCTCTAATATAACTATCCTATTTATCTGATAATAATGACTTCTGGCCTCTAAAATAACTATCCTATTTTTCTGACAATAATGACTTCTGGCCTCTAATATAACTATCCTATTTATCTGATAATAATGACTTCTGGCCTCTAATATAACTATCCTATTTATCTGAAAATAATGACTTCTGGCCTCTAATATAACTATCGTATTTATTTGACAATAATGACTTCTGGTCTCTAATATAACTATCCTATTTATCTGACAATAATGACTTCTGGCCTCTAATATAACTATCCTATTTATCTGACAATAATGACTTCAGGCCTCTAATATAACTATCTTATTTATCTGACAATAATGACTTCTGGCCTCTAATATAACTAACCTATTTATCTGACAATAATGACTTCTGGCCATCAAATATAACTAACCTATTTATCTGACAATAATGACTTCTGGCCTCTAATATAACTATCCTATTTATCTGACAATAATGACTTCTGGCCTCAAATACAACTATCCTATTTATCTGACAATAATGACTTCAGGCCTCTAATATAACTATCCTATTTATCTGACAATAATGACTTCTGGCCTCTATATAACTATCCTATTTATCTGACAATAATGACTTCAGGCCTCTAATATAACTAACCTATTTATCTGACAATAATGGCTTCTGACCTCAAATACATTTATCCTATTTATCTGATAATAATGACTTCAGGCCTCAAATACAACTATCCTATTTATCTGACAATAATGACTTCATGCCTCAAATATAACTATCCTATTTTTCTGACAATAATGACTTCTGGCCTCTAATACAACTATCCTATTTATCTGACAATAATGACTTCTGGCCATCAAATATAACTAACCTATTTATCTGACAATAATGACTTCTGGCCTCTAATATAACTATCCTATTTATCTGACAATAATGACTTCTGGCCTCAAATACAACTATCCTATTTATCTGACAATAATGACTTCAGGCCTCTAATATAACTATCCTATTTATCTGACAATAATGACTTCTGGCCTCTATATAACTATCCTATTTATCTGACAATAATGACTTCAGGCCTCTAATATAACTAACCTATTTATCTGACAATAATGGCTTCTGACCTCAAATACATTTATCCTATTTATCTGATAATAATGACTTCAGGCCTCAAATACAACTATCCTATTTATCTGACAATAATGACTTCATGCCTCAAATATAACTATCCTATTTTTCTGACAATAATGACTTCATGCCTCTAATACAACTATCCTATTTATCTGACAATAATGACTTCATGCCTCTAATACAACTATCCTATTTATCTGATAATAATGACTTCTGGCCTCTAATATAACTATCCTATTTATCTGACAATAATGACTTCAGGCCTCAAATACAACTATCCTATTTATCTGACAATAATGAATTCAGGCCTCTAATAGTGATTTCTCTCTCCCTTTAACAATAAATATTGTTACATATGTTCTTTGGTGGATTTCAAATCTGGACCTTCTTGTCCATGGGCCTTTAGACCAAACCCTTTGGTCCACTACCATGTTGTTTTTTTATTTTCTTTTGTATTGGTTTTGCCCACCTTCTTTGATTCCCAGTCACTTAGCCAAACTTTAAAATGCTGTTGTACAGATATGTCCACAACAGTCTCATCTTTGTTTATTATCTCTTCAGTCAATTTCTGTTACTTTGTTCTTGTTTCTTTGTCCTCTTGTGCTTCATAACTACAAAGTAAAGAGTGTTTTTTGGTAAAGCTCTGTTTTACTTCATACATAATAAATTGTGCTTTTATACATATTTTGTTAATACATTTTTGAGGGTTTTCCTATCTCTCTTTTGTTATTGCACATGGTTGTTATACATTAAATTATGTATATGGAATGTGGTGTTAGTGATTATATTTTTCCATGACCACAGCACATTTTAGGTGATGTGACCAACATTCCGCCTGGCCGCTTACTTCCCAGAAAAATCTCTGGTACTCATTTTTAGAGGCTAGATGAACCCAGGAGCCTTTTTGGTCCCACTTCTGGGAAGCAAACCTGGACCCTTCTAATCAGGAAGTGAGCACACTAACCACTCAGCTGCCAAAGCTCAATCTTAATACATGGAGGTTAATATTAAAACAGGATTACTTGAGCCAGTGCATAAAGAAAACTTGTTGCACATATTGGAAGAGCATTAAAAAAAAATCTTGTTTGATAATTTAAAGAAGGTGATAATATTAGCACATACATTGAGATGAGGTAAATTTCATGAAAAATTAGAGCAATCAACTGATGAAAGACCAACAGATTTTAAAATCACATCGGAAAGAGATCAAATTAATCACAAGTTATTTTTATAAGCAGGATCTCATTGATTTCCATGTTTTGTGCCAGATAGAAAAAAATGTAAATTGATTGTTATTATAACCAGACTGAGATAACATTTTGGGGGGGAAGTTGCATGTCATTTCTAGGGCTCAAAATATTTAGCAACTTACAGCAGACTGCAAGCACCAGGATTTGTGAACCAGAACTTTCCAGATCTTACTCCACCTCTTTCCAGTGCTCCTAGAAACAGCCTAAGCAGTCTGGGGTCAAGTGAATATGTATCAAGAGGGAAGGCACTCCAATACTCAAAAATGCCACTTTGAAGTTGGATGTGTTGGGGCAAAATGAGCAAATATCACAGCTTGCTGTAAACCACAATACAATACATACAATTCTCTAAAGGGCGGACAATGAAGAGAAGTTTTTTCTTTTGTCATCAGTGAATGCAAGAAAGCAAAGATATTCTACAAAGTTCGTAATAATTAAATAGAAAATATTACAATTTTGAAAAGTTAACTTTAGTGAAACAAAAATGAGTATGGAAAATATGCAGTGTTCAGTTTTGTTTTTTATCATCTTCAGTTTTACAACACAGAAGGCAAAAAGGAGTGTTTTTGACAGAGCTCCTATGCTTCAAACATAATTTGTGTGGTTTTTTTTTATATTTTCTAATTCATCTTTTGGGAGATCATTTCCTCCTTCTTCTGTTGATGCATTTAGTTATTAATGCTTGTTGCAGGATGCTATTTGTTGGTATTTTGGGACCACATCGACCATGTGATAACAAAATCCCGCAAAGGATTGGCCGCCTTGAAGGTCATGGCAGCTGCTAACATCGAGCAGAGGCTACTTACTCTTCTGTTCCAGGGACTAGTCCTTGCACCAATCGAGTATGCCCTGGCAATTCTTACTGTCAGTAAGACGCAAATTGACAAGCTGGAGAAAATACAGAATGAAGCCATGCGCATTATCTTGGGGTGTACTAGGGACACTCCCTGTGTAGCAATAAAATATCTTCTTGACTTTCCAACCATGGATGACAGGATCAAGATCTGGAGGGCATGAGCATACCTGTAGATAAGTGCAGATAAAGAGTATCCATTGCATCATGAGCTCAACACAGAGAATGGTGTCAGGCTAAAAATAGGCAAATCATGGGTGGGACGAGCAGAAGATGTCATCAAACAGGTCTGTGGGCTTACCAATATCAACGCTGGCGAGGAGTGGATAACCGGTGCCTACGTCATTCAGGGGCACATTCTTGTGTATTGTCACACTTGACAGGAAATGTAGGGAACAGAACTCAGTTGTGGTTAATGCGGAGGTCAAAGGTCTCATCTGGGATAACAACAATGGGAAAGATGCAGTCATCTATACAGACAGATCTGTAATACGATACCAAAGAAGTGCATGGGCATTTACAGCAAGCTCAGCAGGCAGAATAGTCAAAGAAGACAGTGGTGCTTATGTCATGACCATGAGTAGCATGATGATGGAGATGATTGCAGTGACCAGGGCATTCAACTGGTTAGAGGTACAAGACTACACCCATGCCTGTATACTGAGTGATTTGATGAGCATGATAAGAAAAGTGGAGGCGGGCTCTGTATGTATGCCATGGGTAGAGTCATTGCAGAAGTAAAAAATACATAAGGTCACCTTTGTCTACGCCCCAGGACATGCTGGAGTACAGGGAAATGAAAGAGCGGACAGGCTGGCTAGTTGTGCTATTGTTGAGGATGGTCAACCTGAATAGGTGGACATCATCAATGCTCTCCGGGAAGTGAGAAGGACACAGGACTTCGATGGTCATGAGTCCACGTCACTCCTTAGGATGAAAGAGATGGGAGTTAAGATGGGCACTGCCAGAAACGAGAAACTTAGTAGGTGTGTAAGAAGACTAATCAACCAACACAGAACTGGAGTCGTCATTCGCTGGACACTTCAAGAATTGCTGAGGAGGGGATCTGAGCACCTATGGACATGTTTGAAGTGCAATGATGATGACCTGCAAATAACTCAAATAATTTAATTTGAGCTTGTATGTGGTTTGATACATAATGTTATTGTTGGTTTAAACAAAAAATAGCAGGAGTATTCACACTCTTAATGATGATTGAATAGAAAGTAGTGTCAGATGTTATGTTTTTTTTCTACTGTTATACAGAAGTAGCATGGATTGTATGTAGAATTATTGACAGTTAAATGGAAAGTAGCATGGATTGTATGTAGAATTATTGACAGTTAAATGGAAAGTAGCATGGATTGTATGTAGAATTATTGACAGTTAATTGGGAAGTAGCATGGATTGTATGTAGAATTATTGACAGTTAATTGGGAAGTAGCATGGATTGTATGTAGAATTATTGACAGTTAATTGGGAAGTAGCATGGATTGCATGTAGAATTATTGACAGTTAAATGGAAAGTAGCATGGATTGTATGTAGAATTATTGACAGTTAATTGGGAAGTAGCATGGATTGTATGTAGAATTATTGACAGTTAAATGGAAAGTAGCATGGATTGTATGTAGAATTATTGACAGTTAATTGGGAAGTAGCATGGATTGCATGTAGAATTATTGACAGTTAAATGGAAAGTAGCATGGATTGTATGTAGAATTATTGACAGTTAAATGGAAAGTAGCATGGATTGTATGTAGAATTATTCATAGTTAAATGGAAAGTAGCATGGATTATACGTAAAATTATTAACAGTTAATTGGAAAGTAGCATGGATTATATGTAGAATTATTGACAGTTAAATGGAAAGTAGCTTGGATTATATGTAGAATTATTGATAATTAAATAGGAAGTAGCATAGATTATATGTAGAATTATTGATAATTAAATGGAAAGTAGCATGGGTTATATGTAGAATTATTGATAGTTGAACTGAAATGTGCATGAAATGTGTACACAGTTATTAATTGTTAAACATGAGCCAGTTTTAGAATTGAAGTTTTACTTTAATTGTGACGTGAAGCAGCAATGGCATACTTTTGCCTGTGTTCAGCTTATTTAAGATTGAAGTTCATAAGGCATACACTACTTTTTGTTTCGTGTTTAAATATATCTATGCCAATGTCAGTTTGCACATAATTAAAGTATTTTATATTAATATGCTGAGTTCTAATTATTGTCTATTTATTATCAAACCTCTGAAATAAAATATGATGAAGTGGGGAATTCAGAAGAGAAAAGATTTGTATGGAATTCACAGAGGTGAACTGGAGAAAAGGGAACCAAAGCTACCAAAATATTGAATAGAGCATAAGAGGACATCCCAAAGAGTAATGTAAGGCAAATGATAGCAATTCTGAATATTTTTTAAAACAAGAAGTCTAGTCATATTATTCTGTATATTGCAAGGTAGGATCAGTTTGTTCAGCAACTACAGTTCTGTAAGGAGGTCAAAGAGTAGAGGCTAGGAAATAAGTCACATATAAAATATGCTCTCAAGATAGATACCCTGGACTGCAACCATAACATAATGCCAAGATACAGCTTATTATGTGAACTAAGAAGTAGGGAACAGGCAAATAATTGCAGTGATGCTGGTGGCAAGAAGCAAGTAGCGGGGTATAACATACACTCCTAAAAGGTATGGTGACAGCTTTAAAGAAAAGGAACACAACAAAATACTGACGTTTCGGCCTACATGTGATTGAATAAAGAAATACAATGTTCAGTAGAAAAATGAAAATTGTTTTTGTTACAGAATGAGCAGTTTAGAATTGTAAGAGAACATATTTGGTTATGGAAGGCCCCGGTATCACTGCAAATGAATAAAAATCCATAATTGCTCAACCGCCCATGCCAGCGTAATCATCCGAGTCTCATCTCCCAAACAAAGAAAGGTAAATGTAGTCCTCATCATAGCAGTCTCAGCATACGCCAAAAGACATAAGGTGAAACCGCGCAGAAAGTGAACACAGCCAACTTTTCCCTGTCATACGATATCATCTTTCATTGAAGGCAATTGGAATATCGAAACATGATCAAAACGAATGGGGCACACATCTCACGATGTGCACAGAGCACTCAACTCAGTAGCTACTGCAACAAGAGAACATATATTTGATGACAATAACATAAATTCTAATGACAAGTGATCCAGTAGGGTAGCAATCAATTGTAATATTTATAATGCAAGTTGCAGAAAGTGACTATGGAGGATTGGTCGTGCTGCTGAGTATTTTAGAAAACCCAGATCTCCAAGCATTTAATCAATCAACAAATATGTTTATTTAACTTTTCCCCTACTAAAGGAAAACTAGATCTGTGCTTAAGAGGAAGATTGGAAGAATATAAAAAAAATTGTTAAAAAATTTTCCCACTTACTGGTCATATCCCACATGGTCTTTATAAGGAAATCCTTTCAGAAATAATAATTTTGGACATACAAGCCATTTTTCTTCATAGTTATGATAAAAATATCTTCAATATACATATATTTTATTTTAATATTTATATTTTTACATGTGAGATGATCCTGTGCTTATGAAATCATAGTATTTTCACAATTATTTTTATTTCTAAATATCAGATGTTTTCAAAACGGTTTTGTAAAGCTTTACAATACTTTACCATAACGAATATTATAAAAACTTTGCACTATTATTAGTTACAAACATTAGAATCAATGTTAAAGTTGTTTGAAATAAATAGCTTGATGTAAATCATCTTATGAAATAATGCAAACTTCCTGGGCATTGTCAGTAAATCATCAACAAATTTTGTTATCTCAGAAAATCATTGATTTCTACAAGAAATAATCAAACACTGTTACCTTAACAACAAATTCTTTATAATTAAACTTCTGAAGCTAGAGATTTCCACTTGTAGACACTTAAAAATATGAATTAGATGAGAAATGACACAAATTAATTAGTAACCAAAGACAGATGCTTCATCTACTGGTCGTAGGGACTACAAGAGATCCTCAGTGCATTTATTGTCTGGCTGTAGGGAAAGGGTTAAAACCTAGGCACCTAATGAATTTGACAGGTTGTTGATGGTGATGATAAGCAAAAACTGCCTTTTTGATGGACAAAATATGAAAAAACACAATTATACTGAAGATGCAGATGGCAAACACTGTCATTTCACACTTATATCATAAATAAATTATTAGTACACATTTCCATACTTTTGCAGTGATGGGTTTCATTTATAGTGGAAAATCATTAGATTTTACCATGTTTTATTTAACAAAATATTTTTTTTTACATATGTGGAAACAAGTCCTTAATGTGTGTTGTAATGTGTGTTGCACATGCAATAGAATATGTTGTTGTATGAATTAGTTTTAAAATTCACTATTTTGTAATATTTTCACTGTTTTGTAATACTTATACAATGAATCAGAAGGTGAAAAAATAGTTCTATACAATGTTATTGGGATGAAGATTTTAATCTATCGAATGTCATTGATCAATTGTATTAATCAGGTGACCTTTTCTGTAACACCACCACACATCAACATTACTATGAATTTACAACCCACACAACATTTACTTGATATTTTGTCTTTCTTTACACATTTTAGATGATTTCATCAATCCCTCACATAAGGCACTATTAACTGTTTATTATCTTTCACCTTGTTGCAGGCTCAGAGGAAGACCAGGAAGCCACAGAAATGCTGGTAGGCAATGCACAGAATCTCATGCAAGCTGTCAAGGAGACTGTTCGAAGTGCAGAGGCTGCATCCATCAAGATTCGCGTGGACTCTGGATATACCATCCGCTGGGCCCGCAAGCGACCCTGGTATACATAAACCACACTAAAGAGTTTCATCATCTTGACAGTCAAGAAATAATATTAATGTGAATTGGATTACATTGTAGGCATTAATTTAAGTTGAAAATTATAAAAAATGTATGTGATTAGTAAAGGCTTCAGTAGTTATCAAGAGCCTTAAACAATGAAGAGTGTGATATTTTGGTTTATTTCTTTCACAATAATAAAAATGGTCTATTTATTATATGTATAGGATATTTTTCATGAGATGCTAAATTACTGTATACTAAGAGAGTTAGTATTTGATAATTTCTCAAACACCTTTGTGTTAAGCTTATGTTAACTTGTATGTGCCACTTACTGATTACTTGTGTGACACAATACAACAAAATCTGATTTTTCAATCTTCTTTTAATATATAGAAAATAACAGCAAAGACATACATTGACCTTAGAGGCTTTTCTGACTGTAGCTAGTTAATTGTAAATGTTTGTAGCAGCTATAACTGTGCAGTTTTGGTGGAGTTAGTTTTACAATAATTTTGTGGACTTTTTTTTACCGTAGCTTGGGTTCTACACAAGTTGCTAAATTTACAGAAACTTTTAATTGTTACATTTAAAAAAATGTTCTATACAAGAGAGCAAATGAACTGATGTAGTGGTTTATGAGAGTGAAAGTTGCTTGTTGGCATTAAGGTTTCCAGATGATGGGACTGGTCAGTGTGAGAAAAATGGAGAAACTTGATATCAGCACATCACTTTGCCTTCTTACAGGAGTTCCAAAATTATTTTAATTGCAATTTTTAATCACTTAAAATATATTTTTTCTATTTTTTTTTTTAGAATATTGCACAATGTGTTACACTGCATTTTGCAGTCCAGTGCATCCAACTTAGGCAAAGATCTATTTGGGACTGCTTCTCTGGATTTAAGTTTCTCTTAGGTTACAAGTTATTTATAAACAAGAGTTTTCTTTCTTTGGACAGCCAGACAAACAAGCCTTCCTTATTCATTTTGTATGAAGTCTGTCAGTCTGAACTCTCAAGCATTTCCAAACCCTACCTGGATTTTTGAATGAATTTTTCTCTCCTGCTATATTTTATCAGGTTTTACTTTTTTGACAAGTCCTGGAAAACAAATTATTAAAAAATAATACTTCACCACTCCTTGAGGCTTATGGGTAATGTTGTATTAATGCTCATATTTTTAATGGCCATTGGCATATTTATGGATCTTGAGTTATTAGCAGGTCATCATCATTGCACTCCGAACACGTCCATAGGTGCTCAGATTCCCTCCTCAGCAAGTCTCGAAGCATCCTGCGACTGACGACTCCAATTCTGTGTTAATTGATTAATCTTCTTACACACCCACTAAGTTTCTCATTTCTGGCTATGCCCATCTTAACTCCCATCTCTTTCATCTGAAGGAGTGATGTGGACTCATGGTTATCGAAGTCCTGTGTCCTTCCAACTTCCAGAGGGCATTGATGATGTCCGCCCAATCCATCAGTTGACCATGCTCAACAATAGCGCAGCTAGCCAACCTGTCCGCCCTTTCATTTATGTATAATGTAGTTTTTATTGCTCATATTTTTAATGGCACATTTATGATGTAGTCAGTAATACATTAGGCCACCTGCTTTTCTAGAGGTTTGTTCACCCATTTTAAGAAAAAGGTTGGACCTCAGAAAAAAAGATCACAGTTTGGGAATTAACCCAGACCTTTCTGAATGGTAGACTAGCACATTAACCAATTTGCTTCTGCAGATTTGAACATGTCCTTGGTGTGACATTTTTTTTTATATCTTTAGCTGACTACTTTTGTTATTGCAAGATCTCAGCATTAAGTTTTCTTGTTTAATTATAGGGTTGCTGGTTGGCTGTCTTCTTACACATTTCTCCCTCATTGTCAATAATGGTATGTTAATTAAGATGACTTGATCACACTTATCTTGGAATATCCGATCATTAGAGCATATAAAGAACAAAATAGATTGACACTTTGGCTTGAGCAAGTGGTTTTTAGAAAGAGACAAATTTTTGTTTCTCTTAGATATTATGTGCTGTGTGTATGTGATAATTGAACCAGTGTAATGAACTATAAATAGAACTTAAAGCTTGCATAATGTATGTCTTTTAATACATATATGCAATGTACAGGAACTACGTACAAAGAGTTGTGTATATTCATATATTTCTTTATTTTATTTCATACTGTCTGCATACTTATATATTTATTCCTATATAGATATAATATTTTCAGTTATTGTAAAACTATCTACAGTCTGCAGCATAACATTATTTTGTAGTTTTTAATTATATTGTTTTGTGTGTGTTGTATCATGTTACACCATCCATTGTATAGGATACATATAAATGACATAAAATGGTGCTCTTGTCAGCCTACAGTGCCATAAAATATACTGTGGCAAATTTTGGACTGACATACACTTTATTTGTTCTTTACTCTTATCTGTGTATAATTTGTATTGTTGTCTTCTATAGTGATATAACAATAAGAGACATGAACACATCTTCCTTCTTCCCTATTTTCCTTCCTTCCAACCTCTCTCCCTCCTTCCTTCCTTCCTTCCAACGTCCCTCCCTCCTACTTTCCTTCCTTCTTTCCTTGCTTTCCTTACTTACTAACCCTTCGTATGAAGCAACATTGATGGCCGAAGACAGCCTCTGATCACCATGTTGCGTCATGGACAAAGATTAACTTGCCAAAGCTCAGTCCTCTCTAGACATTATGGTCTACCACAATGAATATTTTATTGTATATCCAAGAAAAAAGAGGAGAAGGTTTTGCAAGATAACTTGTCCAAGTATGCAAAGAAATCAAGGTCAGGCTTATATTGATTTGAAAGAAGATGCCAAAGCAGACATGTTTAGATAACTTCCACCACCTATCTCTAGACACACAAATTATTTGATATTATATGGTTTATACTCTCCATAATATTCTTATTGCAATGTTACTAGCATATATACAATTTTTATTTTTAATTTGTAATACCATTTTTTTTCCAATTATCACTTATAATAATAGCATAAATATCATTTTTATCACCTATCATTATCCAAGCATAAGTTGTTTCTATTGTATTCTATACAACAGCACATCTTAAAACACTTCTGACATAATCAGAGCATCACAACATATGATGTGTTACATAATATTTTTTTTTATAGTAAAAAAATTTGATATTTTTATTTTTAATTCAGAAAACATAGACTACATACTCATTAAGTTTTTTTTTCTCCACGCCTTTGCATAATTGACTGATGTCTAGTTCTCTCCTGTTTTGTCAATTTGTGGTTTGTAATGAGTAGACAGATTTGAAGTGCACTGATTTGACTTGTTATTTCAGTAGTTTTAATATAGCTGATACACCTAATTACTTTTATGTTGGCAGAGACTGTTAAAGTTTGAATTAGGTGGTCATGTATTTCACAATTTGTTATTATGAAATAGCCTCTATGCAAATCAGAATATATGTTTGTGATCTGTGATATCTATGGGTTATCATGTGCCCTTAACTGTCTTTTTATTTTCCACCTGCCACAACATATTTTATTTTTCTCTGAACTTAAAGGGAATACAGCAAGAAGTTCATAAATTGTAATTTTGAAATTTTTATAAAGTGTCATTTTGAATGTAAAAAAAAACCAAGTTATATGAGATGAGATTGACTTGTTGAGACATATATTCAAAAGTGATAATATTACAGCCTGTCATTAGTTTTCACATTCTGTAAACATCAGATGGGATCATTGAGAGGTCAGTGTAGGAAGTATTTGAAAAAGAAACCTTTCACAGTAAATAGAAAAAAATGTGTGAGTTTAAGCTCTCTTCACAGAACTATCACAAGTGTATTCTCATAAATATATGAGAAAAGACATGCTACAATACAATCAAATGACAGTAAGAAAATGATAATAAACAATGTTTTATATTATTATTTTCAATGAGTTTAATAGAGGTATGTTGAATCTCTTCTGTGGCAAACATGATGGTTACAGAAAAAGAGGAAGACCTAAAGAGACACCATAAAGAACACTTATTAGAGAAGCAAAGTTGATAGGCATAGACACATTAGATAAGATCGAACATGTCACCCAGAATTGAGATGGGTGGTGGAAAACACTACAAGCCTTTTGTGACATCTAATGGCACTGGAACAATCAAGATAAAGATGTTGAGTCACCTGAGCAATCCGAAGTCTTAATTATATTTAAAGAAAAGTGAGGAGAAGTCTCATTAGTCTAAAGCAAGTTTATGCACATCAAAAAGAAGCAATCTACATTTTGTGGGTGTATTGCGAGAAGAGGAGGAGCAAGTGACTGAGTGGTTGTTGTCAATCAAGGGACACCACTTCAATTCTAAATCAAGGATTGCTTCTGTCTGTGAAACACTAAAAGCCCTAGCATTAGGTTGTGTCTGCATTAAGCATGTAAGTAAAGGTTCCTGCCTTGCTAAGGTGTATGTTGAATCAAGTGATAGTGACCACATTTTTCAATGACCAACAGCACACTTTTGGAAGAATCGGTTTGTTTTATGCCAGGTGAAAGTGCTAGCCACTAGACGAGCAAGTCTGGCCCTTTATTCCCTGCTCTTTGATTAACCCATTGGAAGGCACCAGAAAGTGGATTATGAGGTATATGAAAATAAGGATGATCTTTTTAACAGCAATTTTAGGGTCAAGAAATAGAAAGAAAGGCTAAAGAGACTATACTGGTTAGTGCAACTCCATGGTCTGGAAGGAAGTTAACATCAAATTTTGACAAACATCAGTAAGGATGCATAGATGTTATGGATACTTGATTGTTCATTTATACATGATTGTTCATGTAGTCTGACTAGATATTTGATGAAGTTTGAAATCCTTGAGGATCTGGTTGCAAGAAATCCTTAGGAGAAGGATACAAGGTCTAGAAACATTTGTTAAAGATTAGCATAAATTACCTCATTGTTATTTGGGGCAATCCTAAAATTGCTCAGTCATGATCTGAACCTTGTGCTGATGGTTCTCTTAGTTTGCTTGCTATTGACACATTTATTTCTCAGTTGCAACCACATACTCATGCCATATCTGATTCCTAGTTTCTGCTGCCTGGAGGTTGTAGTGTCAGCATTTATTGTGTTCTCTTTCCAATGACAATCAACAAGTGACTTAAGCATGTCCTCTTTCACCATAATTGTCTTTCCATTAGGTGTCAAGCTAACCTGTTAGCTCTCTCTCTTGAACTTCTGCATGTCCTGGACAGTGATTCCATACAAGTTTCTGAAGGCATTGAACCTCTATACTTCCAATAGGGCTCATGTCTTAGCAACTATCCATTCTGAACATTTGAAGCATGGGTTGGCATTGGCATTCACTCTGACATTGTCTGCTGTCTCAATGAAAAGGGCATGAGTGGGACAATGGCTGTGAGTGTTGCAGTCTACAGAGAAGCTGCAATGTTAGGAACCTCTCTAACAGCATTTGGCTTCACCACAGCTCTAGCTCATATTGTACAAGATAAACACTAGAAAGGAAACATTCAGGTCCTGAAGTAATTCAACAGTAAATATCAAGGTAAATTATAATAAAGTTGACTTTGTGGATAAACTTAAATTAATCAATGTAGCGTCATTCATATTTGGAGAGTCATTGTTCCATTGATGAACCTTCTAAATATCAAGAGATTGAAGTGAAATTGATCTATCTCATTGTTTCCAACTGCTCCATAATTGTTTGTTTTACATACTTTGCCTTAATGAGAAATGTGATCACATATAATGGTTTTGTCATATGCAATTTATCTATAAATTTAGAATATGCCTTATCATTTGATGGAGTCAGTTACATAAGATTCTCCATCCAAGATTTCCTTTTTTATGTAACCAATTATGACCATTGAGTTGGATTAGATATTTGCTTTGGTTTTTTTTTAAATAAAACTTTGTAAAAATGTGAATGTAAATTTATGACAAAAACTAATAATGACTTCTAGAAGCATTCTGTTGGCTTATTTCCTAGTCTGGCTTCAAAGGATGGTGCATATTTTGGAATATGCTTTAATTTCATAACTTACCACTTTCCATGAAGATTGGATCAATTACCATCTCAACATGTAGTTTGGCTGTAACTGATATTTATTTGATCATTCTCATTCTAATGACACACCCCAACTTAGTGTTATCCATTTATATCTTAATGTTAACCTACTACATATACCTCTGACTTTATCTAATTCATTTACTTTGAACTTTTCTCCTGTTTTGTTTTTCAACAACAATAAAAATGTCAACAATATTTAAGCAGTAGGATATATATTTTCAAAAATGTACCTTCTACCCCACGCAAAAATGGATGCTTTAATGTGTACCCTCCACACCACGCAAAAATGGATGCTTTAATGTCAGTTCTGTCTTTCCATTTGGTTATCAAGTTCTGCATATCAGTCACAAATGAAGACTGCTGAATCAGCCCTGGTCCTGGCTGAAAGACCAGATGTTTTGAAAATCTGCTTTGTCTTAGACACAAGTTTCCAATGTAACCAGTTTAAGATAATTGTTACATTGTTTCCATAGATCTAGCTTGAGATCTATTTATTTATGTTTCTCTGTGAGAGTTCCAAATTTCAGATATTTGAAAGACTGCATGTAGCTTTTAATATTTAGCATATCTGTTGGGAGATTTTGGTCTAGATTTTTTTTCATGGCATCTCAGACTTTACACAGCCTATATTGTCTTGCAGCATGAACTCCACAATTTCATCATCCAAGGTGTCTCAGATGGGAGAACACCTACAAGACTTTTATTCCTAACTTTTGGTTTGTAAGTGGAAAACTGGAGAGTTCTCTGCTTCTTACCTGCCCCCAAGATAAAAGATTTTGTGGAAGGTTTATTCTTCAAAAAATGTTTGACAGCAGTTGACTGCCTGGTTGCAATTGTTCCCATGGATGTCACATTTTGTGCAGAAACTTGTCCACAAAATGCTTGGGGTATTTTGTACCAGTCAGAGTTACAGCAGAGCTCATGTAATTTTTCCTTACTTTAGTTTGCAGATTAGCAGAGATCTTTGTTCTTTGATTATTAATTATTGAAGTTCACATCACCACACTATGAATGGTGCACAGTTACTGTCAGCATTTTGTGCACATTGATTAGGGCTCTAGTCAACTGCACCTCTTCTTCTTTTCTGATCTTAATCACTGACAGTTAGTAGCTTATACTTCTTGTGGAGCAACAACAGTTTACTTTGTGGCCATCCTTCACAGGGTTTTCTATGTCTGGCTCACACTAAATCTTTTTCTTTCCCTCCAAAGTCCAGTATGTAGCAGTTCTTGCAGTTGTTTCTGGATCTCTTTTGAGCATGTGACCTATCCAGGTCTATTACCTCCCTGTTTGCACCTCTTGAACAATTCTTTGTTTGGCTTCAAATATTCTGACCACTATTTAAATTATAAATTTGGCCACTGGTTTGAGTCTTCAATTCTGAGGAACAATCTTGGTAATTATTTTTAGAATACACCACAATGAAGGTTTAGTCTTTCAGCTTTGAAGTTGACTCTAAAGTGCTGTTAACTCCCCCACCTCTCACTAGTGGGTGTGTGTATAGAATAATTCAGTGAGTTTTTGTGGCTCATCCACTCCTGTGGTGTGATATTTTGTTGTATAGATATAAACATTAATCAGATAAGTGATTCTTATAGTTGTGTATGAACTTTGTGATCTTTGAAAATTTGGATATGACATATTTTATTGGTGTCTTATCTTGACAAACAATGACAGTGAATCTTACTTGTAAAAGATGCTGCAGTTAGCCATAGACCAAAGTCTGTTCTACTTTGTCTGCCATATTGATCAATTGAAATAGTTGACATTCAGACTAGACCTATTTTGATTGTTATTTGCTTGATATTATAGTGAATATAATAAGCATTTTACGTTTTTAAAAAATGTAAGACAAATTTAAGTCCACAGTGGTTGTGTTTTTTACTAATGGTTTATTGAACTTGTAGCTGCCAGTATGAATTTATCCATAAAATATTGTTCATGTATCTTATATAAACTTTTTACATATTTGTTGGCTAAAGCAGGGTAGCTGCTTGTAGATAAATATATTATAAATAATAGTGATAGGTAAGTGTCATCATTTACCCACAACTCCTAGTGCAATTATTTCTCTCCACCGGTTGTCATTTTTTAATTTATGTATTTATTGTGTTCCTTGAGGTGCATGTTAATGTTTCTGATCAATGTTTTATATCTTCCATCACTGTACACATTCAGCCCAAGGCTTAGTAAAGGTGCTCTTCCTTGATATAGGATCCTATCATCATTAAAAGTCACATTTTAAAAAATTTATATTTGTGTAAATCATGCTAATTTGTCTGTTGTAGAATTAAACCTTCATAATGTTCATTTTACTATAAACTATTTGCTTCAGATTAAATTCTTAATAAGACAAATTAACAAATTGAGTTGCTTTTTTTTTCTGTTTAAATGAAAAGTAATGATTTAATTTGTAGCTATATCACCAAAGTAAAGAATAGTGGCACTGTGACCTTCCAGGCATGTCGTAAGAGGCGACTAAGGAGATTGATCGATGGCTTGACAAGTTGTCATTGTAAAAAGTATTGTTATGTACTGTTATGGAAACAGAACCATAGATTTTAGAAGCAGTGATCTCATATGTGCTACTTTGGCATGCAAGGTTTCTGTTTTTGAGATTGTGGTTCTGCCCTATGTGCTGTCTTCGGCCCGAAAGGACAATAGATAGATAGATAGATATATCACCAAAACAGGTAAATAATGATTTTCTATTTAGTCTTAATCCAAGCCTTCTGTCATTTAAAAATGTATTAACTTTAAGTAAGCTTCATTAATTCTGATACTGTAACTTCAATAAGCTACGATAATGTTTTATTTTTTGTTACATTGGAACAAGCCTTATTAATGTAAACATATTTACTACTTTAGAGTTTGCCTAGATGATCTGTTGTGTTAATTATTAATTAATCTTTGATTAATTTGTGTTACATTAGAGCTTGCATATTGTTATTTATATTATTTTTTTTTAAATACAGAGCTCTTCTTCTTGTTCTAATTTTGTTCATAGCTGTGGACCTGACAGAGCCACCAGTGGCAAATTGTCTTGTGGTATCTTATAGAAAAAAAATATAAATAACCCAGTCATGCTTCAAGTTTGGCATACAGGGAATATAGTGTTAGTGCCCCCTTTCCCCTTTATTTTAACAATCAGCTTATTTTTGTGTACTGTCAGCACTACACACTGTCATCCTTTCCAGTATCCATTCAAGCCTGGGTGAACCTAAAAATGAGTCAGTCCCAACGGTTTTTGTTAATTCAAGGCCACAGCTTTTGTAGAACACCCAACTCTCTCTACTTGACACAATCTGTGGGCATCATTTACAAGGTATCCCAAGTCTGATCCACATTGAACATCTCTACATTCACTCTTTCTCTGCCAAATTTTTTGGTGTTGTAATGTTTACAAATTTTTATGAATAATTGAACAGTCTACTATTTTTTTAAAGAGCTTTTATTAAAAACCCATTTCCAGTTTTCCCCAAGAAAACATGCCAGCAGAAGTTTTGTTCCCTATAATTTGCCAGCCAATAATACTCCAGTTTTACCTAGTCTTCCTTGAATGAATTCTCACATTTTTATTTGTTGTTGTTTTTTTTTTTTAAACTTATTTATTAAAACACAAGCTGCTTAATCTTGATGTGGTAAATTTTGGGTTACTAAAATATAATTAGAATTGAATTGAAACACTGAAATAATATTGTTCTACCACTGCTGAACTTGACATTTGACATTTTATCATTGCTGTAGCAATGCTATATTTTGAAGAAAAAAATGTGTTCCATTTAGGGCTGTGAATTTGATTTTTTTTTTATCTGGAATAGTTTCATGTCAGGTAATGAGAGTTTTCTTTAAAATATGAAAGAATTTTTGAGTGTAAATATTTTAAATTGAATGTCATAAAAATGCAACAAAGACATTATTTTGTATGGGTGCTATATTAGATCAGTAGATTTGACATTGTCATTTTTACAAATAGGAATAAACAACAAAGTGCTGCTTCAAATGATTTTTGTTGGTGCTAAATTTGAAAGATGCACAGATAGTGATAACACTTTAATTAAGAACTGGAAAGGGGTTAATTTTGCATTTTTAAGCTATCTATAATAATGATACCTCGATTACTTTTAAATTGGATATAACTTTCAGTTATGATAAGCAGTTTATTTTGAAACTAGTTGAAGTTATGCCATTCCTTTAATTTTGAAATACTTTAACCCAAGATTATAATACCATCGTAAAAATGACCACATCAAAACACACATTTTTCAAAATTTGACATTTTGCTGTGATCAAGCAGTCAGTTCATAAAATAGGGGCTCGAGCAGTCGGTTCATGAAATTGGGGTTTGAGCAGTCGGTTCATAAAATTGGGGTTTGAGCAGTCGGTTCATAAAATTGATAATCTAGAAGTTTATAAAACATATGTTATATGTTTTAGTTCATATAACCACTGACAGAGATTTTCATGAATTGGATGTACTGGAAAGTGATAGGTCTATACCACTGACATATGATTGTTAGTCTCCATATTTGTCCGTTGCAATCAGCACCATATATGGATGGTTTGATCAGCCAGACTGCCCAACTGTCTCATTAACAAAATTTCTGACACCTAATTTCATAATCTGTGATGGTCAAAAAGAAAGAAAAAAATAAGTGTAGCAATCGGGAGTCATCAACAGCCTGACCAAGTCAAATGAGTGCAATAACTACTTTGCCACACAGCTTCAGGGTTTGGAAGTTGGACCATAAAATGGGTGCTCCTGTAGTTTATTCAAAGAGTATTTTTGAGGTTAGTCATAAATTAGTGCTCTTGAGTTTGGCAGTTTTATAATAAAATTAATTTGGTTGGTAATTCATCAAAGTTAGTGTTCTGTGACTATAATCTCTAGCAAGTTTACATATATATTATATATATCTAGTATATTTGTATCTGCAACAATGATATTTTTTGTACTGAGTATCTGTCACTATGAATAAAATTATTATTGCTTTAAGTTTTCTGTGGGCTATCACCATTTCTTTCCATCATACAATTTGCACATGAAACAACTCTCTCTCTCTATCAACACTACTTTTAAAAATCACATTTCTCTATAACTTCTTCTGTTTATCTTTGCTTGGGTGGGTTGGAGAATAAAACCACATGCCAACAACATTCACAAATAGAACACAGGTCAGATTAAAAAAAAAAACATCACCCTGATGAAGAAATACAAACTTTGACTATACTAGGAATTGAAAAGCTGGCCACCTAATTGACAACCCACCCCCTTTGTTGAGGTTTTAGGTGTCAGCAGTGGTAATGTATACGCTCTCCAAAATTGGCAGCAGAAAAGCGCAATAGACCCATCCTGTGAACTATAGAGAGGTAAAAACTATTATACAAACAAATTCAGAAGAAACTGGAAGCAAAAGCTGCAAATAATCAAAATGCATGATATCATACACCAGCTGCTAAGATAGACTATCATTTTCTGTCTCACTGCAGACTCCTGAGCCAATTTTGTCACCTAAGAATAATCAACCCTGAATTAATGTCACTGGTGGAAGAGAGGCCCAAACCCTGGAAAACCTTCAGTTGTGCAACAACCATGCTGAACTTTGATGTCAAACCTGGCCCAATAACACACGCACAACAACAACTGAGGGGACAATATGAAGACCTGGAGAGGACTGTGAGCTTTGTCCTGGCAACGGGGAAAGAATAGCATGATCAAAAGCTTCTTGAATGTGGAGAGAGAGAAGAGTGAGATGTGTGCATGGTGAGCTATCCAGCCAGACGTAACCTAACCTTCCTTAGTCACCCTGCTACATCATCAGTGATAGCTTAGTGTTACAATAAATTCTTTTCCATTTCAGCCCTGGCAACACATGGAACTTGATGTGTTACAAGTATTTACAAATAAAAACAAACAGAAAAAAAAAGAACCATTTTATTCCTCTCATATTTCTTTTCATCACAAAAACACTCAATGAAATTTGAGGCAGACAACATAACTCACATGTTCAATATTAAAAGGAACACCTTTTGCATTTAATCCCAGTCCAAATCTTAATGTAACTGCACAATGATCAAAAAAAAAAACAAGTGATATAAACAAAAAATACAAGTATTGCACCAGAAAATAAAAACAAACCATTTATAAAAAAAAAAGCACCATTTGATCAAATGAAAATGTGTACTTGTCACGTGTGCCAGCAATTATAAACTAACTTGGGTCAGGCCAAGTGAGTAGGGATTGGAGAGGGAAGAAAAATCTGCTTTTGAAAAAAATGCCTGAAGTTGGATGTGTTTAGTTGAAAGATGCAAAACATCTCAATTTGCTGTCAATGACAACGCATCTACTTCCTTGGATGGATGATGATGAGTAATCAGGCAAAACCAGCAGAAGAAGAAACAAGGTGCCAGAAGGCCATCAAGGTAGCATCTACTGTCTCCATGGCTCATAAAAATATGAACATCAAAATGGTAAAACAATTATCGATCATTAATATATTTCTGCCTTCCCATAGTTATCACTGTCAAACATGGTTCTTATCTAAGGCACATGAAAGAAAGGTTTAACCATTTAAGATTAGATGCTTCATGTCACTAGAAAAGACAAAGTGATAGTTTTACACATCAACAGAATTGTTGGAACCAGCCACACTCTGATTCAAGCACAGAACATAAAGCGGTTGAGCCATTTCTTGAGAATGAGTCTTACCAGGTACCATAACACATCTACAACAGTCAATGAGCTGGCTTGAATGCTCAAGTAATACCAATAGTTAGAGACAATTTGACAGAAAACTTGCTGCAGCACTAGGCAACAACTGCAAGTGTGGCATACTTGGCCAATGATAGGGTAGCCAGCAGCAGCCACCCATGAGAATAGGTGGTATTCAGTCATACCTCTTATGGTGGTGTTACATTCAGAAAAATTCAATTCAAATTGACAATATCATAAGTCAAAAGTAGCATATGGTATCTTAGGTTATATGGAAGATTATGAGTAGCCATTTTATAACCCACTCTTGTTGTTTTGTTTTCTGGCTAGATCTAACCCCAGATTACGATACCGTCATAAAAAATTACCGCATCAAAACACAAATTCTTCAAAATTTTATAATTTACAGTGTTCAAACATTAACCCCCTCTGTGTACCTTCCTAATTGTTACTTCTGGTGACCCCCTGAATGTTTAATTTGTTTCTATTGATGTAGTATTGTTTTTAAAAACAACCCCCCCCCCCCCAATCCATTTTGTGAGATACAATCCTATAATTAAAAAAAAAAATGTTCCAAATTTCAACAAATTGGTCATTTTTCATTTTCTCCCTTACACCAGGGACATTTTCTCAGTCATCTGTGACATCAAACAACCCTTTGTGACATGGGAAACTCAGCGGATAATGCTTTGGTGTAGCCGAACATACTGACAAATTTACGGTGTCCATCGGAATAGACAAGGAATTAAAGATAAATTCGCAGTCACAATATCAAACAAATACCAAGTCCTCCAACAACTAGAAAATACAATAAATATAGAAGATCATTGGAGACAGGTAAAAAATATATGGAAAGAGACATGCGAAGAAACACTAGGGAAAAGAGAACGCCAGGATAAGGCATGGATGACAGCAGAGACCCTGGATAAAATTAAAGAAAGAAAGAACAAGAAAGCAGACATAAATAAAAGCAAAACAAGAAGTAATAAAGCCAAGACACAGGAAGCTTACACAGAGGTGAACAAAGAAGTGAGAAGATGCATTAAAAGGGATAAGAGGAAATATATAGATGAACTAGCTAAAGAGGCAGAAGAAGCAGCAAATAAAGGGAATATGAAAGAACTGTACAACAACACAAAGAAATGAGGTGGAAAATACAAACAGATCAACGCCTTTATCAAAGATAAGAAAGGAAATCTGCTTAGTAATATAATGGAACAAATGGAGAGATGGAAAGAGCACTTTGAAGAACTTTTGAACAGACCCGGCTCAAATAATCCTCCAGATATACTACCAGCAGAAGAAGAGTTACACGTTAACTGCGGAAAACCAAGCAAAGAAGAAATAATGAAAGCTATCAAACTATTAAAAGATGGTAAAGCCACAGGACCAGATGAAATTCCTTCGGAAGCCATCAAAGCAGATATTAACACCTTTACCAAGATGTTACATGATCATCTATTGGATAAAATTTGGGAGAGGGAAGAAATACCTAAAGACTGGAGAGAAGGTTATATGATCAAACTACCAAAGAAAGGAAGTTTACAGGAGTGCACAAATTATAGGGGAATTATGCTACTATCAGTGCCAGGAAAAATATTAGGCAGAATCATTCTGGAGAGACTAAAAGAGGCTATAGAGAAACGCTTGAGAGATGAACAAGCAGGTTTTAGGAAGAACAGATCATGTGCTGATCAAATAACTACTCTACGTATAATAGTTGAACAAAGTTTAGAACTAAAATCCCCACTTTATATTGGATTCATAGATTATGAAAAGGCATTTGATAGTTTAGACAGAAGAATGCTTTGGAAGTTGCTGAGTCATTACGGAATCCCCATAAAGTTTATTAACCTGATAAAAACAATGTATGAAGGAACAAAATGTAGTGTGGTGCATGAAGGACAGCTCACAGAAGCATTTGAAATAAGAACAGGAGTAAGGCAGGGATGCCTTCTGTCTTCCATTTCTCTTTCTACTGGCCATAGATTGGATTATGAAAATAATTCAAAACAACAGAAATGGGATCCAGTGGTCACTGACCAAACAACTTGATGATTTAGACTTTGCTGATGACATAGCTCTCCTATCACACAGCCATCAACAGAGGCAGGATAAAATGAGTATATTAGATGAGAGATCACAACAGCTAGGACTAAAGATTAATAGAGATAAAACCAACATTATGAGAATTAATGCAGTTGGCAATAACCAAATAAAACTAGGAGAAATACCTCTACTAGACGTACAATCTTACATATATCTTGGCAGTAATATAGATAAAGAGGGAGGAACAGAAAATGATACCAAAATAAGGATATCAAAAGCAAGAGGAGCTTTCATTGCACTGGGAAACATATTGAAATCCAAAGGAATTAGGCTAAATACAAAAATAAAAATTTTCAACTCAAATGTTAAGTCGATCCTATTATATGGCTGTGAAACATGGAGAACAACAAAATTGACAATCACGAAGGTACAGACTTTCATTAATGGATGCTTGCGCAGAATAAAGGGACTTCCGTTTCCAAGATGGCGGAATTAAGTCACGTTCTCTCTATCGCTGTGAAAATTGCTTTGGATTCTTATCAACTTCGGGTTTCCGTTCCAATTTTCTGCATTCCAGTCGAAATGATGTTCTAATTGTCATATCTGCGCCATTGAATTGGCGGTGCACGCACGGCAATACTCCGTTTTGACAAATCAGGTGTTGTGAATGCGCTTTCCAACGTCTAATGTTGATCTGCGTTTTGCGTCACACTAAATGCTGTTCCATGACCGCTTGATGGAGATGTTTGCCGCAAGTTATTTACAAGTTCCAACGCATTAATGTGGTGGGATCCATCAAGTTAGCGTCTTTGGGAAGTTTGTACCATGTTTCGTTCGTTGTAGACTGCATTCAGTAGAGTAATCATGAATACATGGGCGCAGACATATTGTGCGTGTTACGTCATCATAATGGATCATCGTGTGTCCCAAGACCGACCATGCGCTAAACTTGCGATTTGTTGTTTGGTGTGCAACGGGGATAATCTGACGACGAACTGTGTTTTGTATGTTCGGAGTTGGAGTCAAACACGATGTCCTAACATCATCAGGCGCTATACATTTAAATACTATGACGTTCATCATTTTCAGGAGGACGTTATCTTCCGAGCATGTGATGGATAGACACCAGGAACCATTGAAGGCTATGTCTGAAAAGTGTTCCTTGTTGCAGTTTCCTCATATTCCAAGTCCGGCTTGTTGCAGGAGCTTCTGAGTTAAGTGCTCTGTGCACACCGTGAGCTGTGTGTTTCATCCGTTTTGATCATGCTCCGATATTCCAATTGCTTACGATGAATGCTGATATCGTATGACAGGAATAGTTGGCCGTGTTCACTCTCTGTGCGGTTTCGCCTTATGTCTTTTGGCGTGTGCTGAGACTGCTATGGTGGGGACTACAGCTACCTTTCTTTGCTTGGGAGATGTGTTAGCAATTCGGATGATTCCACTGGCACGGGCGGTTGAGCAATTATGGATTTTAATTCGTTTGCAGTGATACCGAGGCCTACCATAACCAGATAACAAAGGGATGGAAATGGCAGGACAAAGTCACTAACGTGGAATTATGGAAATGTACCGGTCAAATACCAGTGGATAAAGAGATACAGCGAAGACGATGGCGATGGATAGGACACACACTACGGAAGCCAACTGAGAGTATTACACAACAGGCCCTTTTTTGGAATCCCCAGGGGAAAAGACAAAGAGGAAGACCAAGGAATTCTTGGAGAAGACAGATCGAAGCAGAGATGAAGATGATGGGGAAGACATGGAATGATCTTAAAAGAATTGCAAAAAACAGAACGACTTGGAAAGTGTTTGTTGAAGACCTATGCTCCACTGGGAGCTAAAAGGTAGAAGATCGGAATAGACAAAGTATCACGTCTGGTCCAAGTGGTCAATTACAGGTCATAAATCAACTGTAGACAGAAAATCTGAGTCCCCTCTGTATGTAAATGGTAAACACGCACATTTGTGAGCTAAAAGTTCAAAGTAAATGCTATTTTTAGTGCTCCAAGTGTTACAATTAAGTGATAGCATTTTGTACTATGGAATGTAATGAAGGCCACCACAGGTAGGTATCCTAATTAAGGATTAATGAAACAAACATGGTTGCAATGGCTAAATACAGAAAATGACATAATATTTTATCTCAATATTCCCATTGTGTGCACTTGTATCATAACTCAAAGCATATTTATATATACTTTATTGTCTTGAAAGACAATATGGTGATAGCCAGCAATCATTAGTCAGCAGTAATATACTAGTTTATTAGCTGGGTAAGATTAGGGTAAGTAAATATTTAAATACATACAGGCCAAATCTAAATTGAGAAATCAATATCTAAATGTTAATGGAAGTTCATCCATAAAATAAAATATTACATTATCTTTGATGTCTCTTTTGAACTTATAACTTATTATATGACAGTACCTGTTTTATATAACAACTAGAAATTCTATACTTGCATATAAGACCATCATTACTGTATATGGACAAAATGAGAAACATTTAATAATCACATATAAATTGTATGTTATACAGTTTTAAGACTAATTAGCAAATGTAAATATTTCAACATATAAAAGCCTCATCAGTAGACATGTGACACGTCAGTAGATATAATAAGTTAACACTAAGTAGAAAGAGAGAGGCTAACAGGAAGATGAGAAGTTAACAAAATGTTGTTGGTGGAAATGTAACTTGTTTAAATGTAATGTCACCTGAACCAATTTGTAGCCAATGAAATATTAAAAAAAACAGCTGATTCTTTAACATGCTAAACTGAAATATTAGTTTTATCAAGCATCTATTATTCTTATTTGATCTCACCTACAAAGGTAACTAGAAAGAACCTATAATGCCCTGTGGTGCATTGGAAAAACAGTGTCAGTGTCTATATATTTTTAACCATCAGTATATTTTTGGTAATATGGTTAGCACCTATACCAGTACTCACCTTCTCAGAAAAAAATTAAATACCCATTCATGACTAAGTGAACCCAGAAGCTTTTGACTAGCATTGTGTCTGATCACGTATTCTCAGTTGACTAGTTCACTAAGGACAGCTCTGCTATGACTCCTTTACAGCTGGAAGAAATCTGACTTCTTCAGAGTTCATTGAATTCAGTGTGAGTATTAATTGAATGAGAGGTCAACATTGAGGCCTCAGCTATAGCAACCTCATTAAAAAAAAGACAAAAACACTTTTACAGATTTCATCTAGTAATACTAACTGCATAAAAATACCTACTAAAAATATTAACATTATTTTAAAAAATGTAGGTAAATTGCAGCACTTCATTTTGTTTGCATTCAGCTTCTTTCTCAGAACATATAATCTCAGCATACATTTCAATGTCTCAATATTTTGTTAACACATTTTAATATTTTCAAATAATATAATTAGACAAAGTATGATGGTACTATCTCATACTTGGAATCTGCTGGGGACTTTTCTAAAGGGCTCTATACCAAGTGTTACATAATACGTGGGTTAAGAGTTTTTAATTTTATCCATGAAAGAAATAATAAAACCTTCACCAGGAAGCCATGTACAGACCTGACCAGCAGAAGAACATTTATATATATATATATATATTTATGATAAAAAAACTGGAGGCCGACTTTGTTCGCATGCAATGGGTAGAATCATTGCAGCAGTCAAAAATATATAAGGTCACCTTTGTCTACATATATGTGGGAGTACAGGGTATTGAAAGTGCGGACAGGTTGGCTAGCGGCGCTGTTGTTGAACACGGTCAATAAATGGATCGGGCGGACATCATCAATGCCCTCCGAGATGTGGGTAGGGCACAAATCTTCGACAATAATGAGTCCTTGTCACTCCTTCGGATGAAAGATGGGAGTTAAGCTGGGCACAGCTAGAAATGAAAAACTTAGAGGATGTATAAGAAGACTTATCAATCAACAAGGAGCTAGAGTTGTCAGTCGCTGGACACTACAGGACATGCTGAGGAGGGGATCTGAACACCTATGGGCATGTTTGGAGTGCAATGAGGAAGACTAAGTCAATAACTATAAACTATTTAAATGGCTGCCTACTCCAATAAGAAAATTTAATTATTCTTACAATAATGATAAATATTATCCTGGTCAACATACTCAAACCAGGAAAAAAGACTAAATGTCTTCCACATGCGATGTCTCCGCAAAATAATGCACATCAAATGGCAAGACAAAATAACCAACTTAACTGTCCTGCAACGTGCTAAGACCCTAACAATCATGTCGATGCTCAGAAGTCGAAGGCTAAGATGGCTGGGGCATGTCCAACGGATGGAAGAAAAACGCATTCCTAGGCAAATACTATATGGTGAGCTAAAACACGGAAAAAGACCAATCGGCAGACCTAAACTCCGATATAGAGATATCTGCAAATCATCTCTGAAAGACTTCTCCATCTGTGAAAACGACTGGCAACATCTGGCAAGTGATCGCACATCATGGAGAGCATGTATAAGGAACGGTATAACAACATTTGAGACTGTGCTAAGACAAAACTTAGAAGAGAAAAGACTGAAGAAAAAGGATGGTAAACCCTGTGGATCAGCGAGCCTGACCTGTTCATTATGTGACCGCGTGTGTTTGTCAAACATTGGTAGAATTAGCCATGAGAGAAGCTGTTCAGCAAAAACAATACCTCAAAAAAATACGCAATAGCCTCCACTAGACCGTCTGACAAGACGAAAAGGGCCATATATAATGATAAATATGAATTATTTTAAAATATACCTTTTTTTCAGACATCATAGTCAAAATGCTTCAGTTATTATTTTTTCCCTCCATGTGTTTGTGTAAGACTTTGTCCTACTCACTCTCTAACAAAATAACATGTAAACATCAACTTAAAGCAACTCCAATGGAGCTAGTGTCATCAACGTGTACAATAAACTGACTGTCAGAATCAAGATGTGCAAGGCTGAAAAGTGCATATCACAGTCCTGCTGTAAACAGTGGCATAACTGTTGATTCAGTAACAAAAAAAAAAAGATCTACTGATCTCAAACTAATTACATGTAAAACAAATGTCATCACAAATCTTCTCATGAAATATTTTCACCATGTCTATATAGTATGACAGCTATTTGTGAAACTCACAAAACATTAGTCAGGGATAACAGTAAAATAACCATATTAAAATCACATGAATATAGTACAGTCAGGGTTTTAAATAAATTAAAGAAACAACTTTGTATACAATTACAAAGAAACTGTTATAGAAAAACATGCAAGCCATCAGTGGAAAGTAAAACTCTAAAAGTTGACATCAGTACTTGTGAACATGCACATTCATTCTTATGTTCTGCTCAAAGATGAGAGCATGCTGGCCTGTGTATGGCAAGAATTTGACTATTGCCTGGACATATATTGTGTGACACATGGCTCTCACATTCAGTGTTTATCAATTCTTGTCATCTGAGTTAACTCAGAGATTTTTTCTCTCTATTGAGACCTCACCAGACCTCACTATCAAAGGCAGGAGACACACATTTAATAATTATTTTATTTTACAAAGAAACTGTTTTAGAGAATCTTTTTTTTACAACAAAAGATGAGTTATAAGTTGGTCTTCAGAGATGTTTTCAAAGTATACAAACTGTTACTGAACATATCAGTCAACATAGGCAAGAAGAATGAACATGAAAAATATATGCTACAATAGTCTTGGCTCTGGTTGGTCTATAAAGTCAAAAGTGTCTAGTGTTAACAGATTAATTAAGAAGACAAAATAGATCTTAATGAAAACAGATCTGAAAACTCAAATAGCAAAACTGAATATAACCATCTCTTCCCTTAGTGTTGACTGGCAAATGAAGTAAGAAGAGATAAAGAAAAAGGTTTGTGGAATGAGCAAACAGAAATAATTCATAAAAAAAAGACAATGAAAAATGAGATCTAACAGGTATAAGAAAAAAGGGAGGACTTTTGATAAATGACCAATGATGAATAAATGAATATAGCAATAGCTGATCGCTGAAGAAAAAGAAGATATGAATATAAATGTCAACTGCACTCCAATATACTTGAGCAAGGTAAAACATGAAAGTTAGTCCCCACATTAGAAAGTTCAGAGATTAGATCATCTAGTCCATTTAACATTCACCAAACTGAGGCAGATCCAAGGATTCACAAGAACTCTGAGTGCATGAAAGCACTGGAATCAACAGAGAAGCATACCAAAGACTGGAGTAAAGACATACTAATGTCAAACTGTTGTAAAGCTGAAGATAAGATTGAAAATTATCAAAAAGAGAAGGGGTATAGATACAGCTTTATGTAGGTGAGAAACAAAACAAAAGCAAAACTATGTTGTTCCTCAGGAGGCTTTTGGCTAGAACAATAGACCACAACACAAATATATATATATATCTAGATACAAGCGCAAATATAACGACATAGCAATAGTATACTAGACAGAGAAGAAAAAATATGTCACTTCCTGAAGTACTGCCTGAAGCGTGGTCAACTACCAACTGGATTAGAATCACAACTGGGCTTTGGCACTATAAGATCGGTGCAGGTAAAAATCTGAGAAAAAATATGTGGAGATGGGTACTGGCTCCTCCCAACTATACCACTCCTGGAAATGCTAATATGAGTGTGTTTAACCCTAAGCATACCTGCATGAAAAAAAAAATATATATATGTATAATATATATATATAATATTGGTGCTTTCTTCCTCATTTCACTTTGCCTACTCTGCCTGGGCACAAAATAACCAACTTAACTGTCCTGCAACGTGCTAAGACCCTAACAATCATGTCGATGCTCAGAAGTCGAAGGCTAAGATGGCTGGGGCATGTCCAACGGATGGAAGAAAAACGCATTCCTAGGCAAATACTATATGGCGAGCTAAAACACGGAAAACGACAAATCGGCAGACCTAAACTACGATATAGAGATATCTGCAAATCATCTCTGAAAGACTTCGCCATCTGTGAAAACGACTGGCAACATCTGGCAAGTGATCGCACATCATGGAGAGCACGTATAAGGAACGGTATAACAACATTTGAGACTGTTCTAAGACAGGACTTAGAAGAGAAGAGACTCATGAAAAAGGATGGTAAACCCTGTGGACCAGCGAGCCTGACCTGTTCATTATGTGACCGCGTGTGTTTGTCAAACATTGGTAGAATTAGCCACGAGAGAAGCTGTTCGGCAAAAACAATACCTCAAAAAAATACGCAATAGCCTCCACTAGACCGTCTGACAAGACGAAAAGGGCCATATATATATATATATATATATATAATATATACAAGACTACATATACATATCTAACCATACACACATACATATATCCATGTGTATACATACTTACATCTGTAAATATACGTGTACACATAAATAAATGTGCACCCATGTATGTATGTATATCCATACATACCTATACATACCTATACACATACATCCATTTACACTTCCACACAGCATACCCACATCTTATATATATAATATATATATTACACATACACATACACACATACATTTACATACATAAGTGCACAAGAAAGTCAATCGTGCACTAAAGGCACCCAATGTGTATGAATATATTTATACCTTGTGGGAGCAGGAAATCCAATTGGACTCTGAGGCAATTCTCAAGGGCAAACCAGCTGCGAGTGCTGGAGTGGTGTGAGACAATGCCAGTGAATCGCATGTCAGGTTTACCCTTGTGGCCTGGGGAATTGTATGTCACCAGAGTACTGGTCTTCTGATCAACATCATAAAGGTGCTCACAAAATCTGTCACCTAATCATCATCCAGATTCATAAATGTAAGTTATCTGGTAATGGTGATGTATTATGACAAAAATAACATTACGGGACACACATGAGAAACCCTCCTTGATTTAGGACAGCTCATTTGGGAATAGGACAGAGTCAATGTGAAGTACATTGTCAAAAGTACTACAGACTTGATGTCTACATCGAACGGTGCCAAAGGGTTTGTTGTCTGAGCAAGGAAGGAACCTCCTGACAATAATGTCTCCTAGACTCCTGTCAGATTTGAAGGCAACCAGAGGAGGATCACCAAAAGGTAGACCGGTGGTGGGATCAGAGTGGAGAATAGAGTGGTACCAGTTAAGAATCCTCATCGCATTTAAGTTATGAGGGTGGTAGGTGAGGGTGAATATAGCCCTATCGGAGGAGTAGTGGGTGGATGGGATGAGTGCCTCTGGATGCGAAATACAGAGGGCTTGTTCAAGGGCAGATTGAATGATTGATTCAGGATAGAGATGGCGGCTAAAGAAACTAACAAGAGGGTCTGTTGGAGAAAATTTTTATCATCCTGAAAAGATACGGTGAAGATGTAACATCTGAGAAAATGAAATAGAATTTTTGCATGGAGTGAGATGAGATGAGGTGTACAGAAGACAACAGTGGGTGTTAGTGTGTTTAACGGAGGTGTGGAGGCTGGAGGTACCCAAGAAGGTAATCAGATTAAAAAAGGTGACAGACAATGTAGAGATATGTGATGTAATCTTGATGGACTGGTTGATTGTTGTCAATGTAGTTGATGAACCTAGAGATCATCTTCTGGCAGGTCAATCTGGTGGAAGGCAGTTTAAACAGAGATGAAGTGCATGGGCCAAACTATAGGGTAACCTGAAGATGGATGGCCAGGAACTGCACAAAAAGGAGGAACTTTGTTGTTGTTCTACAAGACACCACAAAGTGTAGCAGCCACTAACTGCTTTGTTTGTCTGTGACCAAGGAAAGAAGGGCTAACAGCTGCCAGCGCAACTCACTTGATTGAGATGAGAAAACTGACTCCTCCATGGTAAATGTGGACAGGATAAGAGAATAGCTAGGTCAATGAAACTAAATATTTCAATAGGAACTTCACAAATCAAGAAAATGCAGTAATTTATATGCCCAATAATAAATAATGCTCAGTCATATAATTAAACATATAAGTCATGATATGAATATAAGTCATTAAACATAAAGAGCATGAAATCATTTTTTTTTTAAATTCCTATAAAATTTATTATCAGATTTTTAAAAAAGTCTCAAGCTTTCATAAAAAAATGAAGAAGTCAAGACAAACTTTCTTGTTTGTTGACTTCCCACAAATAGCCATATTGTAAAAATTAACCTCAGAACATTAGCATAACACAACACAGTAATATCATTGAATCAAGGACAACCTCAACTTTGGAGCAATGCTGTAATGTTAACCTAGCAACTTGTTTTTGTAAGAAAAATAAATTAACTTACGGCACAGTTATGTTGAAGAGGGGATGAAATATACAACGGTACCATACTAGGCCACTGTATTTCCAGGTGAGGATGGATTTGCCCTTTCTTGCTATTATTTGTTTTCACAGTAAGTCAGGAGCCAGTTTCCTGTTGGACTGAGGAGCATCAATCTGAGCCCATGTTCATAAAGCCAGCTTGTACCAGCAAATAATGTCTGTGATACTGACACTCCAGCCTTGGTGGTAAGCAGCAATTGCAAATAATAATCAGCAAAACTCTAATCTTTTTCTTTCAGTTGCTATCACTCTTCTCCTCTTATTCATTGTTGTTCAACATTATTTTCAGATGTCATCGTCTATTGGCACAACTAGAAAATATATCTGTCATGCCTTGCTGCACATGGATAATATGGCATTGTGTAATTGGCATATTCATGGGTAATGTGATTAGTATCATGTCATGAGACAGAACTTTGCCATGGAAAAAAATCTCTGGTACCCACTTTCATAAACTTGATGAACCTTGGGGGTCATGTCAGTCAAAAAAAAAATTTGTCACATTTAGGGAGCTAAATCCAGATCAGCCGGAGCAGCCAAAGAGCAAACTAACCACTTATCATAACTTCATCGTTAATAAGTGCAATGAACAATATTTGAGCTACCTGCTATTTCACTCAATAAATTCTATTTTCATTATTAATTTTGTCTGATCTGTTTTACTCTTTTTTCTTTCTGTAAAACGACTCCTATTTCTCTGTTCTATGGAGAATCATGAAAAGTTCCAATGTTAATCACAGAAGTAATATCTATCACATGAGCAGGCACAGGTTATCACTTCTGTCACTCAGGTAATTCTTGTGATGTAAATACATGTTTACATTTACAGGCAGCCTAGAGACTGAAACAATGGAATGCAATGTTGGAAAGCTTGGAATGATAACCTGAGAAGGGCCCAACTATTACGTATACAACCAGTGCACTACTGGAACCATCAGAGTACACACTGCTGTATAAAATAATAAACATTTGACCATTACATATTCAACACAAGATATACAATGGAGCAAGTGGTGGGGTGTCTGCGAAGTATACTCATTACATGTGGATCTTCAACAGTTACTGACAAGCACTGTTTTGTTTCTCATGGCTAATTTTATTAACTTAGAACAAGCATGGCAGATTTACGTTGTGGGAGAGGGGTCCTCACCTTGTATCTCTTGTGCCTTTTTTCTTCTATTTACTTAATTTGTTTCCTTTAGTATTCATTCATAAATGGGTGTGGATGCTTTGTATTATTAGTTTCCTGCAAGCTATGATTTCTGTCCCTTTTGGCCTGACACATTGTTCTTTAGCATGGCTAGATTGTGTCCAGGTAATAGCTATTTTGGTGTACTCTCTTCAACTTGTAAAATGCCAAGAGTTATTTAAAATGGACAGAGAGCACATGGGCCTATTTTTTTTTTCATTAACCCAATGATCAAATGATGGTAATTCTAAGTGCCACTAAACATATGCTGTGTTATGAGCCAAAGAACTGTAACTCAAAGTATATATAAACTGTTACCATTTTTTTCCCAATCTTAATACAACAAGACATGCTGTTGTTATTAGTACAATCTTTCATCATAAACAAGACATGCCCTTGGTATCAACTCAGACAAGAGTTGATACCAAGGAACCTTTCTGTATTATTATTATAATGATACAACTCTTATCAAAATACATGTAGGACCTCTCATTATCAAAACAGGCAAGACCTTTCAATGCTATCGATACAGGAAAGAACAGTTACTGTTAATATTATAAGTCATATCTATTTGACTGTCAAATAGAACAAGATTAGTCAACATTTATATTTCAAGACATTGTAAAGATCTCATTTTGTTATCAAAATTTAATCATTACTGTTAACAGCACAGACAGAACACATCTTGACATCCAATGCAAGGCAAACTACAATATCACAACACTATTTCAACACAAACTGTATAACCAAGGCAAACTACAATATCACAACACTATTTCAACACAAACTGTATAACCATGGCAAACTACAATATCACAACACTATTTCAACACAAACTGTATAACCAAGGCAAACTACAATATCACAACACTATTTCAACACAAACTGTATAACAGATCGGGAACTATGGGTTGGCAATTCAGCTGACAACGGTTTCTTCTGAGGTTTACCCACAATGTTAACAAAGAGCAACCTCTGGGTATTTCTGGTCTTCTTTTGTGTTAGATTCTGTTGTTTCCACTCTTGTCATTGATTGCTTTCCTTTTCACAAGATCTTCTTGATCACTATTATTATCACATTAAAAAAAGTACCCCTGTCACACCAAGTGGCGTATAGGGAATATGGTGTTAGTGACCATAAATTTTACAGACCTTTGGCACATGATTTTTGGGGTAATGTGGTCGGTATTACGCTTGTGCCGCTTTACTTTCCCAGAAAAAAATCTGGTACCCATTAAAGACTGGGTGATCCGGAAGCCGTCGTCTGGGATTGAACCCTACCTCTATTATCACATTAACAACTGATTATTTACAATTTTGTGCTTAATGTTTCCAGGTTTTGTACTTGACTGATACCTCTTTCCCAAGAAAATAAAGATAGACTATGTTAAATAAGATCACACATGGAATTTACAATACAGACATCACATTGCTGCATAAACTAGAATGATAGCGGTAAGCAAGCTTGAATCTAACACAAAGCTTTGTTGAAGAATTGGTCAAGAAATGCATTTGTTATCAATCACAAAATCTTGTTCAAACAGTGGATTATCTATACTGTTTTCTTCCATATCTAGATTATTTAGATTGTTACGTATATTCTAGACATATTTTCTAGACATGACAGCAATATATTCTATCAAATGGTTACATATTCTAGACATGACAGCAATATATACTATCAGATGGTTAGATATATTCTAGACATGACAGCAATATATACTATCAGATGGTTATATATATTCTAGACATGACAGCAATATATACTATCAAATAGTTAGATATATTCTAGACATGGCAGCAATATATACTATCAGATGGTTACATATTTTCTAGACATGACAGCAACATATACTATCAAATGGTTAGATATATTCTAGACATGACAGCAACATATACTATCAGATGGTTAGATATATTCTAGACATGACAGCAATATATACTATCAAATGGTTAGATATATTCTAGACATGACAACAATATATACTATCAAATGGTTAGATATATGTTAGATATATTCTAGACATGACAGCAATATATACTATCAAATGGTTACATATATTCTAGACATGACAGCAATATATACTATCAAATGGTTACATATATTCTAGACATGACAGCAATATATACTATCAGATGGTTAGACCAATTCTGGAGAACATAATTATCTGTGCTGCCTATTGATATGTATTTTCAATGATCTTTACACACTCTTATTATATAGCAATCAGAGCTCTATAAAAACATTTTAGCTTTTTTATTCACTTGTATTCTGGTTGAAACAAAATATTACAATGCCTGCAAGTATGATTCAGGGGATGGATTGTGAAAAGGTAAATAAATAGAAACTAAGACAAAAAAACTGAGGAAAAAAAAATCATGAACCAGCATTTTAAAATCATAATTGATGTTTGAGGCTACAATGGATTAATTTTTTTCCCACTTACTACTGTAACGTCCTTCCTAGCAGATGGTGCATGCTAAAAAAAACCCCTCAAGTACCCCCGTCACGCCAAGTGGCGTATAGGGAATATGGTGTTAGGGACCATAAATTTTACAGACCCTCAGCAAATGATTTTTGGGGTAACGAGGTCGGTATTACGCCCGTGCCGCTTTACTTTCCCAGAAAACATCTGGTACCCATTTAAGGCTGGGTGAACCGGAAGCCGTCGGATGGAATCGAACCCTACCTCTTAGATGGTGCATACTAGGTCTTTTATATAGGCTACCATAGCAGTGGTAATCCTCATTGTTAGAAAATCTGCTCTGACACAAACTGTTTCTAGGAAACTTTACACAAGAAATAAGATGAGGTCTTGGTCACTTCAGACTGGCAAGATGCCATCATCATTTTCCAAAACATTGAGATTCTTATATTGTGTCCAAACACAATCTGTTATGTCTGGGAGAGAATGCTGACCCTGCGGTCCAACATAAAGTTGACTAACCTCCACCACTCTATCTCACTCTAATTACAACATTAATTATTGAATTTGGAAACGCAGTCTGTATATTCATTTTGGTGACTAAAAGGATATTTACATAAAAGAACTTATAGCATGATCTGGCTATGAAGACTGTTGAAGATAACTGCTAAAACATACTACTTATTACATATAGTTTAAAAAAGACAAATATAAAAATTGAGTAAACACAAATATTATCTATAGCAATATTCAAGAAACTGAAGCAAAATGTTTAGTGTACTTGTTAGTTGATCAGGTGGTCCCTAGTTTGACTTTCAGTTGCTAAGACATTTTTTCTAATTGACATGGCTTTGATCTAGAGAATGAGATTGAGGATGAACACAATTTTCTCTTTAAAAATAGAATGACCTGATGTGGAGTTGATCACATCACTCACAAATGTTCTGATGATCATGGAAAAATAAAATAACCAACTTCATATGATATTATGTACACAAACTAATGATGCAGGTATCACTACATTTCATTGTTTCACTGACTCTAACATTTGTACCTCAGCTACATTTGTCAGAGTGAATATTTGCTTTTAAACAAAGATCACCTAATTTTCATAATTTTATGACAGGTAATCTTACACATCTAAACATACCCTCACCTCATTCAGTCTCTCTACAACTACACAAAATTAAAGGTGTGGCCATCTTCGTCAGCGACTTGAACAACCAAGGTCAGGAAAGACTACAGAAACAACTTTGGCAACAATATTGTCCACTACTCACTGTATTTTCACACACTTATCCAAAAATCAGCCATAGCTACAAACTGTAGCGAGATCGAGTGTATTTGTCCTTCTCTTGACAATATTCGTTGTAGATCAGCTTGAAGAGAAATAAGTGAAATACAATGATGAGGAATGCTATGGATATCCAGAAGATTGTTGGCAGGCCACCAAAATGATGGCCATGTTTATGAAGTGCTATCACATGATGCTCAAGAGGTGGAGCTGTGGAAAATCAAAGATAGCAACACTTGAAACATGTGGGATCCCTTTTAAAATCATCATGTCATAAGTCATATCTTTATTATCATTTTCTGTTATGAACCATTTGCATTTTGAGTTTTCAGTAGTAGCCTTTATTTTCAATCTACATTTCATTAACGGTTTAGTTTGGTTTCATGAAGTAGCATCCTGCAGTCAGGATATTCCTATATCTGCTCTGCTAACCTTTCAAAAAGCTGGCTTAAGGTAAGCACATTGATCGTCCATGTGTATATTGTCAGTTATTTATTTCCTCCCAGTGAATGGGAATTGCCAGACCATGGATGCTGACATTTTTCCAGTTGCTGCAGCAGTTGCATCCCAGGTATCTGAGGTAACCACCTTTCGTCACCCACAAGAGAAGATCCTACCAGAGGAGAACGTCAAAGTCAAGCACAAAGTGTTTTACTTCTGGATCCCTTTGGCAATGTGGTCTTTCAAGTATCATCTGTCTCTGATGATGTCAACCAGCAGTCTGACTAAGTGCAACCAACAACGAAGACTCCTCACGGTGACCACAACCTCTGTACATTTCATTCTGCTACAGAGACACACTAAACAACCTGCATACAGTCATAAAAAATAACTGACCCGGCATGCTTTCATGTGGTGTGGTTCTGTTGCACAACAATATTCATCTACATATTGCAAGTATTATGCAAAAAGTGTTAGCAAGAAAACAGTGGAAAGTTCTGCAACACCCAGCTACCCTGATCTGTCACTGTGTGACTTGTTTGGACCTTAAAAATATCTCTAAAGGGACAGCGTTTCAATTCCATTATCATGGCCTCGGTGACAAAATAGTTCAATGAGCAACCAAAGCCATTTTTCTCAGACAGCATCCACCAATCTACCCAATTAGTGGAGACATATCTAAATGCCTATGGCAACTTTTTCTAAAGAACCCTGGTGAATACCTGCTTCATAGCAATTGTTTTATTTAATTCTGCAATGCCTCTTGATTTACCTTACATATACTTGTTATGAAGCCACTTGGACAGGACTTGTATATTAATCCATTCTGTCCTAGATCTTTCCTCTTTGTCTTTATCAATCACCACAAAAATACTTTTTTTTTTGTTGCATTAAGTCACAAAATAATTGATCCAAACTTCTCGTGGTGACTACACTGGACATGTGGCCTTTATTTTCCAGTCCCTCTGGGAGACTGCACTCCTTCGTTAAAGTAATTTTTATCTGCAAACTTTTTATACCAGCTATTGTTTTCTTCATACCATTTTGCTGCCTATTCGTTGGATTTGATTTGTGTAGTTGTCTACAGTTTACTAAGTATTCTTCTCACAAATGATTTTATGTTCATCAATAAATAGAGCATCTCTCACAATAAGTTAAAACCTGATGTAGAATCCTGCATATTTTAAGCCAGAAAAGACCCAAAAAAATCAATCACTCTTTCTTTTTTAATCAAGAAAGTGACACACCACTCTTATATGAAAAAATATAAAGATTTATTTTAACCTTGTTTCTCAAAAAATATCTTGGCTTTTATTTGAAGCAGATTTATAAACACCATTAGCTACTTTGTTCACTGGGCTTTATTTGAAGAAGATATCTAAAAAATGCTCATAGCTACTTTGTTCATTGGCCTTTATTTGAAGAAGATATCTAAAAAATGCTCATAGCTACTTTGTTCATTGGCCTTTATTTGAAGAAGATATCTAAAAAATTCCCATAGTTACCTTCTTTATTGGCCTTTGTGAGTTCCTGAAGAAGATATCTAAACAATAAACATAGCAACTTTCTTCATCTTCAATCTGCTTCCCACCCTGCCTGGAACATTGCAAGAGCATCCCCCCCCCCCACCCAATACGTGGGCAGGGCAAGTGTGCAGACCCTAGAAGGGCACTTCCCTCTCAGAATCAGCTGAGGATATAAGCAAGTAATGACACTTTAAATAGTGCCAAGTGATACCATAGCAAAACCGATCATTCCTTACCTTCTATGATCTCTTTGACATGAATAGCATGCTTCAGCTCCTGCATGTGCTGCTTGTCTGCAGTAATGTACAGGACTGAGGTCACCGGCTCAGTCAGTTTGACTGGAAACATGTGAGGCTCTTTACTGCAAGTGTAACAGTATCCTTTCACAATTAACATTTATGAATGTTGGTTTTGATATCATATCTCACGCTGTAATTAGTTATTATTTACAAGTTATCACAATAAACAATATTACATTTATGGCTGCCACAAAAGTGCTCTTGATCTTTCATCAGATAATGACTGTATCTTTAGTTTGTTGGCTAAACAGACTATGTATCTGTGCTCTTAATCAGTCCTTTCTACTTCTGCTAAGCGTGTTTCTACTTTGTTTTAATCTCCAGATTAAAGTTCTGCTGATTACTGTGGTTTGATATTAAATGTGATCACAAAATCTTGTCCTTTTTGTTGTTATGATTTTGTGGTGTCCTGTTAGGTTAGAGAGGCTACAGGTTTAGTGTCCATGTGAGCATCTAGTCTAGAGGTTTCCCTTTCCTTCCACTCTGCTTGTCTTAGACAGAGCCTGCTACTTTCAAACCTGCATTGACTATCTGTCTCCAGTTAGATTTGTGTAGCAAGTTCTTCGCCGATAATGTTTAGCATTTCTATTGTCAGGTTACATCTTTAATATGGAAGTATGAGACATGGCTATCACTTATAAGATTATGGATTGGCTTCCCAAAGAAAGCAATTCAAGCGTGAGCACTAGGGCTGAAAGCAACCAGTAACTCTTGACTAACTGCTTACATAAGAATTGGTGAACCAGAACTATCTAGATCCCACTCTACCTCTTAGCTGTGCCCCTAGAAAGAGACTAACCAGTCTAGTCTGGCCAGGTAAGTAGGGATCAACAGTGAAGGCAATATGGTACTAAAAACACCCTGTTAAAGTCAGAAGGTACAAATACAACAGCTTTGCTACAAACCACAACATAACACATCTACACCAACTTAATGTCCTTTTAATTGTAGATGACAAAAAGGACTATTCATTGCTTTAGTAGTCATTGGGTGACAGTGGGAAAGTAAGAGATATAAGAACAATTCAAATTACTGTACACAACAATCATTGATTTTAGGGTCAGTAATATTATGAAAAGATGATTAGAGGCCACAGAGATGGGATATCTCAGAAGAATGCTGAAAGTTCCCTGGACAGCTAAAAAGACCAATGAGGAAATTCTCAAAGAGGCCAACATAAAAAGGGAACTATTAAAATACATCAGAAAGAAACAATCAACATTTTCAGGCACATCATGAGAAGAGGAAAGTTGGAATGTTTCTCATTGAAACATAATGCCAGAGTAACATCACACCTATTGGTGACAGATGATAAGATGTAGATCCTGTTTTAGTTTAGTCTTAGTCTAGTTCACAGATCAACTTCATTGCACATCAGGCAACTTCAAAGTGCTCAGCCCAGCATCTCCCACAACATGCAGCACTGCTATCATACACTAGCAAAAGAACTGAAGATGGTTTCAGCTGAGGTGCATGAGCTCCATACCATTGGTGATGACCTTGAAAATTATGGGGGATAATTGGGTTGATTTTTATCTCTTAACAATTTTTGTCTGGGCAGTGACCATATTTGGCCTACTCTTATAGATTGTTAACTGCCAAGGGCTCTTTAACATGTACATGGAACCTCTTATTTTTCACCTTTATCTGAGAGGGCTAGACATAGAATCTCACTGCCTAAAGGCCAGGGAAGAGTAAAAAGCAAGAAAAATCCATGGATTTGGAAAGCAAAAATTTCCAAGCCTATGGTGGGAATCACACAGGTCATCTGCCATTAACTTTCCAAGTCCTGTGTTCAATCTAAGTGCACAAAAGAAGCAGAAACAGTTAAAAAAAAACATAAAAAGTCCTCTGCTGCTACCTATGCAAGTTTAAAATGTGGTTATTTATACAAGAAGAATGGCACAAAGAACAGAGCCACTTACCTCAGCAGCACTGGAGGATCCAGACAGCCAGCATCACATCCATAATAAGGCTTGTCTGTTCTGTCTACAGCTGCAAACAAGGTGGCTCTGTTATCTTCCCCTATCACCACAGAAATGTTAATGTGTGTGTTGTTGCCATAGTTAACATGGCGGAAATGAAGATCACGGTGAAGATTATGTGGGTGGGAGGTCATCTCCAAATGCTGCTTGTTAAAATGCAATGGTCCAAGGCTGAGAATCATGGCTTGAAGAATTCCTTCTGCACCTAAACATAAAGTCAAAGGTTGAACTCAGGCCCATTACAGCTGTTTGTTTGAGTATAGATTTGGTATTTTAGTTATTTTAAATAGATCATAGGAAACACTTTACACAGAGCTTTACAACAGGGCAACTTGCTGAAGAATGACCATCAAAACTGCAGCCTAAAAAAGCTGTCAGATAAGATATCATTTGGCAGAGGCTCAAAAACGTAACTTGAAAGAAGACTGAATCATTGGACATGTGGACTCGAAGACTAAAATATGTATGCCAAAATGAATACCCAAGAACCACAGTTAACATCAAATATACTGCACAGAAGAGATAAAAGAATTGGGTTCTAACTATGAATTGTTCAGATTGGAATGAATAAGAATCTCAACAGAATAAATCTAAACCATACGCCCCCATCCTTTTGAAACTGTAGAACATTTATTTCTTTAATGCCTTAGCCTGAAGAAAAATAAAAGACAAGACCTACTCCAAATATAGCTATCTATCATCAACATTCTATGGGAGATTACCCATAACTCAAGTGAAGTTGTAACTTCTACAGCTTGGCAATGCTGCCAAAGAGTGAAAAACTTGGTGCACCTTATTAGTTTTCTCAATCTCAATAAAACAGTAAAAGACAGGTAGTTGATACAAATGTCAAAATGTTAAGAATACATATAAAACTCACATGAATTAGACATGTCAAAATGAATATACCTGTCTGAACCATGGATAAGCAGCCTTGGTTCTCCAGTGTTATCATCCATGTGGTGACAACTCTGGCTATTTGAGATTCGTCTTCTGGCTCAATCCACAATGTTTCTGACACACTTGATGGCAAAGGAAGGAAATTTATAAAAAACAGCAAAGTAATCATTCAGGATTCACTTAACAAATAGCAAAAGCAACAGTTTAATGATATCAACCCTGATGATTGATGAACTACAGATATCAAAATACAACTTTGAGAAAAGTTAAAACAAACCAAGAAGTAACTGTTTTTGGAAATAATGTATTTTCTAAATGTTAATAATTATATACCTTGTATGTTTTATTACAAAAAAATAAAATATAAACAGATTGAAGGACACAGCTACTAGAGCTGTGCTTATAACAGATACAGAGAAGAGAGAAATGTTGCCAAAGAAAAAAATGTATAACTAGATTTATCTTATGGATGAAAATGTTAACAAGAGAGCTAGCATTATAAGCATATTATTAGCATATAAGCTCTTTGCTATCTGCTGAACAAAACTGAGCACCTATTGGGCTGCCTAAAATGCAATAAAGTTGATCTATTAGCTAATGAACTCTAAATTAACTTTATGATGTTCATGCTATTTTTTCTTAATGCGTCAATATCTATCAGCACATTTTCAATAACTAGAAAATATAAAGGTTATCTTATCCTATTTCAGTGCCCTGCTTAGATGTTAGCTGAAGGTAAGGACAACAAAGATTGCATGTCCGGTACAGCTACCACTTCATGTACATACAGAGATTTTATTCCATTTTCAATTAAAAAAAACACAGTTGACTGAACAGAGAATTAAACTATTAGTTGCCTTAACTCTTTCCGTACGATCCGCCGCATGGTGCGCCATTTCCATTTCGGTTGCGTACGTTCAGCCGTATAGTGCGCCACGCTAAATTTTATTAGTGTGAACGCCATCAGACCATATTCGTTTTACATGTCTTGTATCATCGTGATAATGGTGAAATCTAATACCTTGTTCAATTATCTAAACATTCATATATAATATGTTATATGTTAGATAAATATAAATATGTAGATTGATTCTTAAAACCATGAACAATTTTGTCTCTAAAATCTCTTCCGTTGCGTCGATAAAAAGCTTCCATACGGAAAGAGTTAATGTGTAAACAACAGGTTTAATCAGCTTGGCTACCAGTTTCCTATAACTATCAATGAACATATACAGGTAAAATACAGAACACTACAACTCAGTAAATAAAATATAATATAACATTTAGAGTTATATGTGTAAAAATGTTACTACAGTAACTGCATGCCCTCTTCTTTGATGTATACACCCTCTGCTCCATTTCCTCTCTTTTAAAGTTAATAAAATAAACACATACACAATTAACAGCATTAGCATAGAAAAACATGTAGAAAACGTCTCTTATTTTGTAGATGGCATCCATTTTGGTTTCAAATGTGACAATAGTGTTGTATCCTTCAGCTCATAATTTTTATATTATCATATGCACAGAGTAACGTGTCTGCTGACAAAGGTGATCATGTCTCTCAACAACTTTCTGTCTCTCTTTTACAACATCCTCATTACTCAGGCAGTCAATGGTATTCTCAACATGTAACTGCAGAACTAAATTTCTGTGACATCCAAAGATTTTCTTGTCTGTTGTTCAATGGTCCAGATTGAAAAATCCATATAATTTTCTAACATATTTGATAAATAATACTTTAACTATGACATACAATAACTCTTATAATAGCTCAAAATAATTATGTCCTAGAGAAAAAAATGAACATTCTCGAATACAATCTTCATCTAAACATTGCCATTGTGCTACCAATGTCAGACCCAGATGTCAAATTCAAGAGTAACCAGAAAAATCACCACAGAAGCAAAATTTATTTAATGAATGACAGAAATCAGTTTGAAAGATAACATCAGAAGTGAAGAATTAAGAGAGTAGCTAGGATTAATACATTAAAAAAAAAATAGTTTGACCATGTGATAACACGGAAAGGATAATTGCTCACAAGTTATAAGAAAGTGATCTTCACTTTCATTTTTGGATGGCAATTGCGGTGTAAAATATAACCTGAAAGACTGGAGTTTAGAGGATTAAGAGCAGAATAACCTGAAAGACTTAGTCTAAGGTTGAAAGGATCATGCCTTGCCAAGAAGTAGGCAAAACCACCAAGACAACAACAACAAGGTAGAAAGGAAGAAATATAGGCACAACAAGTCATAAACAAAGACTTTGAGAACACTACATCAAAGGCTTAACATGATAATGATGGATTACAAGAATATGAGAAACACCAGAAAACATAAAAGTAGGAGAGGCCAACAGACGAGTGAAAGGTTACAAACTATATCACCTACTCAAAGCTGAAAGGCAAATAAGAAAGGAAAGAAGATAAAGCATCAAATTATGTATGGGTTATTTTTATGGTTAACATAAATAATTGAATCCAGGAAAAGGATAATTTTGTTCAGAGAATATAATTTATGAAATAAAATACTCACAGGGTAGAGTGTCCCTCATAACATCTATCAGGAAAGTAGAGTAGTTTCTCAATTTCCATCTTTTCTTTCCATGTGGACATCACATTATGTAATGGAGCTGGGGAGTTGCTGAGCACATAGTACAGGGTTTTGTTTATGCGGTCTCCATTGATGGCACCTGCTGCCAGTGAAGGGCTGATTGAGAAACCACTGTGCCATAACTGTAAGAGAGAGAGAGCAAATTGGTCTATATATGTTGTGTCAGCGAAGGGCTGATTGAGAAACCACTGTGCCATAACTGTAAGAGAGAGAGAGCAAATTGGTCTATATATGTTGTGTCAGCGAAGGGCTGATTGAGAAACCACTGTGCCATAACTGTAAGAGAGAGAGAGCAAATTGCTCTATATATGTTGTGTCAGTGAAGGGCTGATTGAGAAACCACTGTGCCATAACTGCAAGAGAGAGAGAGAGCAAATTGGTCTATATATGTTGTGTCAGTGAAGGGCTGATTGAGAAACCACTGTGCCATAACTGTAAGAGAGAGAGAGAGCAAATTGGTCTATATATGTTGTGTCAGTGAAGGGCTGATTGAGAAACCACTGTGCCATAACTGCAAGAGAGAGAGAGCAAATTGGTCTATATATGTTGTGTCAGCGAAGGGCTGATTGAGAAACCACTGTGCCATAACTGCAAGAGAGAGAGAGAAAATTGGTCTATATATGTTGTGTCAGCGAAGGGCTGATTGAGAAACCACTGTGCCATAACTGCAAGAGAGAGAGAGCAAATTGGTCTATATATGTTGTGTCAGTGAAGGGCTGATTGAGAAACCACTGTGCCATAACTGCAAGAGAGAGAGAGCAAATTGGTCTATATATGTTGTGTCAGTGACGGGCTGATTGAGACCACTGTGCCATAACTGTAAGAGAGAGAGAGAGAGCAAATTGGTCTATATATTTTGTGTCAGCGAAGGGCTGATTGAGAAACCACTGTGCCATAACTGCAAGAGAGAGAGAGCAAATTGGTCTATATATGTTGTGTCAGCGAAGGGCTGATTGAGACCACTGTGCCATAACTGTAAGAGAGAGAGAGCAAATTGGTCTATATATGTTGTGTCACCGAAGGGCTGATTGAGAAACCACTGTGCCATAACTGCAAGAGAGAGAGAGAGCAAATTGGTCTATATATGTTGTGTCAGCGAAGGGCTGATTGAGAAACCACTGTGCCATAACTGCAAGAGAGAGAGAGAGCAAAATGGTCTGTATATGTTGTGTCAGTGAAGGGCTGATTGAGAAACCACTGTGCCATAACTGCAAGAGAGAGAGAGAGAGCAAATTGGTCTATATATGTTGTGTCAGCGAAGGGCTGATTGAGAAACCAATGTGCCATAACTGCAAGAGAGAGAGAGAGCAAATTGGTCTATATATGTTGTGTCAGCGAAGGGCTGATTGAGAAACCACTGTGCCATAACTGCAAGAGAGAGAGAGCAAATTGGTCTATATATGTTGTGTCAGCGAAGGGTTGATTGAGAAACCAATGTGCCATAACTGCAAGAAAAAGAGAGAGCAAAATGGTCTATATATGTTGTGTCAGTGAAGGGCTGATTGAGAAACCACTGTGCCATAAATGCAAGAGAGAGAGAGCAAAATGGTCTGTATATGTTGTGCCAGCAAAGGGCTGATTGAGAAACCACTGTGCCATAACTGCAAGAGAGCAAAATGGTCTGTATATGTTGTGTTAGCGAAGGGCTGATTGAGAAACCACTGCGCCATAACTGCAAGAGAGAGAGAGAGAAAATTGGTCTATATATGTTGTGTCAGTGAAGGGCTGATTGAGAAACCACTGTGCCATAACTGCAAGAGAGAGAGAGAGAGCAAAATGGTCTATATATGTTGTGTCAGTGAAGGGCTGATTGAGAAACCACTGTGCCATAACTGCAAGAGAGAGAGAGAGCAAAATGGTCTGTATATGTTGTTCCAGCAAAGGGCTGATTGAGAAACCACTGTGCCATAACTGCAAGAGAGAGAAAGATGGTCTGTATATGTTGTGTCTGCAAATTTGTGCAGGGAAGGGCTGATTGAGAAACAACACCTGATTATGTTGTCTGACCCTCACTCCCCTGTCACCTCACTTTCCCTTACCAGTCACCCTTGCCAGATTGTTCATTCTATCATGTGACCTGGTCCCTTTCCTCTCTCACATTTCCCACATTCCATTTTCCAACAGACCACTGGACAGATCTGTGGCTCTGTAAGGAGGTTCAACTAAATTACTCATTTTTTAATACACTTTTTTACATTCATTCTCTCCTCTCTCTCTCTCTTATATTCAGAGAAAATAATTTACAAAATACAACACTCAAGGGTACAGTATATTTTCCTTATGTACTTTCCTATCATTTAATTTCTTCTTTCTTTGTAGTTTTAGTTTTAATTACCCCAGAATGTGTAGTAGAGTATATAATCATTTCATTGTCTGTGTTGTCCCTGTTTCCTGAAGAAGGCCGCGTGTAGGCTGAAACGTCAAATATTTTGTATTGTCCTTTTTGGTAAAGCAGTCACCATACTCTGTAGGAGTGTATGTTACACCACACCACTTGTCCCCTGCTAATAGCTTTACCACAGCTCTGCATTATTTGCTTGTTTCCTGATTGAGAAACCACTAAGCTATAACTGCGAGAGAGAGAGAGAGAGAGAGAGAGGGAGCGAGTGAGAAAGAAAGCGAGAGAAATGGTCTGTACATGTTGTGCCAATAAAGGCCTGATTGAGAAACCAATATGCCATAACTACAAGAGTGATGCTTGCAACAAGTGAAACTCAAATAGGGCACTTTTAAATATAATAACTTAATATCAACCTCACAAAGGAAGGATACTTTGCAGTTAATCCTTATTTTGAGTGGCATCTCATTAGTGTTGATAGACAATTGATAATTTATGAAAAGATGGAAATGGATGTTTACTAAAAAAACGGACACTGGTGTCAAAAATAAAGATGGAAATGAATGTCAAAAATGATAGAATGATTGTAAAAGAAGATGGTGGTAAATGTTAAGAAGATGGAAAATTGTGAAAAAATCAGAAAAAGCATTAATTTTGTCCAGCTAAGCTTAATATTTCAGACAGTTTTTGAATTTGCTGCAATGAGCATATTAATTAGCATGTGAGAAATGTCACACAGAGATAAAGAGAACTATCCAGTCCAACAGAAAAGAGCAGAATTAACACAATTATAGCTGCCATGCACTTGATCAACTAGGGCAAATTATCATTCTCAATTAGAATGGGCCATAACAAATTGAATAAAAAAAATGCTTAAACTTTGGCTGTCAGATATGCTCATGTATTGGTGAAATATGGTCAAACTGTGAAACTTTCACTATAGGAGTTTCCATATTTAGCCATCTAAGAAGGATGCATGAGCAACAACATCTGCGGTCCGTGAATAAAGAATGTAAAATGAATAACATGAAAATAAGCACTGAAAAAACAGAAGTTACACCAATAGGAAGACAAAAGAACATAGTCATAGAACACCAAGTTATAAAACAAGTAATAAACTTTAAATATCTGAGAACTACATTCTCTGAAGATGGTAACATCGATAAAGAAATAGACATCTGATGCAACATGGCAAGCCAAATATTGAGACAGCTATCCCCTATACATCAACACAAAGCAATACTGATTACCGCCAAGAAACATCATATACAAAGTATATTCATTCCAACATTGTGCTATCAATGACAAACATGGTCACTTACAACTAAGCATAAAAGAAAGCTTATCAGAGATGAGATGTCTAGGGAAAAGCACTTCAAGTGACCAGAAAAGACAGAATCAGAGATGATATAAGAGAAAAAGTAGGAATTGGAGATGATATAAGAGAAAGAGTAGGAATTGGAGATGATATAAGAGAAAGAGTAGGAATTGGAGATGATATAAGAGAAAAAGTAGGAATTGGAGATGATATAAGAGAAAAAAGTAGGAATTGGAGATGATATAAGAGAAAAAGTAGGAATTGGAGATGATATAAGAGAAAAAGTAGGAATTGGAGATGATATAAGAGAAAAAGTAGGAATTGGAGATGATATAAGAGAAAAAGTAGGAATTGGAGATGATATAAGAGAAAGAGTAGGAATTGAACCAATCCTAAGCTACATACATCAACATTATCATCATCAAGTACCATACCTACTGGCATAGGTGATCATGTCTCTCCACAACTTTTGATCTCGACAGTTTTTTATCATTTCTATTGTTGACCTGCTGCCAAGCTATTCTCTCAAGCTGTCTGGTATCTTTTCTCTTTGCTTCCCTCTATCTCATTATCCCTCAATTTTCCCAGTTGTCACAATATATTCTAGCTGTTCTCTTCTCATTACATGGCCAAAAAATGATGATTGTTTCTTCCTAATATTGGAAATTAGCTCTCTCTTTGCTTTGGCCTCTTTCAGAATGTTTTCATTATTCTTCTTAGCTGTCCATCATTTTCTCAACATTCTTCTGTAAAACCACATTTCTACAGTCCCCAGTGATTTTATTGTCTGTTGTCTAATTGTCCATGATTCACATCTATATGTTAAGATTGGTTCTACATAACATTTAAGAACTCTATTTTCTTGTTTCTGTTGTCAAAAATGGATTGCATAGTATCTTCCTCATTTTTTTAAAAACTGCTTTTTCCTGAGCCATTCCGCATCTCACTTCTGTTGTACATCAACCATATGAGGTTAACATTGTTCCAAGATATTTAAATTCATTTACCTGTTTTAATATTGTTCCACTTATCTTTATTGTGCAGTGTGGCGATGTTTTTTTCTTTGTTGCTACCATTACTTCTGTCTTTTTGCTATTTTAAGGCTGAGTCCTTTATTTTTGCTTTCCTTCACTATGTCTAACATTCCCTGTAACTCATTTTCACTCTTAGTGATTAAAACTGTATCACCAGCGTACCTTAGATTATTTATATTATGACTGCCAATTGTTAGGATTTCAGGCACGCCCAGTATGGATCTTAAATTAAGCTTGCCATACATATTAGATAAATCTGGTGACAGCACACAACCTTGCCTAACACCCTGTTTTATTTTTTAAACATACTGAAACTGTATACTGATACATACAAGCTACATACAGAAACAACAAATAAACTGGTTTGTCCATACAGAAAGACTACCACGCAATTCCTTACAATACAAAGCATATATTAAAAAGGAGATGGCAGAAGAGCAAGTGGCAGGCCCAGAGTAAGATGGATAGACTAAATAAAAAAAGCACTACAATAACATCAATTCAGAGAGAGTTCCCACCTGACTTACCTTTCCCCACACTCTTGTGTGTTCCTGTCTTAGAAGTTTCTCATTGACGTTGAGCATCAGTTCAAGCTCCTGAAGACATCACAACATAGAAACAAGAAAGTCAGAATAAACAAGTCTATTAATAAACATCACTATTTATTAATACAAATGTTATTAATACAAATCACTATCCATTAATATACATCACTATCCATTAATACACATCACTATCCATTAAAGCACATCACTATCCATTAATATACATCATTATTTATTAATACACATCACTTGGACAAAACAGCCTATGACAACCTGCACCATCAAAACAAGAGACAGAGCGGAATGGCGCTCCATGGTAGCCAACCTTCGATGCGAAGACGGCACTCAATGATGACGATGATGATGATACATCACTATCCATTAATACACATCATTATTTATTAATACACATCACTATCCATTAATACACATCACTATCCATTAATACAGATCATTATTCATTAATAAAGAACACTATCCATTAATACACATCATAATTGTAAACTCATAAAGTACATAACACAAGGGATATGTATAAGATGTTATCCATTCAATAGAAAACCAGATTTTTTGTTTGTTTACAAAGTATTTATTGCAAACACTGGAGTAATTATATTATCACTGTTCAAAATAGTCTCCCTCTAGTCCAATGCATTTACGTCAGAACTTGACAAGGCTGTAGATATCAAGGGAAAAGAATGCTTTCGAACAGGTGTGTAACCACTCATACACCACAGGTTGGTTATCAAGCATGCACACTTTTAGGAAATTTCAGGTAGTCATGAATGATGTAATGGGTGAACCAACACATCCAATAGTAGTGTTACCTCCCTGAAAGTGATGTGCCCATTTTCCCATCTCATGTTCTCCTAAGGTTTTCCTTCATGAATGCTAGACTTGGGTGAGGAGAATCCACTAGTGATAGCATTCTTGAACTTCTCAGTTCACTCATACACTAGAGTATGACTCATACACCTGTCACCTTCAGAATTCTCATCCAGTGACAAATCTGTAGAGACTTCAAGCTTTCACTGTACAAAATTCTCATAACACTTTGCTGCTCTTGCTTTATGTAATGTTGCAAGGGAGATGCCATCTTGTTGAACTATTTCCTAGGTTCCTATGTGTGCTGCACACATGTCAACACCACCTATTGGTAGCTCACAGTCACCACTATAGCATACATGACACATAATAAAATCAGTTGTACACATGATTTTTAATACAGCTTATTCAGTTTCCCACAACAACCCTTGTTGCATGCACACTTGCATAGACAACATATATCATTCTTCCACATATTAATTTTTTTCCCATTTTTTTTTAACACACCTTTACATTCTTTCTCTTCTCTTCATTTTTTTTTAAGTAGCTCTCAGTGCAATGTGTTATACACCTTGTGGTCCAAATAACCATTCCCTATCTCTCTATCTATTGACCTTTCGAGCCGTTGCCGGCCCATAGGGCGTAGACCAAGCTACACCTTCTCGTATCTGAATTTTTGTTCTAGCAGTTTTCTTTTAAAGATATTTTATCAAATCTCGCCATTTGTCTTTGTTCTGTGCAAGCAGCTCCATCTCATTGAGGGAGCCGAATCCTGTTGCTCTTGCCTCTCTCATCAATGTTCTTCTCAGTGTCTACCTGGGTCTTCCTCTTTTTCTCTTACCTGTTGTTTCCCATATGAGGGCTTGCTTTGCTATTCGGTTATTATCTCTTCTCATCACATGTCCAACATATGACCATCGTCTTTTCTTTATTACTGAAGATATTAGTGGTTGATTGGCGATTTCTCTAATTTCCTCGTTTGTTTTGAATTCGTTCCACGCTATACCAAGTATTTTCCTTAGACATTTATTTTCGAATGCGTTCAACTTTGTTTCTATATCTTTTGTTGTTTTCCAGCTTTCACACGCATACGTAAGGGTTGATAGTACATTTGATTTGAAATCACCATTCCCTCCACTATATCAATTACACACAAAATCAGTCTTAAAGACACAAACCTGGAAAACCACTAAATATTTATTCCCTCAATTATATCAATTACATTCTGCATCTTTTTTATTCTATTACCAGTTCACTTTAATGATTTGCTTCTATCATTCCAACACATATTTTTTATCTTTGAATTAACTTAAAATTATATCACATATAGGACAAAAGGTTGAGTATAATTGTGATCAAAATGGTCTACCTAGCCATAAATGGGTACTGGATATTTCTGGGATAGAAGGGTCATGATACAGACCACATAATACATAAAATGTGTCACAGGTCATTAAAAAGCATGAACACTAATACCATATCCCCCAATATGCCTTAAGATGTGGAGGGAAGCCATTTTTAACCCTAAAATTCACACACATTTTATCTCTTCTTTATCTTAAATGGGAGCCGCAACAGCTCAGTAGTTAGTGAACTGGACTACAAAGGACAAGGGGTAGGGTTCGATCCCAACCGACGGCTTCCTGGTTCACCCAGCCTTAAATGGGTACCGGATTTTTTTTTCTGGGAAAGTAAAGCGGCACGGGCGTAATACCGAAATCATTACCCCAAAAATCATGTGCCGAAGATCTGTATGGTCGCTAACACCATTATCACTATGCGCCGCCACTTGGCGTTATGGGGGTACTTTACTCTTTTTTACTTTTATCCTAAATGATAACATACACCAATCATACATTTCTTAACCTAATAATATATCACACAAATATTATGTCTATCTCTTACTCTAAAACAATATCCCAAAAATATTATCACCTTCTTAAATCTAAAACTATTTCATACATTTTATTTCTCTCAATGGATAAAATATAAACTCATTCATTTAATTTAATACATCAATGGGTTCTTTTACTGGTCATCAACTCACCTTTTTCACTTGCTGAATACAATCTGGCACATATTTGTGAACCAAACTTTCAGGGGATGGTCTGCTATAGTGGACAGCTGTCAGAAAGTGTAGTCTCTTGGTGCTGAAAGGTGATTGAGATACATAAAGCAACATAAACACAGCTCCAGACTAAATAACATTGAAAATATAAATCTGGTTTTTCATTTTATTTTCTGAGAAAAACTATGGGAGTTGCTGATATACAGTTACAAGTAGGGAAGGATTCTTTCTACACCTACAGTGTATGAGGAACACGACCAATAAAAAACCAGTGACATATTATTTTACAGGTGATGTGGTTGCATCCAGATCGCCCTATTTTCCCAGAAAAAAAAAACAACCTGATACCAATTTTCAAAAGCTGGTTAAACTCTGAAGCCATATTTGTGTGAAAGAAAGGATTGCCAGATCTAAGAATTGAATCTGGAACCCTCAGGTCAGTGGTTAGAGCAGTAAAAACTCAGGCAAGTGAGAGTTGATAAGTTAACTCATTATTTATATCATTATTATACTAGAAAGAGAGATGACTTGCCTGCTATGTGGACAAATATTAAAGACATTTAGAGCTCAACAAGAAAGATATACTGAAGTCTCTCACTAATAGTTTATGGAAAGGTGATACAAAGTCTCTCACTAATAGTTTATGGAAAGGTGATACAAAGTCTTTCACTAATAGTTTATGGAAAAGGTGATACAAAGTCTCTCACTAATAGTTTATGGAAAAGGTGATACAAAGTCTCTCACTAATAGTTTATGGAAAAGGTGATACAAAGTCTCTCACTAATAGTTTATGGAAAAGGTGATACAAAGTCTCTCATTAACAGTTTATGGAAAAGGTGATACAAAGTCTCTCACTAATAGTTTATGGAAAAGGTGATACAAAGTCTCTCACTAATAGTTTATGGAAAAGGTGATACAAAGTCTCTCACTAATAGTTTATGGAAAAGGTGATACAAAGTCTCTCACTAATAGTTTATGGAAAGGTGATACAAAGTCTCTCACTAATAGTTTGTGAAAAGGTGATACAAAGTCTCTCACTAATAGTTTATGGAAAGGTGATACAAAGTCTCTCACTAACAGTTTATGGAAAGGTGATACAAAGTCTCTGACTAATAGTCTATGGAAAAGGTGATACAAAGTCTCTGACTAATAGTCTATGGAAAAGGTGATACAAAGTCTCTGACTAATAGTCTATGGAAAAGGTGATACAAAGTCTCTCACTAACAGTTTGTGGAAAGGTGATACAAAGTCTCTCACTAACAGTTTGTGGAAAGGTGATACAGTCTCTCACTAACAGTTTGTGGAAAGGTGATACAAAATTTCTCACTAATAGTTTATGGAAAGGTGATACAGTCTCTCACTAACAGTTTGTGGAAAGGTTATACAAAGTCTCTCACTAATAGTTTATGGAAAGGTGATACAGTCTCTCACTAACAGTTTGTGGAAAGGTGATACAAAATTTCTCACTAATAGTTTATGGAAAGGTGATACAGTCTCTCACTAACAGTTTGTGGAAAGGTTATACAAAGTCTCTCACTAATAGTTTATGGAAAGGTGATACAGTCTCTCACTAACAGTTTGTGGAAAGGTGATACAAAGTCTCTCACTAACAGTTTGTGGAAAGGTTATACAAAGTCTCTCACTAATAGTTTATGGAAAGGTGATACAGTCTCTCACTAATAGTTTATGGAAAGGTGATACAAAGTCTCTCACTAACAGTTTGTGGAAAGGTGATACAAAATTTCTCACTAATAGTTTATGGAAAGGTGATACAAGAAATGACAAATTTCTCAGACTCTGGTCTGTTTGTGTCTGGAATGGTGTGAGCAGAACAAGTTGTATGAGAGAACTAATTAGAAATGAGTGTAACTATCTATATGGCATTATACAATTACTGGAGTTGCAGGGGGAAACATATAAGAATGAGTGTAACTATCTATCTATGTATATGGCATTACACAATTACTGGAGTTGCAGGGGGAAACATATAGGAATGAGTGTAACTATCTATCTATGTATATGGCATTATCAAATTACTGCAGTTGCAGGGGGAAACATATAGGAATGAGTGTAACTATCTATCTATGTATATGGCATTATCCAATTACTGGAGTTGCAGGGGGAAACATATAGGAATGAGTGTAACTAACTATCTATATGGCATTATCCAATTACTGGAGTTGCAGGGGGAAACATATAGGAATGAGTGTAACTATCTATCTATATGGCATTATCCAATTACTGGAGTTGCAGGGGGAAACAAAAGAATGAGTGTAACTAACTATCTATATGGCATTATCCAATTACTGGAGTTGCAGGGAGAAACATATAGGAATGAGTGTAACCATCTATCTATCTTTATGGCATTATACAATTATTGGAGTTGCAGAAGGAAACATAAAGGAATGAGTGTAACTATCTATCTATATGGCATTATACAATTATTGGAGTTGCAGAAGGAAACATAAAGGAATGAGTATAACTATCTATCTATATGGCATTACACAATTATTGGAGTTGTAGGGGGAAACATATAAGAATGAGTGCAACTATCTATATTGCATTATCCAATTACTGGAGTTGCAGGGGGAAACATATAGGAATGAGTGTAACTATCTATCTATATGGCATTATCCAATTACTGGAGTTGCAGGGGGAAACATATAAGAATGAGTGCAACTATCTATATTGCATTATCCAATTACTGGAGTTGCAGGGGGAAACATATAGGAATGAGTGCAACTATCTATATTGCATTATCCAATTACTGGAGTTGCAGGGGGAAACATAAAGGAATGAGTGTAACTATCTATCTATATGGCATTATACAATTATTGGAGTTGCAGAAGGAAACATAAAGGAATGAGTGTAACTATCTATCTATATGGCATTACACAATTATTGGAGTTGCAGGGGGAAACATATAGGAATGAGTGCAACTATCTATATTGCATTATCCAATTACTGGAGTTGCAGGGGGAAACATATAGGAATGAGTGTAACTATCTATCTATATTGCATTATCCAATTACTGCAGTTGCAGGGGGAAACATATAAGAATGAGTGCAACTATCTATATTGCATTATCCAATTACTGGAGTTGCAGGGGGAAACATATAAGAATGAGTGCAACTATCTATATTGCATTATCCAATTACTGGAGTTGCAGGGGAAAACATAAAGGAATGAGTGTAACTAACTATCTATATGGCATTATCCAATTACTGGAGTTGCAGGGGAAAACATATAGGAATGAGTGTAACTAACTATCTATATGGCATTATCCAATTACTGGAGTTGCAGGGGAAAACATATAGGAATGAGTGTAACTAACTATCTATATGGCATTATCCAATTACTGGAGTTGCAGGGGAAAACATATAGGAATGAGTGTAACTAACTATCTATATGGCATTATCCAATTACTGGAGTTGCAGGGGGAAACATATAGGAATGAGTGTAACTAACTATCTATATGGCATTATCCAATTACTGGAGTTGCAGGGGGAAACATATAGGAATGAGTGTAACTAACTATCTATATGGCATTATCCAATTACTGGAGTTGCAGGGGGAAACATATAGGAATGAGTGTAACTAACTATCTATATGGCATTATCCAATTACTGGAGTTGCAGGGGGAAACATATAGGAATGAGTGTAACTAACTATCTATATGGCATTATCCAATTACTGGAGTTGCAGGGGGAAACATAATATAAGAATGAGTGTAACAAGCAATCTAAATGAACCAACAACATTGCACACTTTGTGTGACATGTTGGAAGGACATAATCAAATCCTGCCATTCAGTGATTATTATAAAAATAGTATAGTGTATACTGCAAATTGGACATGTCGACCAAAAAGATGGTAGTTTCAAGACATCAGAGACCTTGAACATGACAACAGAAGTGGGAAATTTGCCTAGAGACAGAGATTTCTCAGATGGGTTGTAATGAGTGAAATGTTCGCACACGCATCTCTCCCTCCTCCCCTTTTCTCCCTGCCCGCCTCATACACATGCTCTCACACAGACTTTACTGACCTGCAAATGAAATGTAGACTTTCTTGGATTATTTGTGAGATAAAATAGGTTTATTGAGGAGCATATAAGCTTCACTGGTCTATCAAAAGAATGTAAAGACTTGACTAAACTGCCAACAAAAAAATCTCAAAGGCTTCATACATTCTACAGATGAGCACTGGCTGCTGACGAAGTATACAGCAATAAAGGGGTTAAGATCTGCACCACTAATCACAATGAAATCACATCAAATGAAGACAAAATAAACGTTTTCTGTATAAGAATGAAGTGGATTAATACCTCTGAGCTGCAACAATGATGTTGCTTGAAGCAACAGTGACTGCTCCAACAGCTATGGCAATCTTCATGTTTGAGTTGGTTACCGGAATCTCTCCTGAGTAAATCTTACAGTTGACCTTGTCCCCAGCACTGTTGGTATAACTGTTTCAAAATAATGAGAAATATTTTAGTACAGACAATAATGGTGGGCATCATCTAGCTAGTCACTATTGTAACCTAGCTCCCAATTATAACTATTCCAAAGTTTTTCTTTGTCTTGCACAAGATATCCGGAATCTGCGCAAGTTACTCCTAGTTCTTTTATAGTATCTTGCCCTCACCTTCTTTTAGGTCTTCCTTTCTCTTGTTTACCTGAAACTATGCCCTCCATAATTATCTTCACCAGGCCATTAGGTTGTTCTACATTATCAAAATATTTTTTTCTTGTTTTTGTGTTCTTTAATCTAAAGAATAATGGACCAACATTCATAATCAGGGCACATATCCTTTTCACAATGTTGCATTCACTAAAGTTCATATGAAAGAATCTCTGTCTTTAGCCAGATCTCACACTTCACCTGTTGTCATGTTCAAGATCTCCTTGATGTCTTCAAACTAGCTTCTTCTTGGTCTGCCCCAGATGTGTTGCCCAGGAACCATGCCTTCCATTATTGTTATTTTCAGCTCACTGTGTCTTTTGACATGGACATAGTATTTTTATTTCTTCTGCTGAATGGTGTTAATAAGCCAGTTCTTTCTAACGTTTAAATCTCTTTTAATAAGTATTCATTGCTCTTTTTCATTATCCAAGGTATCTTAAGGATTTCTCTGTAGTATTTTGATTCAAATTTTTTATTTTTATTTTTTATTTTTATTTTTTTTTTTATTTTTTTTTTTATTTTTATTTTTTATTTTTTATTTTTTATTTTTATTTATTGAGAGTATTACACAACAGGCCCTTTTTTGGAATCCCCAGGGGAAAAGACAAAGAGGAAGACCAAGGAATTCTTGGAGAAGACAGATTGAAGCAGAGATGAAGATGATGGGGAAGACATGGAATGATCTTAAAAGAATTGCAAAAAACAGAACGACTTGGAAAGTGTTTGTTGAAGACCTATGCTCCACTGGGAGCTAAAAGGTAGAAGAAGAAGAAGATTTTGATTCAAATGAATCAACTTTCTTCCTTTATGTTTTTGAGCTTGGCTTGTTGATGATTCACAGCCATATGTTGCTAACAGGAAATTACATGTCCTTGGTAATTTCAATTTTACTGCCTTTCATCTCTGGCAAATCTTTAGAGACTAGATCGTGTTAATCTGTTTTTTCCCTGGCAGCCATGTGCACAGGGGTCCCTTGCAGCACAGACAGATAACTCCATCTTTGGAGGTACTAATATTTTTTCCATTGATGAGTAATTGATGTTTCAAACTGAGCCTCACTGCTGAGACCAGGAGGTATTGCAGCAGAGAGAAATCACAAATAAAAATCCCAACTGGTGCAGACAGGATAACCTCTCGGTTGTGAGTAAAAAAGTGTATTGAGACCGGCATCTTGCTTTGAGACCAACCAGTTCCCCCTTTCATGTCACTTAATTGTTGTGTTGCTATTACTAATCTTCTTTTGATCTCTCTCTCTCTCTGGCAGTCTCCATTGTTAATTACTGCAGACCCTAGATATTCAAAGTTTGTTACACTTTCAAGTTCTTCACTGTTGATGATTTTGGGTTGGCTTTTTGTTTTGTCAATGGACATTATCTTTGTTTTTTATGTGGTTTTGTTATTCACTGTGTTTTTTAACATAATTTGTCTCTTTTAATCCTTCTGCACTGTTTTAGAGGAGGACTGTGTCATCAGCGTATCTGAGCTCTGGAATTATGTTGCCATTTATTGTGAAAGAGTCAAACTTCACAAATCTATCATAATTTCTGACATTTCTCATGATGTTCTTAGCTTAGATGTTGAACAAGTATGGAGATAGGATGCATCCCTGCCTCACCCACTTTAGTACTTCAAACCAATTTAATGTTTCACTCCTTATTCTGATAGCTGCTTGCTGTTCGTGATATAGTGATTCGATAAGTTGTATTAGGTGTGTTGGAAAATCCATATCTTTCATGATGTTCCACAGTTTCTGATGTTGTATGCAGTCAAATATCTTGCTGTAATCTATGAAGCATGTATGCATTTGTATGTTGTACTCCCTACACTTCTCAAGGATGTTTCTCTTTTTTTTCTGGGTGCAAAAATTACATTACATTTACAAAATAAATTGAAAGAGGCAATTGCAAAAAATGAAAATTAAAAGAAGCAATCATAAACAAAATAAAAAGAAGCAATCACAAAGAAAGCTAAGCAAAGAAAGTATTCATAAAGGAAGCAAAATAAAATAAGCAATCCTGGTGAAAACAAATCAAATGAGGTAATATCATAAATAAAATCAAAAACAGTCTCACCAAATAATGGCTTATCCTAGCCAGGTATGTATAAACTTTTTCTACTCAAAGGTGTATTGGTGCCAGCTAGGACAATTATAAATATCCTGTAGGAATTTTAAATTCTGTGTTTTGTTTTTATTTTCTACAGTTTGCTAAAACAAGGACAATGCATTTACTTTGCCAATCAAAAAAAAATGTGATCCTGTGATATCTGCTGACAGTGTTCTCAAAATTAAAGTAAAAAAAAAAAAAAAAATTGAGAAGCAAACTTGAACAGAAGTAGGTATAAACATACTTCTCCTGTTGCACTGTCACACCCTCCCAGCCTGAGGCTCCAATTTGGTCCAATTCTATTTTGACAGGGTCAGACTGAAATCAGATTGGTGAAAGATAATGCATAATTCTAGTGTAATGAGCAGTTAGAATTTGATGAAAGGCACAGACCATCCAAGTGAAATGAAGGATAGAACATTGATATAGGACAGTACATAATTCTAATGTAATGAATGGTCAGAACTTGGGGAAAGATAATGTATAATTATAGTGAAATAAGTAGCAGTGCTAACAAGAAAAAGACTGAGGTTCAATATAAGCTATGTCTCAAGTCTTGTGGCTTTGACTTAGATGACTACCATAACAAGAACCTGATGGTTTCATAAATGTATGAAATATTAAACTTGTTATGTATTCATAACAGAAAGAGAAAAAATGATAATAATATATACAGTAAAATAATACAGAAGTTTTATTGATACCTGTAGACCAAAATGATTATTTTGTCTTCATCTTCTTCATATGACCCATTTAGGGGCGAAGGTTAATATTGTACCAGAATTGAAAGTATTCAGTGACTCGTAGCAGACTGCTGGCACTAGGATTGGTGAACCAGAACTATCAAAATCCCACTCTATTTCTCCATGGTGCCCTTAGGAACAGGCTAACCAATCTAGTCTGGCCAAGTGAGTTTAGGGACCATGAGAGATGCAACTGGTAACCAAAAATGTTATGCTGAAGTCAGATGTGTTGGGCTGACAGATTTAAAAAATCATATCTTTGCTGTAAAACACAACACAAACCATCTGTGCCCATTTACCATACTTTTTAAGAACAGATGACAAAGAGGAGCAACATCAGGTGAAAGCAGAGAAGAAAAGATATACCCATTTGGAGAAATACAAAGTTCTAGTTATTTTTTTTGTTACAGTCTCAACTGTTGTCATGTGATATTGTTGTATTGTTTCTTTACTCTGGATTTGCCTTGATCCCTGCATACTTCAGCACATTTTGTATATGTTCTGTATGGTATGGAATTATTAGACATTCTCTCCAGTATGCAAACCATTTTATTAATTGTCTGTGCACAGCTCAAGATGCGAGTCCATGTTGATTCATTTATCTAATTAAATGTGTTTCTTTTGGTCACTCAGCTGATTTCCCTAAATATCTCATTAATGTTCTATGTCAAGCTTGTCAAATATAGTTAACTTACTGTTGGATTCTGTATGCGGATATCCTGGACTAGCAAGGATGGGCGGGAACGATGAGCATAGATCAGTGAGCCAATGTTGATACAACCTGAAGGCTGGACAAATGAAACAAGTGTAATGTAATCATTGAAATAAGATTATGTAATAAGTGAGACAAGAATATGCAATAAAATAAACAAGGGTATGTGATAAGTGAAAGAAGGAAGTGCAATAAGTGAAACATGGGTATGGGGGTAAGTGAAACAAAAAGATGTAGCAAGCAAAACAAGAGTATGTAATAAGTAGAACAAGAGTATGAGACAAGTTAAGCAAGGATAATTAAAAAGAAAGACAAGAAATAAGTGTGTGACAAATTAAATGAAGACATGTAATATATGGGACAAGAGTATGTAACAAATTAAACAAGGTTAAGTAATAAGTGGGACGAGAGTATATAACAAGTTAAACACGGGTAAGCAATAAGTGGGACAAGTGTACAACAAGGTAAACAAGAGTAAATAATAAGTGGGACAAGATATGACAAGGTAAACAAGGATATATGATAATACAACCAGAAAAGAAATGACACAAGAATGAAGATGCAGCAAAAACATCAACATCAGTCTCAACAAACAACTACATCTGTTCCACATATAGACCTAACTATTATATTAAAATGGGACTTTTTATTAACAATAAGTGTATAGCTAAATACCATGACAGTTCCAGGGACATGTTTCCTTCAGTAACTTTTATGAAGGCACATGTTTGCTAAGTAAAGTTTTTGTAGTAGGTTTGAGATATTATGGCGGAAATCTAATGCTACATTTGACCACTGTTAATTTTGTCAATTCATGCAAATTTGCTAAAATAATAACGAAAGAATCGTTAATGAGGAAGTTTCAAACTTTTACTTTACTCACAGAAATAATAAAAATGTTATTGCTATATTAACAAATCAATACATGTTGGTTAAAAATTATAGAGTTTAAACTTCAAAAACGATGTGAAATCTTATGTTAACCTTATATGCAGTGAGATAACTTTGAGTGTGACCGGCAAGAAACAAATTTAGGCCAACACAATTCACTGACATCACAGATAGGAACTCTATTTGATGTCGCACCTGCTTAAAATTAGCTATGCTTTCAGATGTTCAGACTACAAGGAGTAGTGATATATATATATATATATACAGGGTGTTTTTAAAGTCGCAGTGCAGTGAATTTCTACTCTTGGAAGAAAAACGTCACCAGAAATGCGGTTAACTAATGCGTCACACAAATTGTAAAATATTCAAATATACTTGACTGCTGTTCACCCCAGAGATAGTAGTCCATGGGAGTAAGATCAGGAGACCATGCAGGCCAAATTCCGCGAGAGATTATACGATTAGCAAAAATTTCATATAAAAATTCCAGTGATTTTACAGCAGTGTGAGCAGTTGCGCCATCTTGTTGAAACCAAGCTTTTTCAATTTCTGGCTCAGAAAGTTGGGTTACGAATCGCTCCAGTATGTTAATCCTGTATCTTTCTGAATTTATTGTGTCATAGAAGAAAATTGGGCCGATTATCCGCTGACGACTCATTGCACACCACACTCCTACTTTCTGATCGTGGAGAGGCACTGGGTGCAATGCATGTGGATTTTCATCACTCCAAAGACGATCATTCTGCCTATTCACGTACTCAGACAAATGGAACCATGCTTCATCTGTGAAGAAAGTGAAATCAAGGATTTCCTCACCTTCTTGGGCTAGAAAATTCTCAAACCACATACAATAATTAATTCTGGATTGGTGATCTAATTCTTTTAATTGAGGAACGACGGAAAATTTGTACGGATGTAACTTTAATTTTTTTTCAGAACTCTATGAACAGTACTGCTTGATTTGTGTACTTGTTGAGCCAGCTTTCTTATTGATTTGCCAGGACTCATTAGAATGCTGTCCTGGATGTTGAGAGATGTTACTTCAAGAACAGATGGTCTACCAGGACGGCTAACATCATGTACACTACCGGTGTTTTGAAATTTGATTATTAAATTACTCACAGTATTTCGATGAGGCACTGGTGTATCAGGAAATCTATTCACAAATTGTTCAACAACCCCATTCGAATACTTGCCGCCGTTACGGAACACATGCTCCACTATAAATACTCTTTCTTCAATCGTTAACACCATTGTAAGCCAGATCTATCATGTAGCAGTGATGTTTAAATGAACACGTAAATGGTGCTTGAACTATTACGTCATACATAGATAATATTTAGGTGCGTAATTATTTCAACAACAAAAAATGCACAGTCATTAAAGAGACACCCTATATATATATATATTTCCAAAATATTTCAATTAAAAAAATTCTATTTACAAAATATCATATGGAGAAAAGAAAATAAGAGAAACTGCTTACTGTTGCCTGCACTTGTATTTCATAGGCCATTCCTGACCTGATGTTGAGGATGCTCATCTCTGAAACAAAGCAACCTTTACCATTAAGTACAAATACAACAAATCATTTGATTTTAGCAAAAGCTTATTATATTTATCAACTGGTCTACCGCGAAAGAAGATGAGTTAGAATTCCTAACTCATTGGCTTCTGTGTTCATCCAGCCTTAAATGGTTGCTTTCTACTGCACCGGATTCCACCATTTCAATACTCGTCTCGTGGCGGTGAATTTAGGCATATCTATAAATTAATTTAGACATTTAACATTATTTAGACAACAGATAGACTATATTGAACCGTTATTTTTAAAATAGGTTTTGTAACCTTTAGTAGGCGCCGGTGGAAAGTGGGAAAACCACATTCTAAAGAGTTCATTTTCCAACACAAACTTGTACATGACAGTCACACACAATTTATTATAGATCTGCTATTTTTCATTTATTTTTTACTTATAATGTATATTAAACCATTTTTTACAATAGAAACAAGAAAAAGAGTTCTTAAATGTTATGTAGAGCTAGTCTGAACATATGAATGTGACAATAGGACAATAGACAAGGAAATCACTGGAGTCTGTAGAAATGTGATTTTACAGAAGAATGTTGAGAATACTATGGACAGCTAAGAAAAGTAATGAAAACGTTCTGAAAGAGGCCAAAGCAAAAAGAAAGTGAATTATGTGACAAAAGTGACAGAAAAAGTTCCAATATTAGGAAGAAACAATCATCATTTTTTGGCCATGTAATGAGAAGAGAACAACTGGAATATATTGTAACAACTGGAAAAATTGTGGGACGAAGAGATAGAGGGAAGCAAAGAGAGAAAATACCAGACAGCTTAAGAGAATGGCTTGGCAGAAGGTCAACAACAGAAATGATAAAGAACTGTTGAGATCAAAAGTTGTGGAGAGACATGATCACCTACACCAGCAGGCATGGCACTTGATGATGATGATATTAAACTGATACGTCTTATACCTGGAATGCTCCTGGCAGTCCATGTTGCCTCAATAAACCTGTTACGAAGATGCAAGAGCAATGGTTGTGTGCAGGGGTAGTTAACTAGTGGCCAGTCACTTCTGTGGGGATCAGCAGTTGATCCAGTTTGGTGGTAATGAGCTTCTTCTTCTTTTCTTTCTTTACTTTTTTGCTTTTCAGCGTCAAGGGGATATATAATTTGAGGTCTTTTGCTCGTCTGTTGGCCTCTCCTGCTGCTGTGTTTCCTAGCGTTTCTAATACTTAATCAATCCATCTCTTTCAAGGTCAGCCCTTGGGTTTGGTGTTCTCCCAATGTTTATTGAAATCTCGTTATGTTTTTATCTTTCTGCCTTATCATGTGGTCAAACCATTTTATCTGGTGTTTCTTTATGTGTTCCAAGGCAGGAATTTTTCTTAGCTTTTTTCTCAGTTCTTCATTTCTGATCTTATCTCTCAGGCTGTTTTCTGTCATTGATCTGACAAATTTGATCTCAGTAGTGGGATATTTTTTCATATGGTTCTTGCATATAGGGTCCAGGTCTGGCATTGGTAGCACAAGATTTGAAAGAAGATTATAAGGTAGTGAGAAGGTAATGAGCTTGAATACAAGATATAGTGTTCAGGTAAGTAAAAAAAAAAGTAAAGTACCCCTTTCGCGGCAAGTGGCGTATAGGGAATATGGTGTTAGTGACCATAAATTTTACAGACCCTCGGCACATGATTCTTAGGGTAATGTGGTCGATATTACGCCTGTGCCGCTTCACTTTCAAAGAAAAAAATCTGGTACCCATTAAAGACTGGGTGAACCCGGAAGCCTTCGGTTGTGATTGAACCCTACCCCGTGTCCTTTGTAGTCCAGTTCACTAACCACTGAGCTATCGTGGCTCAGTGTACAGGTGAACAGTGAAATATTGTTATACAGAGAGTCATTGCAGTAGCTAATATTCATACTGCTATAGTTCCTTGCTGTTGGATCAAGTTTCTGTTGTACCATTTGTAATCTCTATTTCAATGATTTATGTTTTCCCATGCATGTGATTAGATATACACACTTATCTTCCATTTATCTGTAATAAATTCTCACATTCAGCACTTTTCACATGACTTAGTTTGTGCCATTATTATCTCCACATGAATAATGTGAGACATTTTCAAAAGCATGGGTAAGTGTCATGATTAAGTGTGGGAGATCATGGTTGGCAGAGGCTGGGACTACACCACAGGGCATATACAATAAAATAATAACCTACTGGCAGGGATTGGATAGATGTGGCTAAACATGATCATCATTAAGTTGGACAGGAAATGCAGTAACTGGGCATAGGTATGAATGAGTCAGAGATCCGGGAGTTACAGCCTCAAGACCCAATCATCTACACTGATGACTCAGTCACCGGGGGGATGCGCAGCGACTGGGGTTTTGTTGCATATTCTAATGGAAAGTTGATAGATAGAAGTGCAGGAGACAAGACTACTACCTCCAGCACACACATGGAGATTGAGGCTGTGACAGAAGCTATCACATGGATGGTTAAAAGATCAACAACACTTGCGTCATATTGACTGACTCACAAAGCATGCTTCACCAGATGGACCTGAACACTCATCAGGGAGTGGGTGGACCTACTCGACATGTCTCCTGTCGACAGATCCAACTTGGATATATTTCTCTGGATACACTGGAGTTCATGACAATAAGATAGTTAACAGGGGTTGGCGATGTCTGCCATTGGACAAGAAACATTAAAATTGGACATGTATGACATTGCAAGGGCTTTAAAATTACACCTCTCACAGGATAGCGACAAGGAAGCTGAAGATAATCCATACGTCAAAAGAATGGTGGAACACAGTGCCATGAGGGACGAAAGCAGAAAAAGCATCCTCAATGACAAAGAAGGCAACATGTTCAATCAATGCAGGACAGGAACAATCAGAAGACGAACACTTTGACGGTTGCTGGAACATGTGACAGAGCGGATATGGGACTGCAATGATGCCAATCTGAACTAAAGACTAAAGATGGGTAAGTGTACACCACCCCCACTTAAAAGTACACTAAGTTTTATTTAATGTCCTCCAACAATGTGTGTGTGTGTATGTATATATATATATCAGCATCAAGTGGTGATATAATTTGCAGTCTTTTGCTCTTCTGTAGGCCTCTGCTGTTGTTATGTTTACTTGTTTTTCTAATATTCCATCACTCCATTTTTTTGTGTTTGGCCCTTGGATCTTGTATTCTCACAACGTTTGTTGAAGGCTCGTTGTGTTGTGTTTTGATTTTTCTGCCTTGTCATGTGGCCAAACCATTTTATCTGTTGTTTCCTTATATATTCTATGGCAGGGGTTAATCCTTGCTGTTTTCTCAGTTCTTCACTTCTGATTTTACCTCTCAGGCTGTTTCCTCTCATTCGTCCAATACATTTCATCTAGGTAGTGGTAATTTTTTTTTTCGTTCTTGCATCTAGGGTCCAGGACTGACATAGGTAGCACAACATTGGAAAGAAGATTGTATTATAGAGTGCCTATTTTGCCTCTAGAGTTATTTCCTTATTGCTATCCAATGATTTGACAAGCTTTGTTGCATCTTGAGTCTATTTTTGTTGTTTGTTAATTGTTGTTTGTCACTAGACTTCCTACATATTTAAATTCCTCTATTTGTTTTAGTTGTCTGCCGTCTATAATTATGTTGATGTTCTGTTTCTCTTTTACGATATTCACGACTTCTGTTTTGTTGTTGTTGATTTTCATGTTGTATTTTGTGCCTGTGCTTTTGAGTCTATTTAAGTGTTCTTGTAGGTCTTCTATTTTTCCATGTATTATATATACATTATTATATATTGTTGTCCAAGATGGCGGTTTGCCTTATTTCGGAGTTTGAATTATGTGACAAAAGTGACAGAAAAAGTGTTTCTAATTAATATATAGGTTTTTTTAAAAAGTTGTGTAAATTGTTCTATTCAAGAAGGAGGACAAGATCAGAAAGTACTTTTAAAATGTAACCATCTAAAAGTGTATAGTTAGACTGTAAAAGATTACATGTGACACCTAGCGATCTAGCACGTGGAGAAACATCTCTGGGCCACCCCCAACGTCTGTTTTTAAGTTAAGCCCTTAACTTATGACAGACTTAGCAGACCGGTAAGGGATAAACATTTTATGCTCAAAGAAATCATAGAAAATGTATATATATATTTCTTCCAAACCATTTTGACTTTCCATACATGTTTTGTCTTATTTTCAGTCTTTGCCACTGTCTGATTGTTCTCCAGATCATGCACCTTAAGCATGCATTTCATAAATTCTGTTTATCTCTTGTTTATTGTAGTCACCATTGTTCTCTTCCTGACATTTAACTGTAACATTTCATAGAAATTAAGTGGTTAATCAGAGGAGGGCAGTTTTTTATATATTAAGGCCAAATCTAAAAAAATCGTAGTCCTTACACACACACACACACACACATATATATATATATATATATATATATATATATATATATATATATATATATATATATAAAACAATAGAAAACTCTTTATAAAAAGCTTTGCAGGAGGAGACAATCTGATCATCAGAAGGGAACAATCAGTCAAGCAAATGATTTAACCCTTTAGCTTTTTGACATTCTGGGAGATGGTCAACCTAAGTCAAAGACTCCTGGGTGAGACTCCTACATTCTGAGCTTAAAAATTGACAAAACACTTTGACTGAATATCTTGCTATAATAACCAGCATATAATTGTTGAAACTGTAGCCAATACAAAAATGTATATTTGAATCTGTTGTCCACATCTAGTCACGACCCTACCTTTCTCATCTACAGCAGTGGTTGTTACTTTTATTGTGGCTGTAGGAGACCTCAATGACTAGATACCTTCAGATCTCACTTAAATACTCTACAGTGATATGACATGTAAAATTTCACCTACAGTGATGAACATTAATTTGATTACCATGGCATGAGTCCTGCAAATATTGGTTATGTGTGATAAATCCTGAAACATTTCGAATATTAATATATTTATGACACTCTAGTTGCTTCCACTATCTGATAATACTAGGTTTAAGCTAATGAATGTTAGTCATTGCAGGTTTCACTCCTTTGAATTTGTCAGAAAGGCTTACAGTATTCCAGGGTTTATTGCTTGTTTTGTCTGTTCACATTATTGCATGTCCCCTACAATGTAACAGTGCTTCAAGTCTTGTTACTGTGTGTTGCTGTGCACCTCATAATGAGAATTCTACAGCCAGCAAGATGCCTCTTGAGCTGTCAGACGGTGAGCACCTCACCTCATCTTAGCCTCCATACATGAATATTTAATATTTGTCCTAAATACTAAAAATCCAAAAGATCACCTTTCACAACTCCTGCCAGATGAGCTTGTATTACAGGCCAGTACTTGAGAGGTTGTGAGAGAGCTCTGAAGATTCTGACGTACAGGCCATTGTCTGAACCAAAGGCTGCTGCTATTTTTCCATTTCCTAAAAAAATAAGAAAATGCAGACAAAATAAAAGTCCATCGCACAAATGCTTGTTACTAATACTTTAGTTATCTTGTTCTATTACATATCCAAGTAAGTTGAACAAAATGCTTAACTTTACTGGTAGTTGTAAACATTTTATTGAGCACAATGGATTTAGGAGCAAATGAATGACAGATAATAAACAAAGGGACAGTCAGAAAAAGTGGGAATGATAAGGAAAGAAAGACAAAGAGAGTGTCAGAGAAAGTCAAACATTGAGAATCAAAAAAAAAAAAAAGAGAAAACCAGAGTGAGAGATACAGAGTCTGAAAAATACAAAGTTAGAATTAAAAATTCTCAAAAAGGGAAGAAGAGTGAAAGAGAGATAATGTGTGTATGAGAGTATTTATTTGTGTCTATGACAAATTTCTATTTCAAAATCAATGTATTCAGTTAAGAACCAGTCTGCCAACATCTATAAGACAATACCTAGAATGTTCCATTAGTCCCAACTACAGATACTCTTAAAGCTATAAAACCAGCTAACTCCTTGTTATAGGCCCTGAAGTGAGTCATGACATCTACAAGTATTTTACTTACACACATCTCCTGCTGACTTTGTGAGTTACTGGAGTGCAATCAATGAATGCAACTATTCTCTATCAGTTTTCTCTGTCTCTCATTGCTATCTGTGATTTGGCAAAGTCATGACCTGGTCATTTCTTGATTTTGTCTTTCCAGTGTATGTCTTTTACTGCATCTTACAACTTCCACAGTTCCACGCAAGATAGTTTTTGCCAGACCTAATAAGCATGTAACATGGTCAGACCATCTCAGCATTAATTTCCTCATGGTGGTAATCAAGTAAGGGCTCTCTGCACACCTTGAAACATATGGAGAATATGGTGCAAGTCCCATATTATTCAGTAACAATGGCAATGACATGAGAGGTATTTTTCTTTGGGTGGAAATACTTTTCCATAAAAGAAAGTTTGGTACCAATTCTCAGACATTGGTGAAGTCTGGTTCCATGACAGTTCTAAAAGAAAATTGTCCATGTCTGGGAGTTGAACCCAGACCATTCTGGTTAGTGTGTAGAATCACTTTTGAAATAATTTTCAAATTCTATGCAGGATATCTATATTAGTAATGTGGTCTAATAGGAGGAGGCCATGACCCTATGAAAGCATCTGATCTCAAGAGCTTGAAATTTACATTGCAACTCTGCTGTTAAGGTCATGATTTCACATGTGTACAAGAAGCTGGATATAAAGAAAGATGACCTAAATCACATTTTAGATATGATTATGATGTTCCCATCTTTTCAGATTGGTTTTTATTTTACCAGGACTGTAACAGCTGCCAGTATTTTCAGACTAAGGGGACTTTACAGCATACTATTCATTCATGTCTTAGCCATTCTGTTTACATATATGACACTCTCTGCTTTACTCTTGATAAACCTATTCTCTACTGAAACATGCTATTTGAATTACATGATCACCATGAGTGTGTTGGTGTGGGCAGTCTACAGAAAAGATGTTGGTCTCTGAAAAAAAAGTCCCAGGTTCTCTCATTCTCTCTCTGTGATCAAGACTCAATCAGAGTAGGATTCCAGACTCTCTCATGAAGTCAGCTGTCAGTTTAAGTGATTCGATTGCCCCATATAGTTATTCTTCCAGGGAGGTGGGTGTGGACCACATTGCTCTTCTCAGGTCTGTGTACTGGGGGCAATCCTGTAGAACATGTTTGTAGTCATATTGTCCAGTGTACAGTGGCATATGCTGGTTGTACCTATTTTGAATTTGGTGAACATGTGATTTCTCATTCTATTGTGGCCAGTGCGTAGGCGAAGTATGATGACTTGATCCCTCCTTGATATTTGATGATATCCGTTCCTATCGTTATGCTTTGGGTGTTCTCGTTTCCATTTTTCATGGTACTGACCTTTGAGGATGGATTTGGCTTCATCATAACCGAGCGGATGGTTCTTTTGTGGTAATCTCCCTCCCTCTTTAGCTAATTTGTCTGCGCGTTCGTTCCCGTGTATATTACAGTGTGATGGTATCCACTGAATGACTACTCTCTGGAAGTTATAGCATAGTTGGTACAGGATTGTTCTCAAGTCATCTAGTTTATTGTTCTTGGGGCTTTTTAGAGCTGATAGTACTGACAGAGAATCAGTCAGAATTACCAATTTATTGTGCATGTTATTTTTGTGTTGAGTAGTCCCAGGTTCAAATTCCAAACATGCAGTGGGAAATTTTCACTTTGAATCTGTGGCTACTTCATGGCTTAACCTTGCCCTGGTGTCTGAGAAGTGAGATCCTATGTCCAGCATGCTAGGAGAAACAGGAGTTCCCATGTGCACTCACATGAGTTAAAGAACCTTTGCTCCTGCTGTTTAAAAGTTGAAAAAAGTAGGCCAAAATGACTGCTGCCCAAGCAAAACTGTTAGCCAAATCTACCCATGCCGAAGATAATGTGTCAGGTTGAAAGGAGCAAATATCAAAACTCTGCTGTAAACTAGCAACATAACACACGCACAGCTACTTAACGGGTGACTGCTGAAGAAGAACAAGTGCAAGATCACTTAGTTGCCATGATAATAGTAATGGTTAAGTTTTGAATTAACATTCCAGCTGGTCTAACATAGCTGAAAATAGAGCAGAAGGGTAAAGGTAGTTTATATATTTCAGATTTGTAACTAATTGAGAATGTGGCTATGACCTGGTTTAGCTCTTCCTAATTTAAGAGCCTGAAGTCAGTGTGGTCTCATGGATTGTACATCAGACGAGTATGGTGGGCTATAAACTCATAGTAGCAAACATAGGGAGATGGGCAGGGCACTCCATAACTTGATGAGCCAGTCACTCACTCTATCAAACCTGACTGCTTAAGAACAAACAACACTTGGGTTATGAAACAAAAACTCAAACACTCAATTACCTATATAATAGAAAACATTCTTCTTCTTCTTCTTTCCCTCCTCATTTGTTTTTTAGCGTCGAAGGAAGATATAGTTTGCAGTCTTTTGCTCATCTATTGGCCTCTCCTGATGTTACGTTTCTTAATATTCCATCAATCCATTTCTTTCATGTTTGAGCTTGGATCTGGCATTCTCATAACATTTATTGAAGTTTTGTGTTATGTTTTTATCTTTCTGTATTATCAAGTAAAAAAAAAAAGTAAAGTACCCCCGTCACACCAAGTGGCGTATAGGGAAATATGGTGTTAGTGACCCTATATTTTACAGACCTTCAGCACATGATTTTTGGGGTAATGTGGTCAGTATTACGCCCGTGCTGCTTTACTTTCCCAGAAAAAAATCCGGTACCCATTTAAGGCTGGGTGAACCCGGAAGCCGTCGGTTGGGATCGAACCCTACCCCTTGTCAGTGGTAGTCCAGTTCACTAACCACTGAGCTATTGCGGCTCCCGTATTATCAAGTGGCCGCGCCATTTTATCTGTTGTTTCTTTAAGCTTAAAAAAACAGGAATTATTCTTAACTTTTTTTCTCAGTTCTTCACATCTGAAAACATTCTATTGATACAAAAAAATCACAAAATCTATTCACCAGTTTCTATGCATTAGCGCTAGCACATAAATTTGTGTGTCCCCTTTATCACATCATAAAATATAGTACAGCATTCTGTTATCTATCACCTTGTGCCTGTTTACAACATCAAGGGTAAAATGAAGTGTTCCTGACAAACCTTTATCATTTGTCTCATACATATATTTTTCTATCTGGCATTCACCCCATGACTACTCTTCATTATCAACTGCTCTTAAAAGGACATTATGTGGGCATAGATACACTGTGTTGTGCTTTACAGCATGCTGTGTTATCTGCATTCTTTTAGCCTAGCACGTCTGACTTCCTTCAACATAGCATTTTTGAGTACAAGGTTGTCTTCCCACTCTCTCTTCTTACCATTCACCCATTTAGTGGGCATGGATGTGTTGTATAGCTAGTTTACTGTGTAATCAGGATATGTGCCCTTAGGTCAGACAATTTCATTTTCAGCATGGGTAGACTTGTTTAAGAATATTTACCCAGGCAACAGTCATTACTGGTCTACTCTTTATGACTTTTAATTGCCAAGGGTTCTTTAAATAAACACATGGGACCTCCAGTAATTCACTATTAGGACTAGACATAGGATCTAACTACCCAGGGACCTGGGGAGGGTAAAGCCAAAAAAAAAACCACAGATTCAAAGTGAACAATTCCCATCTCTGGTGGACGTGTGGAATCCACGTGGACAAAACGTGGACAAGAGTTGACTCTGATCAACGGCTTCCAGGTTCACCCAACCTTAAATGGGTACCAGATTTTTTTCTGCGAAAATAAAACGGCACGGGCGTAATACCGAACAAAATACCCCAAAAATCATATTTGGGGGGGGGGGGGGGAGATTATAAAAATTATGGTCGCTAACACCATATTCCCTATACATCACTCGGCATGACAGGGCTCTTTACTTACTTTACTTGTGGTGGGATTTAAACTCAAGACCTTCCTATTCCCTTGTCAACGTCGTACATCTAGACCATCTAGTCCCCACCTTTCAACTTTGATCCCTACTTACTTGGCTAGACTGGATAATCTGATCCAGAAGGCACCACATGGAGGTGGAGTAGGGTTTTGATCAGCCACAGGTGCTGCTGATCCTGACATAATAGTCAGCTATGTATTGTAGACCACATACAGGAGTGGTACTGTATAGATGTTTAGGCCTCCATACATATTAATTTGTAATATTTGATATTTCACTAATTGGTCTTTTTTGGAGGTTTATCTTTACCTTTTTGGTATCACCTTTGGTTGTTAATGCTTGTTGTGCAGTACTGTTTGGTGGCAGACATACTCTGTGTCAAAAACATTAAAATGATGATTTTGGATCTAGCTCAAAATTGGTATCACACTTGTTCTTGTCATTCTTGATTTTGTCTTTTTGTGCTACATCCAGTATCTTCTAAGACATCTCATTGCAGAAATGCTTATCTGTTAGAATCTTCTTCATTTTGCTGAAAGAACTTTCACAGATAATCTATGTTGTGCATTATGCTAGGAATTTCCCTCCACGCAAACAACCACCACTGCCACCTCCACAACAAAGCACAATAAACAGAAGATGTTCACATAGTAGATTATTTGAAATAAGGATTCAGTTGTCTTTTAAGCAGTATATTTTAATGGCTGAAAAGCATAAATAATACAGTTTATATTACATGTGACTACATAATAAAGCCAAAAACAACAACGAAAACAATGTAATTGGAGCACATGAACAACTTAAAAGAGACACATTGTGCACAACTTCTGAAAACAAATTTATAAAAAACACTGTACACAATTCATTTTGCTTGCTTGCGTTCGCCTGATGACTAAAGGAGTATACCTCTTCGTCATCAGCCCTTAAAAGGACGTTAAGTGGGCGTGTCTACATTGTGTTGTGGTTTGCAGTATAATTGTGATATTTGCGCCTTTCAGCCCAACACATCCGATTTCAACATGACAATTCATTTTGAAAATGGAGTGGTTGTTCTGGTCAAATGCATGTTCATAAAAATGGACTGACATTTGATTGCATGAGTACAGGTTACAACTGAAAACACATGTAAGTGTGAATGTTGCTAAAGGTCGTTTGTTTAGAGAGGGCCTATCTATAGTTCAACAAACTACACTTCTCACCAACATATGCCAGTTTTTTACTTGATGGTGCATCATCAAAATCTCCTGAAGCAAAAGCATCAAGACTATCCAACCTGGCCTGAAACTCTGCCAGATTCTGGTTTAAGCATTCCTCTCCTGAATCTGTCAAAATAAAACAAAATAATTAACAGCAATTTCATTTAAAATACATCATTTTGGGATTTTTCCTTTGTCTTTCTTTAATCAAAGTGTATTTTCTCATATTCTTTTATTGACACCATCAGTAAACATAAAAAGAAATTGATCTATTTAAAAAATAATTCTGATTGTAAATCTGAACACACCTGTTGCTATTGATTTTGACCTTTCTTGATGAAAAATGTATGGTCCCAGAAAGTACAGTAGGCAAAGTACCAGAAGGGCAAATAGCACATACTTCCTTGACCTGTTGAAGCATTAACAGGAGATATATAATAGAGTCTGGACAAAGTTTATTCTTTGCAACATAGATTTAACACTGTCTAAAATCAGCACCCGCAACCATAATTTTGGCAATGACAACCATAATTTTGGCAATGACGACCATAGTTTTGGCAATGACGACCATAATTTTGGCAATGACAACCATAATTTTGGCAATTACACCCATAATTTTGGCAATGACGACCATAATTTTGGCAATGACAACCATAATTTTGGCATTGACATCCATAATTTTGGCAATGACAACCATAATTTTGGCAATGACGACCATAATTTTGGCAATGACAACCATAATTTTGGCAATTACACCCATAATTTTGGCAATGACGACCATAATTTTGGCATTGACATCCATAATTTTGGCAATGACAACCATAATTTTGGCAATTACACCCATAATTTTGGCAATGACGACCATAATTTTGGCAATGACGACCATAATTTTGGCAATGACAACCATAATTTTGGCATTGACATCCATAATTTTGGCAATGACGACCATAATTTTGGCAATGACATCCATAATTTTACCAATTTTCTTCAAATAATTGTGAGTTCAATCAAGGTAAGTGTAACAAAAAAATGTGTTCTATCAGGATTGAAATACAAACTGACCTGAATATCTTGTAGTAAACCTGTTTTCTCCAAATAAGGTGATTGTGCGTTCAATCATGGTAAGTGTAAAAAAAAAATGTGTTCTATCAGGATTGAAATAAAAATCATCTGACCTGAACAGGTGACAATTGCATTGAGTATACTACCTTTATTCTCCACGTTCACAGAAAACCTCTGTCACTCCCTAAAAATTGGATAAAAGCCACAACAATCCATAATTTTGGCACTTCTGTGAAGGTGATGAATAATCAACATACTGTTTGCAATGAAGTTCTTTATGGGAGGTCAACTATTTAAAAAAATATGAGTTCTTCACCTGCCTTTTGCATGGTATTTGAAGTTTTGCTAATGTATCATTTTGTTTAAGTTACAAGGGTATTTCTTTCCCAATTTGACTTTAAAGTGACTTTTACAATTGTTTTGTAATGTCCTTTTTGAAGAACCCCAAAGGGATTGGGGGGTATGGGGGGTTTAAAGGCAGCATAAAAATGTGAAGTTGTAAAGCTATTGATAATAATGAACATTTGAAATAAAAGATTAAAAGGGGTATTGTTATAGTTTTACGTAAGTGAGAAACAAAACAAAAGAGAGCAGAAAGACATAGTACCACAGAAGGTCTACTGAGCCATAATGTCGTTCTGCTTTTGTTTTGTTCCTCACTTTTGTAAAGCTGTAACAATACCCCTTTTTTTTCCCTTTTCTTCATAAACCAAGCTGTAGTTATTAATTTAAACAGATCTGAACAAACAAAACTCTCTGAGGGTCATGAAAAATGTATAACTACTGAATTCAGACAAACTAGTAATGGATAAAATAAAACAAATAGTAGCTGTAAACATAAGTAGCTCATCATGTCACTATAAAATGGGAAAATCTGGAATATGTATACATTTAAATAATATTTAATGGCTTTCAAGTTTCTGATAATAGCAACAAATAAACAGGTTTTTGTTATGGAAAAAAAATCAGAGAGGAGACTAAGATAAATGGTACAGCAACACTGGTTTTAATGCAATTTTGTTCCTGCATAATTTTTTTAATGTAGGCTTTAAAGTTGATGGGTATTTGTGCTTTTGTTTTGGCAAAGAATAGACATAGCAAAGGCAACATAGGGTATGCTGAATCTACTTCCTGTATTGTGCTTATCTTACAACTGCAATCAATATTTAAAATAGAGACAACACAAAATAGGATGTGTAAGTGTATCCTGTCTTGTGTTCACTTAGAATATGAATCTATTTACCAAATAGTTGGACATAAAAAACATGATGTATGAGTCTTGTGTTGCGCTTCACTTAGAATTTTTTTAAATTACATAATGACTTTGCTCAAATAAATATAAACTGTTGTACTTCATGTTTACTTATTTAAGACATTTCTACTTTAAGGTGTAATAGACAAGATTAAGGAAATGTTTCATATTGCTTGAGATTTTATCTAATTTTTTTTTGCAATGAGGCATATGCCAATATTTGAGTCCAGCAGCAGATTGACCAGGACACATTTATACTGTAAAGTCTCATCTCTTTTCTCTTGCTTCTTTTACTATCTAACATCTAACATTAATTTCACTTCAATATTGTTGTGAACTATCAAAGGTTTATTCTTCATTTGCTGTGCTCTGTAACAGTTTGCCTCCCCTTTTCACTAAGAGTTTCCCAAGAATTGTGCTTTCCTTCTACGAGTTCCGCAAGAATGCAGTTCCTATTAGAAAAGCAATTGTTGTCCACTTTTCTAACCACTAGTTCACTAAATAAAATACAGTGATTTGTAGGAGATGTTAAGATCTCTAAGAATTTTCAAAAGAATTTATTACTGAGTTGGGTCTAGGTCACCTCTGGTTAGCTGACTCTGATACATGTGGCCAAATGAATAAATACTTGTTCTCCAAATTAAAAAAATGTGGGTTCAAATCTCTCTAAGGTTAAAAAAAAGGTTTTCTCAAGGTTGAAATAAAAATTATAAAACGAACACCTTGTGGTGACTACATTAGGAAGTGGGCTTTATTCTTCAGCTGCAACTAGCACACAAAATGTTATTAATAGACACCAACATTCAGCTATGGGTAACTGATCGCTACAGTATATGTACTGCATCAGAGCGCCGGGCCAGTGATTACTTTAAATATTCAACCCACTGACAATATATATATATATATATAATACAAACCTGGCAACCTTCAAGCACAAATAAATAAATACATTACATATACAAATGTGTGTTTGTTTGTTTCTTTGTTGTTGTTAGGATCATCATCAATGCACACTGGATAAATACATAGGTGCTCCGATATCCCCCTTGAGAATCTCAAGAAAATCTGAGGAGAGTCGTAGCCCATGTGCACAAACTCTGTAGCACTGCATGTGATCCACAATGTGGGTAGGTTTCTATTGACAATTTTGCCCAGGCAGCAGCCATATTTATAGCCTGCTCTTTTTTATTTTAACTGCCAAGGGTTCTTTAACATATACGAGTGCATACGAGACCTCCTGTTTATTGCCGTTATCTGAGAGGGCTAGACATCGAATCTCAAGAGATCAGAGGAGGGTAATGTCATAAAGAAACAACAGATTCATTTTTGAAAAATCATCACCACTTTTGGTGGGCTTTGAACTCAAGTCCTTCCTGTCCTAAGGCAGACATACATAGTTTCTCTGGATTACCCAGAATCCCCTAAGATGTGTGTGTGTGTATGTATGTATATATATATATATATATATATATATATATATATATATATATATATATAAAATGGCTTTATACATATATTAAACAAAGAAAAGAAAAGGAGTAATCCCTGGTTAAAAAATAAAATAAGAAATATGTGTAGTCCCAAGCTGAAAATAAGAAAAAGGTGTAGTCCCAGGAAATAAGCATTAATAGTTAAACCTTTTCATCCCCAGCTTGTCCTCAGTGTCTTCACATAAGACAGTTCTGATCTCAAAATTTCTGGCCCGGTCAATGTAACTGAACAGCACCCTGTTATTAACACATACAGTCAATTGCAGTCATAGAATAATACAGATGCTCACACACACATTTTGCTAGTGGGTAATGCTTCCATTATGTTTTTAACAGTGAAGCTATTTCTTTACCAATATCTCTTTAATTTTAACCCCACAGATTTTGACATAATTATAAATTAACACACAGTTAGGACAAATACATCAATAAATCCAATTCAAACATCAGGTGCAACCTCCTTTTTGGATTGCCTTTTACACCTTTGAAAGACACTAAAAATACACTGCTGGAAGCAGATACATTGATCTGACTAAGGAAATATAGAACTTGATATGAGTACTGCTTTTCTGTTGTGCTTTGTGTAGAAAGTCTTTGAAGATTACTTTTTCTCAACTCAATTAAAAGCTGCTGACTGTGTATTTCTGTTATGGAAAATATGTCTTCAAAAATAATAAACATATATGCTTATATATATTTCATTTAATATATGGTTTGTCTACATGTATCAAAGTTGCAACACTATATTTAGTTTTATTATTAATGCTTTTGTTATCTTATAACCTGCATTTAATATTATACAGGTAAATAAGCTTAAATTGTTTTGCCTTGTATGTGTTGTTTGTATAGCAAAACTATAAATGACCAGTTTACTCTAGCTGTGAGTTCACCTCTTCTAAAAGCTTCATTTAAAATAATCAGTAAAAGATGATCTAAAACTGAAGCTAAAGGAGGAAATAAAAATAATACTCAACATTCAGTGTGTCTGATCCTGAAGATTTGTTTGCCTGAAAAATTCTTAGCAACATTTAAAGACCATCTAGTGTTAGCAGATGGTCTCATACCCGTGTCCTGTTTTTTTTTCTTCAAATGTTTAACATGGACTATCTATATATATCTCTATGAGTCATGAACCAGGTGGTTTCCCCACTATTTCCCCCTAAATTGTCAAGAAGTTAACAGGCTGAAACACATGCTCGACACGGTCACTTTCTGATGACCAGATTGACTCCTGTTGCCAAGCTCTGCATAGTATAAAACAGTTTGTAAAAACTGAAAAAAAAAAAAGTTTATCCATTTTCAAAGTTGTTAGTCAAATATTTCCCCCTCTCCCCAAAAATCTGGTGTACGTCTTACTATTTTATTCTACTTCTAAAAATGTATTACTGTTAATTTCTTGTACAGTGAAAATTAATTGTTTCTTAAAAATATATTTTGATAATTATTAAATTAATATTCAACTAATTTTTTTTTGGCATATGTATAAATAAGGCTCTTGGTCACTCCATATCTTCCATATTGTAAAGGTTTTATTTAACATCAAAGAATTTTTTCTACAAAATTGATATGTAAGCAATACAAGACAATTTGTAGGGGAAAGAAGACCATTTTGTGTGACTTTTTCTGCATTTTTATTTTAAAAACAAAACAAATCTACACTTAGCATATTACAAAAACTACATTTATATAGAAGTGCTAAAATAGCTCTGCTTATACGTATGCTAACCAATAATCGAATTGTAATAAACCGGCAGTTTAAAATAAACTGGAAATATTGAGACCAACCAACTGCACTACATAAATAAATATAATTGATAAAAAATGTAGTTTGATTACAATTTTGTATTGCATTTATCATTACTACACCTGGATTGAAAGGTATGCTGGTGGTAAGGGGGTTTGGGGGAGTGGGGGGGGGGAGGAGAGAGAGAGAGAGAGGGAGATTAGGCAAAGAAGGATTTTTCTTCATTTTTAGGCTTTTTTGATTTGATGTACATAAAAAAAACTATCTTTACGACACATAGTACCATTGCTGGTGTATGTCAGGGGGCAACGATAGAACCAGAGAGATAAAGGCCGCTTGGTCAAGCAGTCGCCACGACATGTGCGACTCAGGATTTTTATTGATTTGATGTACATGATAACCTTAATAAAAGATGGAAGGTATGCCTCTATCATCGTGACAGATAGTCTGTAGCAGGCAGTAAGTAAGTGTCACCAGTTCATGTTAGGTGTGTTTTTTTTACAAATAGTTCCCCAAACAGTAGCTCTCGAGGGATGTAGCTATGTCTATCCATTTAACATTATCCAAACACCTTCATCTTCAGCACATTGTCTGCATAGATGGATGCTCAGCACATTGCAATACATGCTAGTTAGTTATTCAACTCCACTTGACTCCTCTTCATAATGTTCCAAAGGAAGACAGCAACTATAAATTTAGAACCAAAGTTAAGTTGCAGCAAATGCCAGAATGGTGGATGAGATAGCCTTATGACCAACTGCCATCTAATCCCTCCCTTTAGATTTTTGTGCAGGAATTTACTTCCACTGTCTTTGACCCTCCTGGGCAAAAGGCAGTGAGTTGGGTGAGACTACTGCTATTGAAAATTGGCAATTTTTCAGAAAAGCTTAGAAATCAAATTTTCAGTATGAGGATCATATTTGTTCTTGTATATTGGACTGTCATCACAGTTGAGTATTCAAACTATGTCATCTTGTTGACTGAGTGCACATTAGTGTCATACATTGTGTTTTCTACTAAAGTCATGGTTACAGTTTTAGTGACTGCTTTGATACATAGGTTGTCTTACATGTTTGCCTAGTTCAAGGTTTAGTGTTCATGACATCTGGGAGTTCTGTTGATTCTATAATTTCTGTTTAAAGAATGTCTCAAACTGTATAATATTCAGTTACAGTTGTTCTCTCTTATGATGCCATATTCTCTGTACATTTGTGGAGAGTAGAATCAAGGACCACATACCAGATTATCATCATAAAGTACCATGCCTGCTGGCGTAGGTGATCATGTCTCTCCACAACATTCTATCTTGACAGTTATTTATCATTTCCGTTGTTGACCTTCTGCCAAGTCATTCTCTTAAGCTGTCTGGTATCTTTTCTCTTTGTTTCCCTCTATCTCTTTGTCCTTCGATTTCTCCACTTGTTACAATATATTCTAGCTGTTCCCTTCTTATTGCATGGCCAAAAAACTATGATTGTTTCTTCCCAATATTGAATATCAGCTCTCTTTTAGCTTAGGCCTCTTTCAAAATGTTTTCATTATTCTTCTTAGCTGTCCATAGTATTCTCAACATCCTTCTGTAAAACCACATTTCTACAGCCTCCAGTGATTTTCTTGTCTGTTGTCCTATTGTCCATGATTCACATCCATATGTTAAAACTGGCTCTACATAACATTTAAGAACTATTTTTCTTGTTTCTATTGTCAAAAATGGATTGCACAGTATCTTCCTCATTTTTTTGAAAGCTGCTTTTGCTTGAGTCATTCTGCATCTCACCTCTGTTGTACATCTACCATCTGAGAATAGCATTGTTCCCAGGTATTTAAATTAATGTACCTGTGTTAATATCCTATTTTATAAATCCTATTTAATATATAATAAAGTACCAGATAAAATATCTATAGTCCTTTCGAGCCGAAGACGGCACATAGGGCAGAACTGCAATCTCAAAAACAGAAACCTTGCGTGCCAAAGTGGCACATATTGCAGCGATCACTGCTTCTAAAACCTATGGTTCTGTTTCTATAACAATGCTTTTTACAATGACAGCTTGTCAAGCCATCGATCAACCTCCTTAGTTGCCTCTTACGACATGCCTGGAAGGTCACAGTGTCACTATTCTTTACTTCCCACATAATGAGGCCCCGGTAACACACAATAAAGAAACGTTTCCATTCCAGTGTTAAAACTGAAAATACAAGAAACTTCCTAGGAGCAGGCGTAAATAGTGACCATGACCTGGTATTAATGACTCTTTTGATTGTATTTGAAAAGGGTCAGAAAACAAGTCAGTATGAGACTAAAATTTTATACTCAGAAATTGAAAGACACAAGAGTATTTAGGACCAATATAGTCATTTGAATTGCACCATTGACAATCCTGAAAGTAAAAGATGACATTAGTAAATTTATTATTTAGATCTGGTAGTATTGAAACAGCAATACAAGCCCTGGATCAATGAATAACAAAGAATATTGCTTCATTATTTGGTTATTATTTCTTCTCATCACATATCCAACATATGTCCATTGTCTTTTCTTGACTATTGATGATATTAGTGGTTGATTGGTAATTTTTCTAACTTCCTCATTTGTTTTGAATGTATTCAATGTTGTACCAAGTATTTTCCTAAGACATTTATTTTTACATGCGTTTAACTTTGTTTCTATGTCTATGTCTCTTGTTGTTTTCTAGCTCATGCACGTATTGGGGTTGATAGTACGTTTGATTTGAATAGTCTAAGTTTTATTTTTGTGCTGATGAGTTTTGATTTCAACAACTTTTCAAGGCTTCTGAAAAACATTGCTGCTTTAGCTATTCTGATTCTAATTTCTTTACTTGTATCCCTTTCCCAATCAATGTGACTTCCAAGATAGATAAAGTAATTGATCTCTTCCACTGTTTTATTTTCCAAGTATATTCTGTCATCTGTTGGAATAAGCTTTTCATGACTTTAGTCTTTTCATGATTGATCTCAAGCCTGATTTTGCTGGCTATTGATGATAGTTCATTTGTGTTTTCCTGCCTTGTTTTTTATCTGACTGCTAATGAAGACTATGTCATCAGCAAAGCTGAGGTCCTCCAACTATCTATCTATCTATCTATTGACCTTTCGAGCCGTAACCGGCCCATAGGGCGTAGACCAAGATACACCTTCTCCTATATGAATTTTTGTTCTAGCAGTTTTCTTTTAAAGATATTTTATTAAATCTCGCCATCTGTCTCTGTTCTGTGCAAGCAGTTCTATCTCATTGAGGGAGCCGATTCCTGCTGCTCTTGCCTCTCTCATCAATGTTCTTCTCAGTGTCTCCCTGGGTCTTCCTCTTTTTCTTTTACCTGTTGTTTCCCATATGAGGGCTTGCTTTGCTATTCGATTATTATCTCTTCTCATCACATGTCCAACGTATGACCATCGTCTTTTCTTTATTACTGAAGATATTAGTGGTTGATTGGCGATTTCTCTAATTTCCTCGTTTGTTTTGAATTCGTTCCATTCTATACCAAGTATTTTCCTTAGACATTTATTTTCGAATGCGTTCAACTTTGTTTCTATATCTCTTGTTGTTTTCCAGCTTTCACACGCATACGTAAGGGTTGATAGTACATTTGATTTGAATAGCCTAAGTTTTGTGTTTGTGCTAATGAGTTTTGATTTCCACAACTTTTCAAGGCTTCTGAAAGACATTGCTGCTTTAGCCAGTCTGATTCTAATTTCTTTGCTCGTATCCCCTTCTCGATCAATGTGACTTCCAAGATAGATAAAGTGATCGATCTCTTCTACTGGTTTGTTTTCCATGTATATTTTGTCACTTGTTGGAATTAAACTTTTCATGACTTTAGTCTTTTCATGATTGACCTCAAGCCCAATTTTGCTGGCTATTGATGATAGTTCATTTGTGTTTTCCTGCATCGTTTTTATCTGACTGCTGATGAGAACTATGTCATCAGCAAAGTCGAGGTCCTCCAAATGGTCTCCTTGTATCCATTCGATGCCTTTATTACCAGTGCAGCATTTCTTCATTATGAAGTCCATAACAATTCCAAATAACAAGGGCGATAAAATACATCCTTGTTTAACCCCAGTTTCTATTGGGAAACATTCGCTCAGTCCTTCCTCTGTTCGAACTGCACATGTGTAACCATCATACATGTCTTTGATAATATTTATGATTTTTGATGGTAAACCATATTGCTTCAGAATTTTCCACAAAGAATCTCTATGAATACTATCAAATGCTTTTTTGAAGTCGATGAAGTTAAGTACAAAAGGTTTTTGCTTTTCAATATGTTCCTCCAATATAAGTCGTAGAGTGAAAATGTGGTCAAGACAGCTTCTCCCTTTTCTAAACCCAGCCTGTTCTTCACGCATTACTGTATCTATTGAATCCTTTATTCTATTTAGGATGATTTTACAGAATAACTTTGAGGCAACTGACAAAAGTGTCACGCCTCTCCAGTTGTTACAATCTCTAAGATTGCCCTTTTTTGGGATCTTAACAATGATTCCTTTTTTCCATTTATGAGGCGTCTTCTCTGTTTTCCAAATGATGTTGAACATTTTTTGGAGATGTATTAAATTATGGCTATCAATTGCCTTGAGGATCTCAGCTGTTAACTTATCCTCTCCAGCAGCCTTGTTATTGGTCATTAGCTTTAAGGTGGTTTCTATTTCACTCAAGGTGAAGTCATCTAAATTTACATCTAATTCTGCTGCTGGTGTTTCAGCTTCAAAATCTATTAAACTGTGAGGTAGTGGACGGTTAAGAATTTCTTTGAAGTGTTCTGCCCAACGGGCTTTTATGTCTGCGCTTGTTGTTAGCATTAATCCAGATTTGTCTAGAATTGGTGTTCCACTGGATGTATAGGTGTTTGTCAGCATCTTTTGTACTGTATAGAGAGTTCTGCTGTCTCCTGTAATTGCAGCTGTCTCTGCTTTCTCTGCCAAGTTGTCTATATAAGCTCTTGTATCTCTTCTTGCCGAACTTTTCACTTTGTTGTCTAATTCTTTGTATGTTGCTTTTGCCAGAACCTTTCCAAGATCTGTAACTGGCAATACCATATGGAGTTAGGCTGAAAATAATAATAAACATGAATTAATGCATAAATATGTGATATTATAGCCAAAGAATAGAGTTGGTCTCCAGGGAATAGATGTGATCATATTTTGCAAGACCTGTAAGTGTTTATTGACCTAAAAAAAAAAAAAAGCATTTAACAGTCAGTTTCAGTTTGGCATGAACAAAAAATATTTTTTTTTTTAATTATTACTGACCAGTCCAAATAACTCAGCACCATAAAATGAGTTGTATATTATGTACTATATGTATGAATATTCCATGAGTGCTGTGTTGTGGTGTGTTTGTGGTAAATTGTATGTAATAACTATTATTGACTAATAATATCTTTAAATGTTTTCTGACGACCATGTTTTTATTAATTGTATTATTCGTTTTATTTTTACAATTCTCAGACAATTCAAGTCAGTCATTTGACTTTGAGTCATGCTTACTTTTTTATGTCAATTATACTGTCAATTGTCATTTCATGATCACATTGATTGACATGCACTCAGACAGTAGTCGCAGTGTTAACCCACGGTTAACTGTTACCGTGGCGTTAACTGCGTGACTTATTTGCATTTTCTCTTTGTATGAACATTATTAGTGATTGTTGAACTTCATACTTTTTAAATAAATTTAAATTATTTTAATCATGATCTGATCTAACTAGTTTTTCACTACCCACCTGCTTAACGAATTAAATGAATTGGTTGCACTCTTTAAAACTGACTTAAAACCCATCTCAGTCTAATGCAATTTAAAGTAGAATGTAAAGTGCAATCTGTGAAACATTGTTCATGCCATTTTCATCGTTCAATAATCAATTCAGAACTGCATAGCTGACTTTTTCAGTTTGTTCAATAGCAGACGTCCATGTCACCGGAAGTTTGTAGTCATAATTTTTTTTTTTTTAGTAATCTCCCTTGTCTAATCCTTCAACAATTTTTTTTTAATTTGCATCTCCTTTCACAGCTTATTTTTCTCTCTCTCTCTCTCTCTCTCTCTCTCTCTCTCTCTCTCTCCTCTCTCTCTCTCTCTCTCTCTCTCTCTCTCTCTCTGCGATCAGGACTCAATCAGAGTAAGGATTTCAGACTCTCACATGAAGTCAGCTGTCAGGTTAAGTGTGTTGATCGCCCCCACAGACAGAACATCACAAGTAGAGTCCGCCAGATCCACTCTGATTGAACACCCGTTAAAACGTTGCACTGTGTTCTGCGCCAGTGGCCCAGTGCATCCGATTTCAGTCAGCATTTTATTCAGGTTTGCATTCTTTAGCCTTTGATTGTCCACAATCTTCCTGCAAGGCAGCAGATGATCTTTTCTGTAGGGGGAATCTGCCCTTAGATGGTCGGCCCTCCCAGGTTTACGTGCACCATCTGCCCGAGTCACTAGAGGTGACTAACACAGACATGCACACACAAAGATATGAGATGTGACTAACATAGACATGCACACAGTGAAACGAGGCATGCCCAACACTGACACACATCAATATATATGATACATGACTAACATAAACATGCACATAAAGATATGAGATATGACTGACATAGACATGCACACACAAGATATGATATGTGACTAACATAACCATGCACACACAAGGATATGAGATATGACTAACATAAACATGCACACAAAGATATGAGATATCACTAACCCAAACATGCACACACGAAGATATGACACATGACTAACACAGATACACACTAAGATATGAGATATGACTAAACACAAACACACATAAAGAAATGAGACATGATTAACACGGACACACCAAGTTATGAGATATGACTAACATGACACACACCAAGATATGAGCCATGGCCAGCACACACACACAAGCTAAGATATGAGCCATGGCTAGCACAGAAACACATCAAGATATGAGCCATGGCTAGCACAGAAACTCATCAAGATGTGAGCCATGGCTTCACGGGAAAACACCAAGAAATGAACCATGTCCAGCACAGAAACACATTAAGGTATCCATATACTTGGGTTTGTTGTAGTCGGCAGACTCTTCTTAACGTGGGAATCATCGACATACGAGACGCAGACCCCGATTAACTGTTCACAGGTTTCGTTCAAACAGTTGTCCGGAGATTTGAGAGTGCAGTCTGACCCGTAGAACGTTCCCTTGCATGTACAGTTCCCGGTTGACTGTTCACAGATGTCATTGAAACAGTTGTCCGGAGATTTGAGAGTGCAGTCTGACCCGTAGAACGTTCCCTTGCATGTACAGTTCCCGGTTGACTGTTCACAGATGTCATTGAAACAGTTGTCCGGAGATTTGAGAGTGCAGTCTGACCCGTAGAACGTTCCCTTGCATGTACAGTTCCCGGTTGACTGTTCACAGATGCCATTGAAACAGTTGTCCGGACATTTGAGAGTGCAGTCTGACTCGTAGTACGTTTCCTTGCACGAATAGTCTGTACTTTCCGGGTCACATATGATGTCACAGTCCTCAGAACACATCTGTTTGCACTGTAGCCCAAAATTACCATCGGGACAAGTGTCATTACAGGTGTAGCCAGGATGTTTACATTGTAGGCATTTTGTCGGATTTTTCCTCACATAAAGGACAGACACTAAGATAAGACCCGGAGCAGTCGTGTCCATATATCCCATGTGAACAGTTGCCGTGACACGTACCGATGATGACGCTGCAGCCTTTGCAATACCCGCTACACACTGCACAAAACGACCAAGAGTGCCCGCCCAGACAATAAGTGTTTGTAAATATTTGCGCCTCACACACCGTCAGTGCACTGTCGGCCTGCGAAATTTTTTTTTTAAACAGATATATAAATAGTTGCTATTACTGTTTCAATCCTTAATGTCTGCAGTTGAAATTGTTTAAGCTTGAAATTAAACAAAAAATAGACAACAATAAGAAGTATTATGTTGAAAGCACAGAAAACAGAAGTCATGAATGTCGCCAAAAATAAATAGAACATCAACATAATTATAGTAGGCAGGCAACTAAAACAAGTAGAGGAATTCAAATACCTAGGAAGTCTAATGACAAACGATAATTCACAAACAGCTGAGATAGAATCAAGATGCAACAAAGCTTGTCAAATCATTGAACAGTTATCACCACTATTGTCCAACAAGGAAATAACTCTAGAGTCAAAACGAGCACTATACAATACAATCTTCATCCCAACGTTGTGCTACCAATGCCAGACCTGGACCCTAGATGCAAGAACAATAAGAAAAATAACTTCTACCGAGATGAAATGTGTTAGACGAATGACAGGAAACAGTCTGAGAGATAAGATCAGAAATGAAGAACTGAGAAAAAAAAGCTAGGAATAGCCCCCGCCATATAATATATAAGTAAACAACAGATAAAATGGTTTGGCCACGTGACAAGGCAGAAAGATCAAAACACAACACAACTAGCCCTCAGCAAACGTTGTGAGAACACCAGACCCAAGGGTCGACCACGAAAAAGATGGATGGATGTTAAAAGCACTAGGACACATAACAGCAGCAGAGGCAAACAGAAGAGCAAAAGACCGCAAATTATATCTCCCCTCGACGCTGAAAGACAGATGAGGAAGGAAAGAAGAAGAAGAAAGATAACATTATATCTACATTTGCTTCAAGACAGGCGAGCACGGCTAATCTCATCATCATCATGTACCAAGCCTGATGGCGTAGGTGTTCATGTCTCTCCACAACTTTCGATCTCGACAGTTATTCATCATTTCTGTTGTTGACCATCTGCCAGGCCATTCTCTTAAGCTGTCTGATATTTTTTTTCTCTTTGTTTCCGTCTATCTCCTCGTCCCTAAATTGTCTTGTCTGTTGTCCTATTTTCCATGATTCACATCCTTATGTTAAGATTGGCTCTACGTAACATTTAAGAACTCTTTTACTTGTTTCTATTGTCAAAAATGGATTGCACAGTATCTTCCTCATTTTTTTAAAAGCTGCTTTTGCTTGGGCCATTCTGCATCTTACCTCTGTTGTACATCTACCATCTGAAGTTAACAAAGTTCCAAAATATTTAAATTCATTTACCTGTTTTAATATTGTTCCAGTTGTCTTTATTGTGCAATGAGGTGATGTCTTTTTCTTTGTAGTTACCATTACTTCTGTCTTTTCGCTATTAAGGCTGACTACACTACTACAATATAATCCGACTGGACTCCTTCCGTAAGTCAATCGCAGGCTTCGGATCTGTTTATTAGTACTGCCTCCCGGGATATTAAGGCACTCCGTCCCTCTAGGTTTTGATATTCCAATCCCAGCCCAGAGGAATACCAGGCCCTTTTTGATATTCGCCAACGCGATGACGTCCTCATGCCTGCCGACAAGGACGGCTTGGTGGCTGAATGAAGGAAAGACCACTATATTCGTGAAGGAGAAACACAATTGCCTGACTTCACATTCTACCAACTCGTCTCTAACAATGTCACTGTCTCTAATAATGCCTTGGTACGGAAGACGATTCTGAAGTACACTCAGGAGGGACAACGCTCTGCTAGCTCGTCCCGTATGATCCTCCCGGATTGTGGCTTAGGTAGATCCCCTTTCTATAGGCTGCCCAAGATACACAAACACGACTCACCCCGACGACCAATTGTCTCTTCCATCTCATGCCCCACAGTACACATTTCTGATTTCCTTGACAGTGTTTTTCAACCCATTGTCATGAATCTCCCTTCATATGTTAAAGACACAAACGACGCTCTGAATATCTTTGCCTCTATCGCCTGTTCTCCCGACCGCAACTACCGCTGCTCCCTGTACACCTCCATTCCCCACACCGACCTTGAGCACAAGATCATCCACACCCACCAGGCCCCTCTTCCCCTTATGAAGGTACATTGACAACCGCATCGGTCTAACTGACCTTTCCCAGGAGGAAATCTCCCTATTCATCGGGCGTGCTGGACATATTCATTTCTCGATCCATATCACTTCCCACATTTCCACTTCCTCTGTCTCCTTTCTAGATACAGTTTCCTTATGTGTCTCTGGTCTACTTACCTCGGTCTTTTACATACCTACTGGCTCCCATTGTTTCCTCCGCTACGACTCTTCTCAACCGACATCTTGCAAAAACTCTCTTCCCTATTTGTAATTACTAAGGCCTCGTCGCCTTTGCCATTGTTAGGAGGAAAGGGGAATGTAAGGAGAGAAAGAGAGTAGGGTACAGTATGGAGAGAGTTGAGAAACATAGTACGTGTGGGGGAAAGTAATCGTCCCGAGAATTCTGAGTGGAACGGTTGTTTAGAGTAAGGAGAAGAATCTTGATTTTTGGAGATAGCGACAAACACGGGGAAGTGAGTAGATTTGGGAGATAAGGTGGAGGTGAAATAGTTAGAGATGACGTTGAAAGAATCAATTGGTTAGGAAATTAAGGATTAGTGATTGGCTGAAGGGTGAGGGATTTAAGCGCCTGCATAGTGTTAGAAAGAGGTGCTCTACAAGATATTCACATGTAGCTAAGGTATAGAGTCGGCTACGCCGTTAGGTCTTAGCCTTATAGTGCAGCTGAGCACAAGCTCAAGTGCTAGTAGTATTGTGTTTTAGTATTTATGTCTTATCATGTATTCAAACCATTTTATCTGTTGTTTATTTGTGTATTTTATCTGTGTAGCCTTCTGCTGTTCTAATTGTGCAGCTGACGTTATGTAGCCTCGTAAGATGATTATTGTCTCCTAATATTTGAAAATGGAGTAACTGAAACATATAGTAACAACTGGGGGAAAGAAATAAGAAGAGAGGAGACAACTTAAAGCAGAGAAAAGAGCCCAACCAGTTTGCGAGAATGATATGCATACGGGAGGAAGTAAACAGTAACTCTGATAAACATTTGTAGAGACTGAAAACTCTGAACAAACAAATTCACTGAAGCCTCTGTACTTGACAACGATAATGCGTATTGTAACTTGTCTGATTTTGTTACCTGAAGGTGGCCTTTATTGTGGCAGAATTTTTTTTCTGGTTCCTTCTTCGCACACAGTCAAGTTGTAGTTATAACTTGTAATGTATTTTTTCCCCTTTATTCTTCATTGAACCACTTTTACAGTTCGTATTTGTGTACATTGCAAATATCATCATCATCAAGTACCATACCCGCTGAAGTAGGTGATCATGTCTCTCCACAACTTTCGATCTCGACAGTTATTTTTCATTTCTGTTGTTGACCTTCTGCCAAGCCATTCTCTCTGGTATATTTTCTCTTTGCTTCCCTCTATCTCTTAGTCCCTCAACTTTCTCAATTGTCACAATATATTCCAGCTGTTCCCTGCTCATTAAATGACCTAAAAATTATGATTGTTTCTTCCTAATTTTGGAAATTAGCCCTCTTTTTGATTTGGCCTCTTTCAGAACATTTTAATTACTCTTTTTTGCTGTCCATGGTGTTCTCAAAATTTTTCTGTAAAACCACATTTCTACAGCCTCTAGTGATTTTCAATACATACATAGCAATACCAACATTTAATATAATATATAATAAGTAAAGAAGTCACAAGCAAAGCTAAAGGAAAAGTTGAGGGCGTATTCACACCTAAAAATAAATATGAACGTCATTTTGAGCAAAAGAAAGATAAATATGTTTTGTTTACATGATCAGAGCTTGGACACGGCAGAACAATTGATAACAAATAGAGAGCTAAGATTACAGCTTTAATTAGTTAACTTCCTCTCCGTTGTTCGTTATGAAAAGTTCTTGTGTTGTGTCGCAGTATACATTTGCGCTGTCACATCTAGGCCTTTCGGCTCGACACATCCTATTTCATTACCTATGTCGTGCTGAAGTCGGATGTATTGGACCGAAAGTCCCAAATATCACAGTTATACTGGAGACCACAAAACAACGCAGACACGCCCACTTAGCGTCCTTTTAAGGTCGGATGACGAAGAGGTGTACTCCATTATTGATCGGGCTAACTCATGCAAGCATTATCTATGATTTGGGACCATATCTACTTTACCTCATCGTTCCGTACTCTTATGCCTAGACTGTAAGTAAAGTAAAGAGCCCCGTCACACTAAGTGGTGTATAGGCAATACGGTGTTAGTGACCGTAATTTTCATAGACCTTCGGCACATGCTTTTTTGGGTAATGTGGACGGTATTACGCCTGTACCGCTTTACTTTCCCAGACAAAATCCGGTACCTATTTAAGGCTGGGTGAACCCGGAAGCCGTCGATCAGGATCAACTCTTGTCCTTTGTAGCGCCTAGACTGTGGTACACCGTTATCGACATCAGTAGCTCAAGTTCACTGTTCCAGATAGTATCCTGCATGAGTCATTGTCTCCTAAAAGCCTATAGCACGTTGTACTTTAGTCTACTATATGCCTCTGTCAAATCTGTGCTGTATTTTTATTTCTTATTTCCAAGTATAATGCACAGTTGCTTGAATTAGGCTCAAATTGGTATTTTAATTTTAATCAAAGATATTTTTCACATCAATTAGGGGCGAAAATGTCCTGAGTTTTCTACATCCCACTTATTCTTAAAGCTGTTCTTTTAATAGAGTGGTTCCTGCTTTAGCTCCACACACTATTATTAATTGTCTACTCCCGTTCATCATTACCATCCGCTGTCATAGAAGCTTGGCTGCCATGGATCGCCATTTCATTTTTTCGCTTGTCTTGATGACACGTTTTTTCGCTTGTCTTGATGGCACATTTTTTCGCTTGTCTTGATGACACATTTTGTCGCTTATCTTGATGACACATTTTTCGCTTGTCTTGATGACACATTTTGTCGCTTATCTTGATGACACATTTTTTCGCTTGTCTTGATGACACATTTTGTCGCTTATCTTGATGACACATTTTTTCGCTTGTCTTGATGACACATTTTGTCGCTTATCTTGATGACACATTTTTTCGCTTGTCTTGATGACACATTTTGTCGCTTATCTTGATGACACATTTTTTCGCTTGTCTTGATGACACATTTTGTCGCTTATCTTGATGACACATTTTTTCGCTTGTCTTGATGACACATTTTGTCGCTTATCTTGATGACACATTTTTTCGCTTGTCTTGATGACACATTTTGTCGCTTATCTTGATGACACATTTTTTCGCTTGTCTTGATGACACATTTTGTCGCTTATCTTGATGACACATCTTTTCGCTTGTCTTGATGACACATTTTTTCGCTTATCTTGATGACACATTTTGTAGCTTATCTTGATGACACATTTTGTCGCTTATCTTGATGACACATTTTGTCGCTTATCTTGATGACACATTTTATCGCTTATCTTGATGGCACATGCTGTGACGGGTTTCCCTGTAAAAACCTTAATGTTGTCAGTCAACTTTAGTCTGTCTACTTCTATCTCGTTTACTTTGTATTTTCTCCATCCATGACGACTTTCAATATGTTTTTGTGTCTTTGAATGTGTTAAAACATGTTATTTGCCTTGTTCGAATTGTGTTTAATAGTACTATAAAGACATTCTTTCTACACCTATTAATGCTTCTTTTAATTATATATTGATAGGGTTAAGCTTATCAACGGAGACACTTTAAAGACTGATAAATGTTTCAATTTCTGATGTTGAATACTGTTGATTTTGCCACACACTTGTTAAACTTTACTATAATTGCCTGCTCCTGATCGGAAATCGGAAATGTCCCGTTCAGTTTTTAAATGTGGCGGCTTTTTGTTGTGTGGACAAAAAAGGCTCAGAGATTCACCCAGCCTCTAAAAATGGGTACCTGAGAGTATTCTGGGAAGTAAAGGTGGCCTGACGTGATAAATCAACACCTATAAATGTGCCGCTGATCATGGAAAGATATGAAAAATTAACACCAGATTGCCAATACACATAATAAGGTGTGGAAAGAACCTTTTACTTGCTTTACGATAATCGATCTAGTTTAGTTTAGTTTAATTTAGTTTTAGTTTAGTTTAGTTTAGTTTAATTTAGTTTTAGTTTAGTTTAGTTTAGTTTAGTTTAGTTTAGTTTAGTTTAGTTTAGTTTAGTTTAGTTTAGTTTAGTTTAGTTTAATTTAGTATAATACTTGAAAAGTGTTTATTGAAGACCTATGCTCCACAGGGAGTTAAAAAGGTAGAAGAAGAAGAATTTAGTATAATCAGTCAACAGGTTATCCTCTTTGCACATCTTCCGAATAATATCCATCAACGTGTAGCGACTAACGACACCGGTATTGTATTGGTTGATAAGTCTTCTTTGGACTCCTGCATAGCGATCTCGTCTGGCATCTCCCACCCTGACATGCTATTCATGAAGAATGTTCACGACTGCAGATTCAGGGTAATTTTTTTATTCGTTTTTTTTTTTCATCCAGCGCTCCTGAGGACATTCAGAATGTTAAAGTGGCCCATTGCCCTTCCGCACTCAACATCAGCCAAACTGGCACATTCATTACCTCTTAAATCCGCGTGCTCTGGCACGAAAATGAAGCAGGCACTTTTTAGAATAGACCTCCACAGATACTCTAACCAATACCGTTGAGCACAGCCAGTTGTAATCTTTCTGAACATACTAATTGAGTCACTAAGGAAATGCGCATGTGCATAAGGCTGTGTCTCAAGCCTTGATACGGCTATTGTAACCATAATTTTCACGGTTAAACCATTTGTATTCAGTGCAAAAGCAACAAGTTTCACAGTTCTGCCTCCAATATGAGCCACGAAAGCCCATGAGCTCCATACATAGCAGGCATATCTATTTTCCTCTTTTTAACCTGATGCCTTATGTACCCATAAATTCACAGAATAGCTGATGATGTCGATCTGCACTGATTAGAAAGTAGGCACTTGCTCGGCAAAGTCTTATTTTGTTTGCCATGGTAGGAAAATCAAGGAAGTAACGTATCGCCCTACACTCAGTATCTTGTGTGCTCCAAATGATGATACGCACTGCCTCATGCTGTATCCTTTCCAATCGTTGTATTTGCGTATTGATGAGAGGTAAAGTGTGATGTTTCCTGGCGTTGTCACCCATTCACAATAATCTTTTTTTTTTTTTTTTTTTTGTTATTATTACCAATTTTCTCTACTTTAATGCTTCTTTACGGAAAACAAAAACACTTTGTTCTTTTCTTCTAATATACTGCCTCTATACCATCTTCATTTTCTTTTGTCCTCAACATTTTTTTTTCTGTTCTCTTCCATGCTTCCTTCCTTTTCAAACACGTGTACAACAATTGTTTAATGTCTGCAGACATGACAGATATATTTGTCAACTGGCTTTGGTATTATGAAGGACAGTATCCATGGCTCCTTGAAGGAGCTATAGACTTGAGTGAAGAATATTGCCGACTCTCCACCTATGCCCGTAATCCTAAAAAAGGAGAAAATGTCAAAGAAGAAGAAAATTTACTGAAAACCATTCTTGTTCCCAGAAACACAGTCCGTTTTTATTTGATGGAACCTTCGGATGATTTGTCTGTAGTTAAAGTAGTACAGCATATAACGGGGAAAAGTTTATATTGGAGTTTATTTTTTTTTTTCATAAAAACATTTTTAAAAATTTACATTGAAATGTAAAACTTTTTTTAATCAAAAGAATAGGAATGGCAAAAAGTAATTTTAATGTCATGAAAAGTATACTAATATCAAAACAAATAACACCAGAGCTAAAACTAAGAATAGTAAAATGTTATATCTTCTCAACATTTCTGTATGGTGCAGAAACATGGACATTAGACAAGAAAATAGAACAGAAAATTGAAGCCTTTGAAATGTGGATTTATAGAAGAATAGGAAGAATTGGATGGAAAGAAGGAAAACAAGCGATGAAATCTTAAAACAACTAAACATGAAAAAAGAACTACCAAACACAGTTTAAACAAGACAAATGAGATTTTTCGGGCATGTCTAAAGACAAAACAAACTACTAAAAGTAATCTCGGAAGAGAAAATACAAGATAAAAGAGGCAGAGGCAGACCAAGACTACCGTAACATCAAAAGATGGATAAGTCATCCAATGACAACCCACACTATCAAAGCAAAAGACAGCGGAATAGCGCTTCATGGTAGCCAATCTTCGATACGGAGACATCACTCAATGATGATGGAGAAGAAAAAACATTAACAACAGAACACGGATCTGCGTCATGATCGCCCGATTGATTTAGTCATACCCACGTGAAAGATTAGACAACATAACTATTGACACTCTCTACCGGAATCTATATATATATTATAGTCCCAGATTAAGTTGTAACAATGGCATATGTGCTTCCCCCGGGTTGTAACGTTCTGTTTACATAGAAGACAGATGACTCTGGTAACTTAAAAATTTGCTTCATCATTACGGAACAAACATATAACCTCAAAATACAAAGATAGCACATTTTTTCCCCCACAATACTGTTCCTATTATCAAACGTATTTAAAGTAATAAGGGAATTAGTTACAAAGAAAATGAGATACCCGAGAAGAATACTGAACATAATATATAAATAAGAGAAAGAAATAACGATATAAGGACAAGAGAAAGTGTTATCCAGTGCAGAATCATATTAAGTAACAATAAAACAAATGGTTGAAAACATAAGAAAAATCATTATACGTTAGGGCGGCCTACCTCGTGGAGAGTCAATGAAGAAAGAAGGAAAGTCACACATACGACACAATGTCGTCATCAAGCTATGTATTCTTTACAGAACGTTGCATTCACCACAGCTCGTCTGAAAGAATGTCTCTATCTAGATCTCCTACAGAACGTTACATTCATCACAGCCCGTCTGAAAGAATACTCTGTCTCTATCTAGATCTCCTACAGAACGTTACATTCACCACAGCCCGTCTGAAAGAATGTCTCTATCTAGATCTCCTACAGAACGTTACATTCATCACAGCCCGTCTGAAAGAATGTCTCTATCTAGATCTCCTACAGAACGTTACATTCATCACAGCCCGTCTGAAAGAATACTCTGTCTCTATCTATATCTCCTACAGAACGTTACATTCATCACAGCCCGTCTGAAAGAATACCCTGTCTCTATCTAGATCTCCTACAGAACGTTACATTCATCACAGCCCGTCTGAAAGAATACTCTGTCTCTATCTAGATCTCCTACAGAACGTTACATTCACCACAGCCCGTCTGAAAGAATGTCTCTATCTAGATCTCCTACAGAACGTTACATTCATCACAGCCCGTCTGAAAGAATGTCTCTATCTAGATCTCCTACAGAACGTTACATTCATCACAGCCCGTCTGAAAGAATACTCTGTCTCTATCTAGATCTCCTACAGAACGTTACATTCATCACAGCCCGTCTGAAAGAATACCCTGTCTCTATCTAGATCTCCTACAGAACGTTACATTCATCACATCCCGTCTGAAAGAATACTCTGTCTCTATCTAGATCTCCTCTCTTCTTCTACCTTTTAGCTCCCAGTGGAGCATAGGTCTTCAACAAACACTTTCCAAGTCGTTCTGTTTTTTGCAATTCTTTTAAGATCATTCCATGTCTTCCCCATCATCTTCATCTCTGCTTCAATCTGTCTTCTCCAAGAATTCCTTGGTCTTCCTCTTTGTCTTTTCCCCTGGGGATTCCAAAAAAGGGCCTGTTGTGTAATACTCTCAGTTGGTTTCCGTAGTGTGTGTCCTATCCATCGCCATCGTCTTCGCTGTATTTCTTTATCCACTGGTATTTGACCGGTACATTTCCATAATTCCACGTTTGTGACTTTGTCCTGCCATTTCCATCCCTTTATTCTGCGCAAGCATCCATTAATGAAAGTCTGTACCTTCGTGATTGTCAATTTTGTTATTCTCCATGTTTCACAGCCATATAATAGAACCGACTTAACATTGGAGTTGAAAATTTGTATTTTTGTATTTAGCCTAATTTCTTTGGAATCTAGATCTCCTACAGAACGTTAAATTCACTACAGCCCGCCTGAAAGAATGTCTCTATCTAGATCTCATACAGAACGTTGCATTCACCACAGCCCGTCTGAAAGAATGTCTCTATCTAGATCTCATACAGAACGTTGCATTCACCACAGCCCGTCTGAAAGAATGTCTCTATCTAGATCTCCTACAGAACGTTGCATTCACCACAGCCCGTCTGAAAGAATGTCTTTATCTAGATCTCTCATTTCTACTGTTGTCATGTTCAAGGTTTCTTTGATGTCTTGAAACCACCTTCTTCTTGGTCTGCCACTGTCTCGTTCTCCTGTAATAATGCTTGCCATTATTATTCTTTCCACCAAGGGTCAACCAATGGATCGGGCGGACAGGTGGGTTATCTGCGCTGTGGTTGGGTCAACCAATGGATCGGGCGGACACGTGGGTTATCTGCGCTGTGGTTGGGTCAACCAATGGATCGGGCGGACAGGTGGGTTATCTGCGCTGTGGTTGGGTCAACCAGTGGATCGGGCGGACAGGTGGGCTAGCTCCGCTGTGGTTGGGTCAACCAGTGGATCGGGCGGACAGGTGGGCTAGCTGCGCTGTGGTTGGGTCAACCAGTGGATCGGGCGGACAGGTGGGCTAGCTGCGCTGTGGTTGGGTCAACCAGTGGATCGGGCGGACAGGTGGGCTAGCTGCGCTGTGGTTGGGTCAACCAGTGGATCGGGCGGACAGGTGGGCTAGCTGCGCTGTGGTTGGGTCAACCAGTGGATTGGGTGGACATCATCAATGCCCTCCGAGATGTGGTAAGGGCACATGACTTCGACAACCATGAGCCCACGTCACACTTTCGAATGAAAGAGAAGGGAGTCAAGATGGATACAGTCAGAAACGAGAAACTTAGTGGGCGTATAAGAAGACTTATCAACCAACACAGAACTGGAGTCGTCAGTCGCTGGACACCGCGGGACTTGCTGAAGAGTGGATCCGAGCACCTGTGGACATGTTCGGAGTGCAATGATGATGACCCGCAGATAACCCAGATAACCTTGCTGTTGTCTTTGTATATAAATTGTGGTCTATCCATAGATCGTTTTCCATCTATAGGCTTCCCATTCAATACTTGTTTTGGGATACAAATATTATTATTTATTTTAAAACACACCCTAGCTGCCTTCTTCGACACTTTTTTTTCCGAGATACCATCATGCCGGCTTTAATAAACATCTTTGCACACTCACACAGCTGACATTGAGATGGCGGCGGAGTTTGGTGTGCACGGTTCAACACCAACCGTTACCCGACCTAGATGACACACAGATACAACTAAACGTGAAAGCGTTGGAAGGGCAAACAACTGGATAAGAAAAGCGTGAGTGTTTTTTTTTAAATATTCTTTCTTGTTGATGGCGTGTGTGAAGTGAAGACGACCTGTTATTGACACATTGCTCTAAGTCTCTCATGGACACTGTACAAGTTTGCACGGTACAATTTGCACATGTTCTATATTCTCGCTGTACTTCAGCTTTCCGATGCTTGAGTTTGTCACCTGAGCTCTGGAAAGGCATGTTTTAAAATGTCAATGAAATTCAGGCTTTTTTTTATCACTTCTACAAGTGGGACGATTTTTTTATGCATTATCTTCAGAGCAATCAATTTCAGAGAACTTATGGTTATGGTTATGGAAGGCCCCGGTATCACTGCAAACGAATTAAAATACATAATTGCTCAACCGCCCGTACCAGTGGAATCATCCGAATTATTATTTCATCTCCCAAACAAAGAAAGGCAGCTGTAGTCCCCATCATAGCATTCTCAGCACACGCTAAAAGACATAAGGCAAAACCGCACATAAAGTGAACACAGCCATCTGTTCTCCATCATACGATATCATCATTCATCGTAAACAATCGGAATATCGAAACACGATCAAAACAGATGAAATGCATAATTCACAGTGTGCACAGAGTACTTACCTCAGTAGCTTCTGCAACAAGCCGAACTTGGAATATGAGAAAACTGCAACAAGGAACATTGTTCAGACATAACCTTTAATGGTTCCTGCCGCCTATCCACCATATTGACTGGAAGTTCACGTCCTCCTGAAAATTATGATCGTCTTTTTAAAAAAATGTATAGCGCTTGATGATGCTAGGACATCATCCTGACTCCAAATCCGAACATATGAAACACAGTTAGTCATCGGACTATCCCCGTCGCACATCAAACAACAGACTGTAAGATACCCCTGCAATGTGAATTTGTGAAATTATGAATCCCTCCTGACTAACATGAACCTCCGGTAGTGATCCCGGTGCTACAAAGTCAATTACGAAACTCCATTCCGCCTTTCACTATGAGCGTACGGCCGTTAAACGTTTTCAGAATACTTCATATGTCGTATATATTCTTTTTCCTATCCGCGTTTCACTAAATTTGCATCTAAATAGAATTTTATTGCCAGATAATTTAGCTGTCATTATGCTAATCTTTGGCTTTGAGCTCTCTTTATGTTATATATGTATATTATATACGTTCGATACTTGTAATTAATAAATCAATAATATTACAGTGAAGAGGACTGGTTGGTCTCGAGGCAAGACGCCGGCCTTGAGACAAAGAGGTCTCAAAATACATGCAAAATTCAGTTCCTATTCTCTAGGGACTTCGTCAGAGGTCACAGCTGGCGAACGAAAAAAAAATGCATCTTGATTGTGGATGACAAAAAATACGTTATTTTTCTGCTGCATCAACCAAACTTTCAAGGCTGCTTGAAGACAGAGCAATGTCCTTTCGCCAAGGCTTTCCCATGACTATAGCATAAGGCTGCGATCACAGCTCGGAAATATTTTTCCTGTTAAGACTAAATGTTTCCTAAATGTTTGTCTGCAACGCAAGTATTCAGCCCTACCCTATCCGGGAGATACTTGTCTTAACAGGAACAATATTTCCGAGCTGTGATCGCAGCCTTATGCTATAGTCATGGGAAAGCCTTGGCGAAAGGACATTGCCTACGAAGCTAATTTTTAGATAGTTGAGTGGCAGTGTTTCCTAGCGTTTGGCTTTTCGTGGCAAGGCGCTGTGCCACTGAGTACGGGTTCGATCCTGCCTTGGTCCATATTTTTTCTGTTGTTGATTATTTGTCATTTTTTCCGAGTGCTGTAAACATACCTCTTCCTCTGAATTGATTCGCTGATTATCGCCTCGGAAGTTTCCCTCTATAATAATATTAATTTATTATTATTTGTCTCCAGTCTTAACCACTGGAAACTACTATTCGTGCTGTTTCGTCCTACATGTTTGTCTGCAACGCAAGTATTCAGCCCTACCCTATCCGGGAGATACTTGTCTTAACAGGAAAAAATATTTCCGAGCTGTGATCGCAGCCTTATGCTATAGTCATGGGAAAGCCTTGGCGAAAGGACATTGCCTACGAAGCTAATTTTTAGTTAGCTGAGTGGCAGTGTTCCCTAGCGTTTGACTTTTCGTGGCAAGGCGCTGTGCCACTGAGTACGGGTTCGATCCTGCCTTGGTCCATATTTTTTTCTGTTGTTGATTATTTGTCATTTTTCCGAGTGCTGTAAACATACCTCTTCCTCTGAATTGATTCACTGATTATCGCCTCGGAAGTTTCCCTCTATAATAATATTCATCTATTATTATGCCTCCTGCTTGAGGACATATTGCCCATTGCTTTTATTTCACAAAATAATCCATTTATGATTACTTTTGACGCGATGTTTATGATGGTATGTTTTTTTTTTCATTTTGGTAATTTATCCCCCATTTTTTTCACAATATAATTGTTTTAATTTATGAAATCGAATTCCTTGTTCAATAATCTAAATATTTATATAGAACATGTTCTGTGATGTTATCAAACAGTCATATTGATATTTAAAACTATAAGGTCCATGAACAAGTTTGTCTCTGAAATCTCCTCCGTTGCATTGACAAAAACATCACCCCTTGAAAGAGTCTACTATTGTAAGGGCGGACGATGAAGAAGAATTAATTTTCATAAGCTTTGAGCCGCTGTCAGGAGCCTGCCTTCAAAAGTACGTTGTTCTTTTTTCTGTCGATGTTTCTCCATCTGCTATAATAATTTGGTAACTCTTACACATTAAGACTGGCAGTCAAAAGAGCAACTTCATCATTCTGTGCAGGTTACTTGATAATGTACATTTGTCTTCTAGTTCGTTTCAATCTATCGACGAATGAATCTTTTATTGTTTCAAAATGTCGTTAAATTGGTATAAATTGTTTTTTTTTTTTTTTTACACAGACATAGCAATGTTTTCGTCCTTTGGCCCATAATATCCGACTTCAGCATGACATATTTGGTACCAGTTTTGTCTTCCCTTTTCGACGACTATTCTCTAGACCAGACTGGTTAGTCTTTGTAAATGGCCGCAATGGGAAGTTGAGCAGAATCTTGATCAATTCTGGTTCACTGAATCCGACGCTGGCGTTCGGTTATAAGTGATCAGCCACCTTTAAATGTGCATGTTACTGTGTGTAAGCTGCCATGCATCATTTCATGCCTACAAATATTGTACTTGTCTAATGTTTCTCCTCCCTAACAAGCATTCGATTCTATTTAGTTGTTGCCTACAACTGTTTTGTTTGTCTCTTCTCCTCTCTACATTATTCCTTATATCTGTTTGTGTGTACACATTTCAATGGTAGACATAAGTCTTCAATCTTTGCTTGCTCGATGCCCAAATTTCTACTTGGTAGAATTTAGGTTAACGTAATGGCTTAGCCACCTAAATTCAATTCTAATTTCTGCATAAAATTATAAATTAAAAAAAAAAAAAAATTAAATACTAGCCCGAAGCTTTCAATCTATGACAACTCGCGTTATGTTGATGACACCGTCTTTATTGCTAACACGGAAAATGAGTTACACGAAATGATTGACGATGATGGAAATTAAAAATAAAAACCTCGGCTTCAACAGCAAAAATACAGAAGTGTTGGTCACAACAAAGAAAAAGATACCTAAATGTTCGATTAAACAGTATTAAAGCAAGTCAATAAATTTTAATACATGGGAACGATGTTAATTTTAGATATTAGGCGGCATTACAAAACATGCGAAAGATATAAGGTAATCAATTTTTGTCATTTGAAGTTTGACAAAGAGTTTGTCAGTGTCTATATAGAGCCAATCTTGATGTATGGGTGTGAATTCTGGACAATCGGACAATAGACAAGAACATTGTTGGAGGCCACAGAAATGTAGTTTTATAGAAGAATGATGAGAATACCATGAACAGATAAATACGAGAGTAATTAGGAAGTTCTAAAAGAGGCTAAAGCAAAAGGATAGCTAACTTTCAATATTAGAAAGACAAAAAAAAGCAATTATCATTTTCATCATGTAATTAGAGGGATTTAACTAGAAATAAGCTGGTTTACCCCGTCTAGGAAGAATATTATTCTTTATCTTACCATACGAATCATATATTAAAAATTGGAGAGGGCAGAAGAGCAAGAGGCAGGCCCAGAGTAAGATGGACAGACATCATAGAAGCGCTACAACAACATAAATAACAATGATTGAAGCCGCCAAAAGGGCGAGAACCAGAACATTTTATCTCCCTCGACACCCAAACGGGTTCAAAAGGAAGTGAAGGAAGAAAGAACATTAGAGGGGTACAGCTGGAACATATTGCGACAACTGGAAATATTGAGGGCAGAAGAGTAACAAACAAACAGCGAAAAAAGTTACAAGACAGTTGAAGTGAGTGGTTAAGTAGGAAGTCAATAACATATATGATAAACGATCGTAGTGGTGGAAAGTTATATAAGATACCTCCGCCATCAGGTTATGATAATGATGGCGACGATGAAGCTCTCCAGTCGACTCAAAAAAGAGAAGAATTGGTAGCTGGTTATTTCATATAGTGGGGATGGCAATAAAGGAGCGAAGACCAGCATTTCATTCATCACTATTAAAGAGATTGATCTAGTATGGTTAAGCGCAACACTTCACTCATTTGCAACATCATACCCTTACCATCACCATCATCTCTAGCTTGGCCCTAGATTGTTATGATATCTGTGGCCGATGTATTTACGATACCGTAGTAAAAATTACTACAAATTAATTGTAACATTATGAGCTTTAAAAGTAGTGTTTTCTTTGAACTTTTTTGACCTCTAAACTGCGCGTTTACAGTAGGATAGGCACAAGAACTCGATTTCCTGTCTCATGTTGATTTATGTCCTGAATTTGACCTCAGGCGTCGAATGTGTTACAATATTTATCGGTACGGTCGCAATAAGTCTGCCAGTATGCTACCGCATAGCGTTTTTCGCTGTTTTTCCTGAGTTACAAAGGATTGTTTGATGTCGGTCGACAGCCGAGAAAATTTCCCTCTTCACAGAAAAAAGAAATCCACAAATGCCTTGAAAACTTGCAATTTTTTTTTTCGCATTACATGAGATCGAATCTCCGCAAAATTGGGTGGCGGGGGGGGGGGGGGGGGGGGGGGGGGGATAAACAATGAAAACAAATCAAACGCTCAGAGATCACAGGAATTGGTAATTAGGAAGGTACACGAATGGGAGGGCGGGAGAATATTTGAAAACCGCAAAATGCCAAATTCTGAAAAAGAATGTGTCTTTTTATGCGGTAATTTTTACTACGGTATCGTAATCTAGAGCTAGATTAATATTGAATAAACATTAAAATATGTATTTTACAATTTCTCCCGGTTAGATCATTTTAGATGTTAGAATAATAATTTTATTTCTGAATGTATTAGTGTGTGTGAGGAGTCATATTAGAGAAGTAGTCTGCGAGGACAACGGCTTGTAGGTTCACCCAGCCCTTCAATGAGTAAAGAAAAGTAAAGGATACCTTCACGCCTTGCCAGGCGTATGGGGAATATGAGTTAGTGACCATATGTGTGCATGACCACTCACATTGCTGGGTGATACAGTCGGTATCACGTCAGGCAACATTGTTGGGTGATACAGTCGCTATCACGTCAGGCCACATTGTTGGGTGATACAGTCGGTATTGCGTCAGGCCACATTACTGGGTGATACAGTCGGTATCACGTCAGGCCACATTGTTGGGTGATACAGTCGCTATCACGTCAGGCAACATTGTTGGGTGATACAGTCGCTATCACGTCAGGCCACATTGTTGGGTGATACAGTCGGTATTGCGTCAGGCCACATTACTGGGTGATACAGTCGGTATCACGTCAGGCAACATTGTTGGGTGATACAGTCGGTATTGCGTCAGGCCACATTACTGGGTGATACAGTCGGTATTGCGTCAGGCCACATTACTGGGTGATACAGTCGGTATCACGTCAGGCCACATTGTTGGGTGATACAGTCGGTATCACGTCAGGCCACATTGTTGGGTGATACAGTCGGTATTGCGTCAGGCCACATTACTGGGTGATACAGTCGGTATCACGTCAGGCCACATTGTTGGGTGATACAGTCGGTATCACGTCAGGCCACATTGTTGGGTGATACAGTCGGTATTGCGTCAGGCCACATTACTGGGTGATACAGTCGGTATCACGTCAGGCCACATTGTTGGGTGATACAGTCGCTATCACGTCAGGCCACATTGTTGAGTGATACAGTCGGTATCACGTCAGGCCACATTGTTGAGTGATACAGTCGGTATTGCGTCAGGCCACATTGCTGGGTGATACAGTCGCTATCATCAGGCCACATTGTTGAGTGATACAGTCGGTATTGCGTCAGGCCACATTGCTGGGTGATACAGTCGGTATCGCATCAGTCCACATTGTTGGGTGATACAGTCGGTATCGCATCAGTCCACATTGTTGGGTGATACAGTCGGTATCGCATCAGTCCACATTGTTGGGTGATACAGTCGGTATCGCGTCAGTCCACATTTATTTACGTTCCATCAAAAATGTCTGGTATCCATTTTTCGAGGCTGGGTGATTACCGGAACTTTGGACAGAAACAAAATCCGCCTCTTCTAAGTATCGAATACAGACCCTTTTGATCAGGAAGCTAGAGTACTAACCACTCAGCCACCGAGGTTCCTATAGTTATAGGAACTTTTGTTCTATTAAAAAACAAAGACGGTGCTGGCTGGTTTAGAACGGACCACAAAATTGTGTAATTGTCGAAACAGATGTGAACTAACACATTGTTGTCGACACTGTGCACTTTAAGTGTAAGTTTCTTTCCTTCTTTCTTTCTTTCTTAAAGTTGTGTGTACCATTCTTTCATGTCTTCCGTGTGTACCATTTCAATTATGATCATTGGTCATCACTTTACGTTTCCACAGAACTATTATTATTTGTCAAATATAAACGAGTGTGTTCGCGGGTCAAGAAAGCACTAACAGGTTTTGTGTTTAGTGGAGGCAAACTGAATTATTTTCAACGAATATGAGTACAGGGAGACAGTGGGATGCGAGGCCATTGTACGAGGATCCGGATTTCCCAGCTGATTTCAGAGTGTTGTTCCTCGGTGGAAGTCGATTTGGTGTGCGCTGGAAGCGGCCGTGGGTACGTATTGTTGTGTTCGTTTTGTTGTGTGTGCGTCTAATGTGTGTTGATTCCCTTATTTACGGTTGAAATGGAGATCACGATACAAGAAAAGCAGTATTATACATTTTGTATGGAAACAAAGAAGAAGAAGAATAAAATACGAATGTTCACTAAGTGATCGACAGGCATAGTTTTATATTATCTCTGAGTTCAGTGCATTAACTATTAACTTTAACAAAACTGACGTAGGCATCGCTCCATCGGTCTGTTAACTTCTGGACTTCATGGGGTTCCCCCAACAGTGGATTAAAATAATACTCATTTGATCCGGAAGATAAAATTACAATAAAGCTTTCTGAATTATTTCCAAGAAGCTACTGTCTTAAAAGGGAAACCTCCTATGATGTGTTTTTATGTCGGGACTTTGGGGTGGGGGTGGGGGGGGGGAGCTGAAGTGCCTGCGACATACGGTAGCAATAGCAGGGTCGGCGGACCATTAACTGACCAAGGCATGACAGTTCTGATTCCTCGTCGACTCCTGCAGTAACAGCCTGCGTCGAAACTGGTTGGTTAACAGAAGCTATAATCGCGTGTTCCCTATAGTGGTGGCAATTACTGAAACTTGATTTTGACATTTTTCAAAGTACCGCGGGCGCCAGTATACAAATGTATCTTTAACAACGACTATTCTTATCTATAACACCGCTTTTTGCCCTTCGTGCAATTATTTTGTGTCCGTTTTCAACGAAAAATAAATATAAAGCACTGTATTTTACAAACAAAATAAATTACAAACCTTCTGAAGATAAACAGCAAAATTAACATTAGAAAATAAAGCATTACACTGAACTGAGCTCATGTGATTTTTGGCATTGCATTTTTCTGCTCGATTTTCAAAGTTGGTGACATGATTACAGATAAAAAGACCAATGAGGAAGTTCTCAAAGAGGCCAACACAAAAAGGGAGCTCTTAAAAAACATCAGAAAGAAGCAATCAACATTTTTCGGGCACATCATGAGAAGAGGAAAGTTGGAATACTTGGTTACAACTGGCAAAATAAAAGGAAAGAGAGATCGCGAACGACAAAGAGAGAAAATACTGGATAGCTTGGTGTCATGGCATGGAAAACAGTCAACAACAGAACTGATACGATGCACTGTAGATAGAAGATTGTGGAGGGACATGATCGCCTACGCCAACCGGCAGGGTACATGATGAGGATGATGACGTATGATTTATATAAGTTCAAGTTCACCTTTACTCAAGCCTTCAAGATACCACATCAAGGCTAATTTCAACTTCTAAATCTGCTTTATTCTGACCATTTGATGCCGACGGTTATCACTTCTGTTCGTTGGGAAAGAAATGTTCGTCAGCATATTCTTCATCCTTTCCTTTTATCCTTTTAACATTTCGTTCAATTAATGCCGAACAATAAATGACGTCACTCCCTGGAAGGAGGCTGGAACTTCCCGGGCACCAAGAAAACACGCGGTGTGGGCACAATGGCTCCCGGGGACACCGGTTTAGGAATTTAAGGTTTGAATTAGCATAAGAAGAGAGTATTTTAATGAAAACTATGTTTAACAGGCGAGCTACCGAAATCCATCTGTTGAGATGATCTAAACACATTTGCAGCAAATGAAATGAGCTTGAATTTACTAACTGATGACATTATATTTATATTATATCTTTCTCACATAACAAATTATTTGTTGTTATCTATGTCTCTACTTTAGAGACTAATTCTTCTTTCACTGGACATTAAATTAGTTATTCTACTTAATCAAATAAATTATTTGTCATCTCCACATTAAACTAATGGTCTAATTATTATTCTACAAACCAATTTAATCATTAACCTACACGCTTCTAAACTAAGTCATATGGCTTGAGTCATTACCTTCAAATAATTCGTATTCTTGGTGTAAACAAATTCATCTTTTCAACCTATAGTCTTCACATTACTCTTACGTTCTATCATCTCACCACTGTTGTCAAATCCACAAAACGAAACGTCTGTCATCTCACCTCTATTGTCAAATCCACAAAACGAAACGTCTGTCATCTCACCTCTCTTGTCAAATCCACAAAACGAAACGTCTATCATCTCACCTCTCTTGTCAAATCCACAAAACGAAACGTCTGTCATCTCACCTCTATTGTCAAATCCACAAAACGAAACGTCTGTCATCTCACCTCTCTTGTCAAATCCACAAAAAGAAACGTCTGTCATCTCACCTCTACTGTCAAATCCACAAAACGAAACGTCTGTCATCTCATCTCTGTTGTCAAATCCACAAAACTAAACGTACGTCATCTCAATCTATGTATCTGTGGGTTAGTTTCGCTGTAATCTATTGAACGGTGTTGGATAATTTATACATACAGAGCGGTTGTGAGTTCATATCCCGGCTGCACCAATTGTGATTTTTGTTTGTGATTTCTCTCTGCGGCAACCACCCATGGTCTCAGCAGTGAGGCCCGGCTTGAAATTACTCTTCGACGGAAACAAAATATGAGTACCTCCGAAGACGGAGTTATATGCATGTGCGGCGAGGGACATCTGTGCACATAGTTGCCATGTAAAAAAGGGGATTCACACGCAAAATTCAGTTCCCATTCTCTGGGGACTTCGCCAGAGGTGAAAACTGGCGAACGCAAAAAAAAATGAATATATAGATATATATAACCGGGATATATCTGGTTTGGCATTAATGTACATTGAGAAATCATTCCTTCAGAAACTTAGAAACCAACCCAACCAGTACTTTCACAAAAATAATAATAACAAAGAGTGAAAACACTGGATAGCTTGGTGTCATGGCATGGAAAACAGCCAACAACAGAACTGATACAATGTAAGTAGATCGAAGTTTGTGGAAGGACATGATCACCTACACCAACCGGTATGGCACATAATGATGGTAATGATGATGATTGATAAAAATAACAATGATAATAAGTAATGAGTGAGTGAGTGAGAGAGAGAGAGAGAGAGAGAGAGAGAGAGAGAGAGAGAGGGGGGTGGAGTACAGGTGAAGAGAGATAATTTTCTAACAATTGTTTTGAATTCGTTTTTTTGTTGTTTTTTTTTTTTGTTTCTAGGAAATCTCCACAAATCCTGTTTTAATTGATGCAGGCACTAAATACAATGACATTGATCAGGGTGAAGTTGGTAAGTTCGTTAAAGAATGTAAATCTTCTTCTCCTTCTTCTACTTCTTCTTTCTCTTCTTTCTCTTCTTTCTCTTCTTCTTCTTCTTCTTCTTCTTCTTCTTCTTCTTCTCCTTTCTATTCTTTCTCTTCTTCTTCTTCTTCTTCTTCTTCTTCTTCGATCATGACGTCATTGAGACTAGAATTCCGGACTCTCTTATGAAGGCAGCTGTCTGTTTAAGTGATTCGGTTGCCCCGTATAGTTTCTTTTCCATGGAGGTGGGTGTAGACCACATTGTCCTTCTCAGGTCTGTGTGCTGGGGGCAATCCTGTAGAACATGTTTGTTGTCATGTTGTCCAGTGTACAGTGACATTGGCTGGTAGTCCCTATTTTGAGTTTGGTGAACATGTAATTTCTCATTCTGTTGTGGCCAGTGCGTAGACGAAGTATGATGACTTGATCCCTCCTTCATAGTTGGAGGTATCCATCCCTCTCGTTATACTTTGGGTGTTATTGTTTCAATTTTTCATGATACTGACCTTTGATGATGGATTTGGCTTCATCGTAGCTGACCAGATGGTTCTCTTGTGGTAATTTCCCTCCCTCTTTAGCTAATTTGTCTGCGCGTTCGTTTCCGTGTATATTTCAGTGTGAATCTGAAACTCAACAACTCAGGAATTAGGATCATTGCAAGTTAGATAAGGAGACCGAATGGATATCATTAGTGAGTCACCATATAAGCATGCGTATTTTGTTACATCTGACGAGTGGGACTAACAACCTGTGAATGTGGGGAAGCCAGTTTGTTTTGTTATCTGCAATCAGTAAATTTAGACATGTGGCAGAGATGGAGAGGATTTGGAAGACATGAAAAGATCTTCAAAGAAATGCAAGAAGCATGAAAATGTTTGTTGAAAATCTATGCTCCACAGGGAGCAGAAAGGACGAAGAAGAACAAATATCAGTACATTTAAAGATATGTAGACTGTCTTTGTTAGTTAAATTAGTTACACGCACAAAGTTAAATTAGTTACACACAAAAAAGTTAATTTATAGCCACACACAGAAAATTAAAATAGTTACACACCAAAAGTTAAAATAATTACACACCCAAAGTTAAAATAGTTAAACACCAAAAGTTAAAATAGTTACACACCAAAAGTTAAAATAGTTACACACCAAAAGTTAAAATAGTTACACACCAAAAGTTAAAATAGTTACACACCAAAAGTTAAAATAATTACACACCAAAAGTTAAAATAGTTGCACACCAAAAGTTAAAATATAATTACACACCAAAAGTTAAAATAGTTGCACACCAAAAGTTAAAAGTTACACACTGAAAGTTTACCCACTCTAAAAGTGCATGTACATGCACCGAAAGACAATAGATTTGGCACCGATACTGTTTCGTACAGTATCGGTGCCAAAACCGCACGAGAAGTAGTATGGTCGGGTAAATTCACTGCTACACCTACTACTAGCTTTTTGTTGTTTTTTTTGTTGGAATTTGATATGTAGGGGTGTCAAATATTATGTGGGAGGTATGCCTTGAGGTTATATTTCAATTTTTTATCGATTTCAGGGGCGTAACCCTCAAAAATGTTAAGGGGGGTTACAATTTGAAAAGTGATTTTTAAGTAAATTTTTGGTATGGGGATGTCTAAAATAAAGTTTTAAGTAAGCCTACGTGCTAAATTTACGATTTTTATCGATTTCAGGGGCATAACCCTCAAAAATGTTAAGGGGGTAACAATTTCAAAAGTGATTTTTAAGTTAATTTTTGCAATGGGGATGTCTAAAATAAAGTTTTAGGTAAGCCTGCGTGCTAAATTTACGATTTTTATCGATTCCATGGGCGTAACCCTCAAAAATGGTAAGGGGGTAACAATTTCAAAAGTGATTTTTAAGTTAATTTTTGGTGTGGGGATGTCTAAAATAAAGTTTGGGGTATGCCTAGAGTGAAAATTTACGATTTTTACCGATTTCATGGGCGTAACCCTCAAAAAACGGTAAGGGGGTAACAATTTCAAAAGTGATTTTTAAGTTAATTTTTGGTATGGGGATGTATAAAATAAAGTTTTAGGTAAGCCTACGTGCTAAAATTACGATTTTTATCGATTCCATGGGCGTAACCCTCAAAAATGATAAGGGGGGGGGGGTAACAATTTCAAAAGTGATTTTTAAGTAAATTTTTGGTATGGGGATGTCTAAAATAAAGTTTGGGGTATGCCTAGAGTGAAAATTTACGCTTTTCGTCGAATTCAGGGGCGTAGTCACCAAAAATGGTCAGGAGGTAAACTCATAAAATTGCCATCATACGTCAAAATCTTTTTAGTAACACATCCGGTATTGCCTCAGAGGTCAGTTCTATTTTTAGTAACACCTCTAGGGTTTCAAGTGTATATATCTGAGAAGCTTGTAATCAGACATACGCTTAAAGTTGTTGACGATGGATGTGTCTCGTACCTTCAAACACATAAAAGTAAGTGTTATCTTAGATCTTTAATGTTATAGTATGTTACTTTAGTAACCTATTTTCGAAACGTTAGTTTTTTTAGTATCCACGTGTTATTTGTGAAACCTAAAATTATAGTCATCATCTAGTTTTAAGACATAGAGAGACACAGGGGCTGCGTTACTTTCACGCAAGCTCAAATAACGCGACAGGGTTAGACAAACCCTTGTTAGTTAACAACAGAAATTACTTTGAAACGTTTATCGATAGCTTAAATGAAAGTGATACATTAGGTTATACAGACAAAAATAGGGAGACAACCAAATACACCTTGGAAGCCTTAGTCAGTACGAGTGTTTATGTCTATAAACTTCAAGATTATCCTATAGGGTGTCTGCTAGATATCCCACACTACATTGCATCAAATCAAGGTATTAATATCCTTCAAATCGATTCCCATTCTAAAGTTTACAATGATAATCTCTGCTTATTCGGTTGTCTAGCTGTCCATCGAGGTGCCTCCTAGGTTTCTGCCCTTGCCTCCTAGGTTTCTGACCTTGCCTCCTAGGTTTCTGTCTTTGCCTCTTAGGTTTCTGCCCTTGCCTCTTAGTTTTCTGTCCTTGCCTCCTAGGTTTCTGCCCTTGCCTCCTAGGTTTCTGACCTTGCCTCCTAGGTTTCTGTCTTTGCCTCTTAGGTTTCTGCCCTTGCCTCCTAGGTTTCTGACCTTGCCTCCTAGGTTTCTGTCTTTGCCTCTTAGGTTTCTGCCCTTGCCTCTTAGGTTTCTGCCCTTGCCTCTTAGGTTTCTGCCCTTGCCTCTTTGGTTTCTGTCTTTGCCTCCTAGGTTTCTGACCTTGCCTCCTAGGTTTCTATCCTTGCCTTCTAGGTTTCTGTCCTTGCCTCCTAGGTTTCTGTCTTTGCCTCTTAGGTTTCTGCCCTTGCCTCTTAGGTTTCTGCCCTTGCCTCCTAGGTTTCTGCCCTTGCCTCTTAGGTTTCTGCCCTTGCCTCCTAGGTTTCTGACCTTGCCTCCTAGGTTTCTGACCTTGCCTCCTAGGTTTCTGCCCTTGCCTCCTAGGTTTCTGACCTTGCCTCCTAGGTTTCCCCTCTTTGGTTTCTGACCTTCCCTCCTTGGTTTCTGCCCTTGCCTCCTAGGTTTCTGCCCTTGCCTCCTAGGTTTCTGCTCTTGCCTCCTAGGTTTCTGACCTTGCCTCCTAGGTTTCTGACCTTCCCTCTTTGGTTTCTGACCTTGCCTCCTAGGTTTCTGACCTCGCCTCCTAGGTTTCTGTCCTTGCCTCCTAGGTTTCTGCCCTTGCCTCCTAGGTTTCTGCCCTTGCCTCCTAGGTTTCTGACCTTGCCTCCTAGGTTTCCCCTCTTTGGTTTCTGACCTTCCCTCCTTGGTTTCTGCCCTTGCCTCCTAGGTTTCTGCCCTTGCCTCTTTGGTTTCTGCCTTTGCCTCCTAGGTTTCTGACCTTGCCTCCTAGGTTTCTGACCTTGCCTCCTAGGTTTCTGACCTTCCCTCTTGGGTTTCTGCCCTTGCCTCTTTGGTTTCTGCCCTTGCCTCTTTGGTTTCTGCCCTTGCCTCCTAGGTTTCTGACCTTGCCTCCTAGGTTTCCCCTCTTTGATTTCTGACCTTCCCTCCTTGGTTTCTGCGCCCTCAAACATAACTTGTTGTCAACCCCTCGTCGCACCCTAATCGGTAGTTATGTCGGGGAAAAAATTTTGTTGGCAACACCACTGTTAAAATGGTATTTAGACCACGGCTTGGCGGTAACAAAAATTTATCAAGTGATAGAATATCAACCGTCTAGTTGTTTTAAAAAGTTTGGCGAAATGGTTTCTGACGCTAGGAGGGCTGGTGATCTAGACGAAAAATCAATCTATAGTAAGCGATACGATGAAGCTCTTAGGAAACTCAGCCTATGGGAAGACTCTAACTAATAAGGCCAATCATAGCGCTGTCTTGTATGTTCAGGGGGATGAGATATCGAAAATGATTAATAGTTCCCGGTTTAAAAAGATGAGTGAAATAGGGGAGGATCTTTTGAGATCATTCCCGCCACTAGTTTTTATTTATTCCACATTCATGGGTTCCCGATCGGGTGATTAGTCATCGCAATCGAGCTTGTGTGGTCAAAACGGAAAGTGAGATGGGCGGGAGACATGGTAGGAAAAAAGACTAGGAGGGGATTAGGAGAACGGAGAGCGAGATAGAGAGAGAGAGAGAGAGAGAGAGAGAGAGAGATGTTAAATTTTACTGTACAAGTATAAAATATCTGTTCACTGATGAATTAATAAAATTGTTATTGTGAAAAATATATAGAAAGCTTCATATTTGTTTATTGTATCTGTCTTGGTTAATTCACTTGTCAGAGAGAGAGAGAGAGAGAGAGAGAGAGAGCGCGAACAACTATTACTGATGAGCAAGCGAGAGCTAGCACCTGCTTTCCTCCCTTTTCAAATCATCACAACACACTATTTATTTACAAGCACACGCATATCGTGAGGCAGTGCGCATCACGAGGTCACCTATGCTCGCCGAGGTCTCGCTGTGTTGGTTGATCCGTCTTGCTGCGTGTATACTTTCTATATAGACAAAAACACAGGGTATTTAACAAAACGCAGCTGCGTGTATACTTTCTATATAGACAAAAACAGGGTATTTAACAAAACGCAGAAAGGGGGGGCATTAACCGCCATCGCTGTCTTGGTCGATCCGTCTTGCTGCGTGTATACTTTCTATATAGACACACACAAAAACAGGACATTTAACAAAACACAACTGCGTGTATACTTTTTATATAGACAAAAACACAGGGCACTTAACAAAACGCACCTGCGTGTATACTTTTTATATAGACAAAAACACAGGGCACTTAACAAAACGCATCTGCGTGTATACTTTTTATATAGGAAAATAACAGGGCATTTAACTCAGAAAAACGCACAAAATGGGGGCATTAACAGCATTATATACTACTTATGAGCTCATGCTCAATGTTGATTCATGGCTTCTAGATTAGGGTGACCATTCGTCCCCGAAGTGTAGAAGTTGTCCCCGAAAGAAATTTGTCCCCGATTTTGTCCCCGATTTCAGTGAATAGATAAATGTTCATACACGGAATCGGCCCTCTTTTAAAATAATCACTAGGACTCAGGAGGTTACTGACTCGTGTTTCTTTATCCCAGACTGAGCAGCATTAGCAGGAAGATAAAAGAGAAGACTTGGACGCGTTGTGTCGGAGATAGCTCTTTGAATCTTTTGAAGCGCGGTGCTACGTCACTTCTATTCCAGCCACTGCTTTCTATTGGGATGGGTTTAATTTTTAAAAAAAGCAGACACTCTTTCTCTCCACCCCTACCTTTCCGGACATCTCCCGCCAAAGTATCTTTCCCGGCTAATTTTCAAATCAGTCCGAGTGTAATGACAGTAGTTGTATTTTCTATTTGCGATCAGTGGACGTCTGTTGCATAAAAACAATGCTTTCCAAAAAACGTAAGTGTTATTTTAGTGATTCGCTGAAAGCTGAATTTCCATTTATTATACAAGCAATTTTAGAGGATGGAACGCTAGTGAAATGTAATATATGTAGTTCAAACTTTTCTATAGCAAGTGGTGGAAGAACATCAATAACTGATCATCTACAGGCAAAAAAACATAAGGATGCGCTGCTTTGTAAGTCTCAGTCTGGGTGTATGACAAATTATTTTTGTAAAACAGAACCCTCAAAAGATGAATACACTCTAGCTGTTCATGAAGGAAACTTCGCATATGATACTGTACTTCATAATCATAGTTTCCGCAGTATGGATTGTACAACAATTCTACAAAAGAAATTTTCAACGAAACAATTTTCTTGTGCAAGAACAAAGTGTGAATCCATAATTACCAATGTTTTTGCTCCTTGGGCTGTTGGTGTACTAAAAATATGACCTCAAATATATCAGCTTCGTAACATTGTCTTGTGATACATCTAATCATAAACATGTTAAGCTACTTCCGATTTTAGTTCGTTATTTTCAGGCTTATGAGCTTGAAACTCCAGTAAAGACCAAACTGATTGCTTTCATAGATATCCCAGGAGAAACGTCCGACATAATATCTGAGTATTGAGAAACAATACCGAAGTAAGAAATATTAATTAATGATGAGGTTCTTCATTCTTTCCTTTAGAGCTATAGGTACCCACAGCAAGTGACACCTCTGGTATTTGTTTCTTTTTATATTTGGCGCCTCCATGCATCGTTTTGGCACTCCATGCATCGTTTTGGCACTCCACTCCTTTCTTTGTGACATCATTCACATTGTTAGTCACTCAGTGAGGAGAAATGAGTTGTTTATTGACATGAATGACAGAAAAAGCAAAATTAGAAATGAGACCATAAGTGAAGTAATATGCAGAACTAATCTTGAACTGCATGTACAACAAATACAATGGTTCATATATTTGATAGTGTGCCTTGTGATTCTTTTTGAAGCAAAGCTTATATGCTTATATAAGAAGTAGAGAATGAAGCTTAGCCTGATATAGATCCAGTGTATGTCTGAGTGACAACATCAAGTAAATTCTATATGAGCTTTAAATACTTGAGGCTGGTAAAGACTGAGAACTGGAGCTCAACACCAAAACCAATAGGGATAACAGTGAAAGTGAGGAGAGAGAGAAAGAGATAAAGATAGTGAGATTCATGGAAGACTTGGTCACTGATATTCAATTCCTTTTGTTAGCCTTTGCTAACACTTTAATTATGTCTGTACAACGTTTTGACAATGTGCAGCAGCGTACAAGTTGTCAGTTATCACATTTAATGACCTGTAGATCATGGAAAATGTTTAATAGCAGGCATACCCCATTTGAGTTTCTGTTAAAAAAAAATACCTGACTCATAGAGCAAAGGAATAAAACACCAGCAGGGAAAGAGCAGTTTCTCCTTTCTTTTCAAAGATTACAGCCAAGTTTGTGATAACTGAAATATAAAAGTAGACACCTAATGATCCAAGCAACATTTATAAGTAAAGAAAGCATGGGCGATCTAATAGCAACAGAAAAGATCAATAGCAAAAGAAGATAGATCGAAAGAAAATATTAGGTCAGAATGATGAAGCTGTTGGTAAAATTAAGAATCAAAATAGAAGAGAGAAACTAAGAAGAACATTGATCAGAAAGGCAAAGGCAGCAGGAATAGGCTCCCTCAATGAGATTGAGATGTTTGCACAGAACAGAAACAAATGCTGGGGATTTAATAACTGTTCTTTTTTACAAGGATTAAGAATGCTAGAAAGAAAATTTAGAAAAAGACAAATAGTATCTGGGTCTATGCCTACAGGCCAGCCTCGGCTTGAAAGATCAACAGACAGACAGGCAGACAGACAAACGGACAGACGGCCGGACGGACAGACAGACAGTTAATTAAGACCAGACATTAGAACTAAATAGATTCAAGAAACTTTGTTGGTTATCAAAGATCATTGATTATTAAAACAAGGAACAATTGATAATGATTATGATGTTGATGATCATACTCATAGTGATGAGTATTGTAAGGTTACAACATATCATTCTTCTTTAGAATTTCTCTTATGAGACAACTTTAACTTTCTTTTCTCCACAAAGATTATGCTTACTTATGTATGTATGTTAAAAGTTGAGGATCAACAAAAGATATGGAGAATAAACTAGATCCATTTGAAAGTAAATGTAAAGGAAATACTATGTAAACAATGGAATGAATTCAAGACTAATGTAGAAATGGAAGAAATGACCATGCAAGGAATAGTTTATAATCAAAAAGAGAAGGTGAACATCTGTTGCGTGATGACAAGAAATAACTATGGGATTACAAATAAACTCCAAAAATGGAAAGCAATGGAACAATGAAAAAAATGTATGGTCTCATGAGATTCTGAGATGAACACTGACAAGAGAGGCAAAAATAATAAGATTGACTCCCTTAATGAGATTGTATTCAGAAATTTGCCCTGAATAGCGACTTTTGGTGAGGTAAATTGCAAGTCCTGTGTAATGTCTGCTAATAGCACTTGAAGGATATTAAAATATTAGAAGATAAGGGGACATACATTGTTGGTAGTCAAGGTTATCTCTTTTTAGGAAATCAGCCTTACCTGGTCTCTTCTACTGAGGTTTCTATCATACTGTTTTTGTTGTTGTTGTTTAAATTGTACTGTAGACTTAAAAAAAAAAACAACGATAAAGAAAATAAATATTCATTGCTGCATATTTCACTTCCTGGGGAATAAGTCAGAAATGTGAATGTTATTTAATATATCGTATTAATTGTTCATCTGCTGCCATGGTGAAGATCCTGTCATCATCACTTTTGCAGGAGATTGCTATTTTCTCTCTGCTATTGCCTGTTTGGCTGTATCACAACACAAAAATCTTATCACTCGTGTAATTCCAGCAGGTCAAGGATTTGGACCTGAGTACACAGGTATGTTTAATAAATGTGTTATGTTGACAGTGAAATGCTTTCTTTAGTTAGTCAAATATATATATATAAGAGTGCAGCAATGGTAAATAAAAACATGGCTGTTGCTTAATAAATTGGTTGGTTTATCATCATCAAGTACCGGGCCTGCTGGCGTAGGTGATCATGTCTCTCCACAACTTTCGACCTCGGCAGTTATTTATCATTTCTGTTGTTGACCTTCTGCCAAGCCATTCACTTAAGCTGTCTGTTATTTTTTCTCTTTGCTTCCCTCTATCTCTTCATCCCTCAATTTTCCCAGTTGTTACAATATATTCCAGTTGTTCTCTTCTTATTACATGACCAAAAAATGATGATTGTTTCTTCCTAATATTGGAAATTAGCTCTTTTTGCTTTGACCTCTTTCAGAACGTTTTCAATATTTTCATTACTCTTCTTAACTGTCCATGGTATTCTCAACATTATTCTGTAAAACCACATTTCTACAGATTCCAGTGATTTTCTTGTCTGTTGTCCTATTGTCCATGATTTACATCCATATGTTAAGACTGGCTGTACATAACATTTAAAAACTCTTTTTCTTGGTTGGTTTATTTTCTTGGTTTAAGATCACAATATTAAAAATATTTAGCAAAATTATTTGTGAACTAAAGGTATTTTTGTCACTTTAAAACGATGGTAGATATTATGTTAATTATTCTTATGCACTCGATGGGAACCAGAAGGTAACAGAAAAAGAGGCAGAGCTGAGAAACACTAAAAAGAGCACTAAAGTTGGAGGCAACAACAGCAGGCATTAGCTCCCTTGCTGAGATTGAACAACTCCCCCAGAACAGAGGTGTGTGGTGAGACACAATGTAGGTCCTGTGCAAGGTTTGACGGTTGAAAGATCGTTGGACACAAGAGTCTTGGATGGATAGATGGACGGATTGGATGGATGGATGGGTGGGTGGATGGATTGGTGGGTGGATGGATGGATGGATGGATGAGTGGATTGGATGGATGGGTGGGTGGGTGGGTGGGTGGGTGAATGGATGGGTGGATGGATGGATGGATTTAAAATATGTTTTTTTCACTTTTACCCCCCAAAAACATGTATCTTTAATATCTTATATTTATTTGTTTGGCTTCTTTTACTTGGAGAAAAAGGGAGAAGAAAAGGAGGGTGGGAGGTAGAAAGTGGAAACCTCTAGCCTTGTCTAGTCTAAGGAGAATAATATAGCTTGGCACATCACTAGCTATGAGGGATGGAAGTTGTAATTCACTGGGTATCTGCCCTAGATGACACTCACAAAAGTAGTATTACAAAGAAGGGAAAGAGGTGAGAAAACTAAAAGATAAGAAAGAATAGGACTGGAGATTGTGATATAGTGTCACCACACATCAAAATCTTTCTCTCGTACTTAGCTGATAGGAACAACAACAGTCTTCATTAAAAAAACAGCAATAAGTTTATTCGCCATCAAATGTGACGCTGAACAATATCAATATCTTCACTATCACTGAGTGACTGGGCTGGACTAACTGTCCTGAGTGAACTAACTTGACTTCCGAGAGAGAAAGAGCTTTCTGTCTCTCTTAGCTTTTTATATTTCCCTCTAACTGCAATCCCAAGTTCCTTTGCGCATCCAATCATATTTCACCTCTCTAAACTCCTTTGTCTCCTATTTGCCAAAACAATACATTACTTTCTCATTCCAGCCTGAGAACCTTCCAGATTGCTCTACCTTAAACTTTCGACCGTGGACACATTCATGCACCTATTTTCTATCAACCCAATTCTCTCCTCATGCCCTGCACAATGTCCACACTCTCCTCACCCACACACTCTAGCCGGTATACTATTACAAATGCCCAAAGTAATATTTAGTATCAGCTCAGGTTACTGTTGTCAAAGATATTGTCTTTAACGGAAATTGAATTTGGAAACATTATTACTTTCCATGAACATTTCTTCAAAGTGGTTATTAAATACCTGTTTATTTGTATCATTTATCTTGAGTCTACAATTTACAATAAATTAACACTAGAACATCAGAAACCAGAGATGATTAATTCAAGTAAATTTGTCTGGCCCTTAATTAATGCCATTGTACACAAGCAGGTTTCAGTGTTCTAGTACCTGGGAATTACTTTCACACACCAAGGAAGACTTGATAGAGAAGTTGAAACAAAATAGAAAACCAATGCAATGGCACACCAATTATTAACCTGAAAGGGAAGTAAAGGATAGTGGCACTGTACCTTAGCAAGCATGTTAATGTGTGGTGACAAAGGAGGGTCTAGCTTGAGGCTGGATATCCCATACTGTAAAAAAAAAACGTTTCACAAACGTAGAGAGGTCAAATAAAAGGAAAAATATGTAATTTTGTAATTCATGTGGTAAGAATGAAAGCAGACAAAACATCAAAAGTGTTCTACCCCAAAACATCATGACAGAGAGCAAGAGGAAGACCAAGGAAGAGATGGATAGACGAAATAAAAGTCATATGCAAGAACAAAAACATTTTTATCCTAACAGTGTTGACATATATGCCCAGAAACAACACTACATCTAAAAGGGAAGTGACTAAAATAACAAGCAATACAACATCTACAGACGATAGTGCATATTTTACATTCGTCCTTTCTTCTGTGATGTTTTAAGACAACAGCAGATGGAAAAAAGAAAGAAAGAATGATTGTTATTGTAACACTATAGTAATCTTGAATTAATTTTTAAACTGCAAAACTGTTATATTATTGTTGAAAAACATCAAGTTTATATCAAGATAGTATGTGATTTAAAATATACTTACCATGCAGCCAATAACTGTGTAGTAATATTAAAATTTCACATCAAAAGTTTTTATCATTTAATCATCAACAGATGCAATATAAAATGAGCATACTTGAGTGATCACAACAGCTGGGGCTGAAATTAAACACTTTAAGACCAAATTATGAAAATGAATGCAGTTGGCAATAACCAAATAATAATAGGAGAAATATCTGTACTAGATGTACAATCTTACATATATCTGGGCAGTAATATAGACAAAGAGGGAGAAATTGAGAATGATTCCCAAATAAGAATATCAAAAGCAAAGGGAGCATTTTTTGCACTGGGAAACATATGGACATCCAAAGAAATTAGGTTAAATACAAAAATTAAAATTGTCAAATTTCATGTTAAGTCAGTTCTATTATATGGCTGTGAAATATGGAGAATAACAAAAGTGACAATCATGAAGATACAGACCTAAATGGATGCTTGCACAGAATAAAAGGATGGAAATGGCAGGACAAAATCACTAACATAGAATTATGGAAAAGTCAAATACCTGTGGATAAAGAGATACAGCAAAGATGATGATGCTGGATAGGATGCACACTGAGAGTATTACACAACAGGCCCTTTTTGAACTCCACAAGATAAAAAGACAAAGAGGAAGACCAAAATATTCTTGGAGAAGACAGATAGAAGCAGAGATGAAGATGAGTGGGAAGACATGAAATGATCTTAAAAGAATTGTAAGAAACAGAAAGGATTGGAAAGTGTGTATTTAAGATCAATTCTCCACAGGGTTAAAAGGTAAAAGAGAAGTAGAATATTAAAAGTTGAATACAGGAAATCAGACACTTTTCTCACTCCAGAACTTACATATGCACACAATAAAACAAAGTGACATTAAGAGTTTCCTTTCAATATCTTCTTCTTAATCCTCTGAACTTCAGTCAAAGCATATGGCACCACAAGAGATCTCCAACCAATCTGGTCTGGAGCAAGCATGGACAACACTCGGCATGACCTGCCAGTCTCTTTCATTTCATCTTGTATGGTTCGTCGCTATGTCCCAAATGGTCTGCTACTACTTCATTTTCTAGGTGGTGTCCAAGTTAATGCTAGGTGTGGATGCCTGGTTCGTTCCATCAGTAGAACATGGCCTAGCCATTTTCAACATCTTCTTTTCACTTCTTTATTGATGTTGTTAAACCCTGATCTTCTGGCGACTTCTATGTTTGTGATGTTTTGATCTCAACATATGCTCCAAATCTTCTTAAGATGACGACCTTCAAATCCTCAAAGTTGACTCTATATTATGGTCCAATCACCATGGTTTTAAATATCAGTTGAGCACAATTTTATTAGTAATTTCTGGCAGATTTATAAGTAGAACTATCTTAATATAGGTTTATAACAGTTTTATTTTTCTGTAAAGTAGCTGCTAGAGTTTACTTTTATTTTTTAAAAGTAAAAGAAACTCATTTTTTGGTCTTGCTCTTACTTACAAAATGGTAAATAAAGGCTTACATTTAAAAAATCTGTTGAAAGCTTATAAATTACAAATTCTATTTACAAGTTAACATATACATGATCATAAATAATGATAAAAAAAATTAATGATTAATTAAGGTGTAGCAGTATCTTATTTTAATAATTGCTGCTTATCTTAGTATCTGTTATGCAAATTCAAGAATAAAAGATATGCTTAATTATGATGAATGCACTAAATAGCAAGGTGTTGAACATAGCCCAAAGCAAATCGCTGAGCAAACAAAGAAGAAGAAACTTACCTTGCACAAATAAATAATTCCTTCCATGAGAAACCTTTGGTTCAACTATGCCTTTTAATTTCTCTTTCCCAGGGAAGTTTAATTTCAACTTCTGGCAGTATGGAGAGTGGATTAACATAGTCGTTGATGACAGACTTCCAACTTATGATGGCAAACTGATCTACTGTAAGAACCTGGAACAGACACATGAATTCTGGGGCCCACTTCTGGAAAAAGCCTATGCAAAGTTAGTTCCTTCTGTTATTACATTAATTAATATTAATTAATTGGTAGGATTTAATCTATTCATAATGAAGTACTGTTTTAATTTTTGTAATTTAATAATATATGCACAATTCTTTTTATTTACATGATGAAGATGTTTCCGGCAACCATTATTTTCCTTGATTTCTGAGATTAAAACAAACATTTTGTCCATTATCATTTAATCAATGTTTACATGTAAAAAGATTTAAATTATAATTGTAATTAAACAGAAATCGGTACATGAAACAACCAGGGTCTGGTGCTTGAAGGAAATATTAATGCTTGTCATGAAGAGATCAAATTATTATGTTCTCTGGAAATGGCTGGTCTAGAGGTAAGACATTGACTTCCAGACAGGAAAGTCTCAGGTTTTAACCAGCTACAGGCATTGGGGAATTTTCTTTCTGAATCCAAGGTGTTTTCATGGCTTTACCCTCCCCTGGTCTCTGGGTAGTAAGCTCTGATGTCTAACCCTTATAAAGAACAGTGAAAAACTGGAGATTCCGTATGCATGTGGAAGAACTCCTGGCAGTTAAAAGTGAAAAAGAGTAGGTCAAACGTGGCAACAGTCTGGGCAAAAATTGTTAAATTACAAATCTACCCATGGATATGTTGGGCTAACATGTGCAGATATTGCAGCTCACTGAAAAATAGTGAAACAACACACCCATACCCACTAACTGGTGAGTGCTAAGAAGAAATTATCTTCAGATTGTGAACCAGCCACTGTAGATTCAGTTATCAACTACAGTGGAATGATGTTAATCTTATACAATTTATTTGAATTGTGATTTGTTAGAATGTCACATACATTTTCACCCAAAAAAATGAGACAGTACTATTTTTGTTCAATGTCCATGCCATCCTATCTTTTTAATCATCATTAAGTACTGTGCCTGCTTGCATAGGTGATCATGTCTCTCCACAACTTTTGATCTTGACAACTATTTATCATTTCTGTTTTTTACCTTCTGCCAAACCATTCTCTTAAGCTGTCTGGTATCTTTTCCCTTTGCTTCCCTCTATCTCTTCATCCCTCAATTTTCCAAGTTGTTACAATATATTTCAGCTGTTCCTTTCTCTTACATGACCAAAAAATGATGATTGGTTCTTTTGTTGGTTATGGAAGGCCCCGGTATCACTGCAAACAAATTAAAATCTATAATTGCTCAACCGCCAGTGCCAGCGTAATCATCCGAATTAATATCTCATCTCCCAAACAAAGAAAGATAACTGTAGTCCCATCGTAGCAGTCTCAGCACACGCCAAAAGACATAAGGCGAAACCGCACAAAAAGTGAACACAGCCAACTGGTCCCTGTCATACGATATCATCATTCATCGTAAACAATTGGAATATCGAAACATGATCAATACTGATGAGACACACAGCTCACGGTGTGCACAGAGCACTTAACTCAGTAGCTCCTGCAACAAGCCGGACTTGGAATATGAGGAAACTGCAACAAGGAACACTTTTCATACACAGCCTTCAATTGTTCCCATCATCTATCCACCATATACCAGAAGTCAAATGATGATTGTTTATTACTAATATTGGATATTAGCTCTCTTTTTGCTTTGGTCTCTTTCAGAGCATTTCCAATACTCTTCTTATCGTTTTAATAAAAATGTAAAGTTTAGTACCAATTTTACTTTTAAAAAAAAACTGAAGAAAACATTCTTGTATCTGATAATTGGTTTTGATATTTGATTGTTTCTGAAATGAGCAAACTTAGGCTTTCAAGACAGTTGTAATATTGTAGATTTTATTGTCTGTCCTCCAGGAAGTACTGCATCCATTGAGAGATCATTTTCTGTTATGAACAATATATGGTCAGAAGGCAAATGAAGATTAATTGTTGAGACAATGGGAGCTGTGTTATTTGTAAAACAAAACTGTGTCATGGAATATGACAAGTTTTATGATAAGGTGTTAACATTTTAACAATTTGCTGCGTAAGATTACTTCTTCATATTTATTCATGGTATGATTGTGGTAAAATTCAGTCTATCTCTTTGTCAATCTAAAATTTTGTCTGAGTTCTGTCGCTGAAGAATCATAGTAAGATCAATAAAACACATAACTGGAGTCGTCAGTCGCTAGACAATGCAGGACTTGCTGAGGAGGGGATCTGTGCATCTATGTACATGTTCAGAATGCAATGATGATGACCCGCTAATAACTTTTAATGATGTTAAATTTGTTAAATTTTCTTACTTTTTCATAAATAAAGAGTATTACATAACCTCTGTCCTGTTTTTGTCATCTCAATGTCACATTTTTGTCACAATAAAATATAGTCAGCCTCAATTATTTAAGCCTGTAGAATAATGCATGTGTAGTATTTAATGTAAAGAACATGAAACACTGACATGAACATTTAACTGCACTTTACCCATACTGAAGAGAGCTGATGTTATCTTAGGATCATCATCACTACACCCTGAAGTAATCCATAGGTGCTCCAATTTTCCCCTTAGAATATATTGAGAATCTCAGAGGAGAACCCTGATCCTTATGCACAAACTCTGTAGCATGGCCTGGGATCCATCAGCGTAGTTAGATTTTGATTGATAATTTTGTCTGGCCCGCTGCCATTTTTTTGTTTACTCTTTTAAACTCATTAATGTGCTCGAGTGCACACAGAACCTCCTGTTTTTTTGCCATTATCCGAGAGATCAGATCTCACTACTTAAAGACCAGGGGAGGTTAAAGCCATGAAGAAACCATAAATTCAACTTTATTTTATTTTTAAAAAAATATTCTCACTGTTGAAATTGACCCCCGACCCTACTTTCTAGTGGCTGATTTCCTACCTCTAGACCACCTGATGGATTCAGTGGAAGATGGAAATGAGAACAAATAATATTGTTTGGAAAGGGAGCACCTACCATAAAACCATTAAGTAATCCTTATGATGTCCTTTCTTTTTTTGTGTGTGTGTCTTGTCTACCTTCAATATATACACATTGATGTGTTGGCAATGTGGAGAAAAATTAACTTTAAAAAATATATAAATGTATTTGGAAATTGGATAATATGAATTTTAGAAAATTTAGTGTTTTTTAAACAAATCCATGCAAATTCTATAAAAGTCTAAAGGTTCTCTAACACAAACTAAATAAAATAAGCGCACCACATTTCTTGAAGTTTAAATAAAAAGCAAATTGGCACCCCTGAGCTAGAGTTGGAATTGATCAAATACAACCCAAGTTCCAGAGCAAACATCTAGATACTGAGTTAAATTTGCTCAAAAAAGTTGTCTGAACTCTGAGTTGTAGGAACAGAGAAGTGTACAAATACCAGGGTTATATTGCATATATTATTTTTCTTAATATTTTTCATTGATACATATAGGCAAAACAGTAAAAATTCTTTATTTAACATCAAAGCATATTTTAGTTGCTCAAGGTTGTTAGATCTGTTGATATTGCCAGTGTTGCCAATGCATATGGTATGACAAAAGTGTTTGTTTCTGCATGAAATGACAGACTGAATGGCAACTATAATCTCTTGGATGGTGGCAGGATTCACACTGCCTTGGTTGACCTGACTGGTGGCTTGGGAGAGCTGGTAAAACTCAAGGATCAGATCACAGACAATGATCTTACAGATCTTCTCTTGAGATTTCAAAACCTGAACAGTTTTCTTGGAGGAGCAATTTTTGTATGTTGTTTTATTCATTCTTAAAACAAATTCTTTTGTTAGTAAAATCAATCTTTTTTTTAAAACATACGAAAGGTTTTAAAGGTTATAAGAAAACTACACTAGTCAGATACAAGTACAATTTAAGAGGAATCAAAGAGATTTCTCGGGAACAGTTACATGAACAAATGAAATACAGAACACCAGGGCTACCAGAAAAAAATGATGTCTACTACCAGCTTAACAGAAAAGAACAAGTGACAATTTTTAGACTCATTGAACATGCCACAATAGATTGAAACACCACCTTTTCAACACTATAAAGATAGGAACCTCTGATGAATGAGACTGTAGCACAGGCAAAATGACTGCTGAACATCTGCTACAATCATGCTCAACATAAGATGAACCAAGAAGGCTCTTGTGGCCATCATGATACTATATCGGGACAAGCTGTATGGAGATGTCACCAGCCTTGAGTTGACAAATGCTTCCTTCAAATTTGTTAATATTGACATCTAGAGGTGTATGCAAAAGAAAAAGATATGTTACATGAAAAAAGCTAAAAATAGAGTGTTTTAACTTTGCCTATAAGACAAGAAATTTTGGCTCAATAACTTCTCAAAATAGAAACAAACACAACACAAAGCGACTTGAAAATCCTAAAAGTCCTCAAAGATAAAACACTCAAAACAAGGAAAAATTGCCAGAACTAAAAATTTTGGTAATCAGGACACAGACTCTTTTACCATTACAAAATTTCTTTTTACTACTACATCAACAATTAGTGATATAACAACTCACCATTTACTTGTTATGTTTACTCTATCTTTTTTTCTTATTAATTTTTTTTGCAACAGAATATTGTTAAATATTGCTTTTAAATCTTACATATCAGGTCAAACAATTTGGAAGCAGAGAATTTGTGCAGACTTCAGGTCTTCTTGAAGGTCATGCTTATACCATTGTGAAAGTCAAAGAGGTAAGAACTTATCTCAAAACTAAAAGACTTTGCAGACATATCCATCTATTTCTTCCGCTGATATTTTGGTTAAATCAAGCAATTATTGAGCTTACTTTCTCAATCAAATCAGTTTCCAGTTATATGTAGATGTTCTTAATAAAGGCCAAAAATTGTGATTCTCTCAACATTTCTGCTTTTGTAGTGACACATCAGATATTCGTTTAGTATGATGCTAATGTTAATGATTTCCTGGTATAAAGAAGACTCACAGAGAACAAAATCATTATGGAAATCCCATCAATAAATATGTCATAGAACCATGCGGAACACTTGACAGATATCAGAAAAATCGGTAAATTCATTATTTTTTTTTCATTAATTTAAGCAGTTTGTGAAAAAAAATTAATGATTCCCTTTACAATTTAATTAAGGCCTATGGGGAATATGGTGTTATTTAGGGACCACATTTTTCAATGACCAACATATTTTATAGATGATAACACTCAGCGGATTTGTTTGTATTTTAGCTTTTTTTAAATTACCTTTTCTGTTTTCCATCTTTTTATGAATTCTATTCTATTATAAATCATGAAGTCAGTGTACAAGACTCACTTTATATGTACAAGAGTAAAAATTAAGAGCACACGTCGCCCCCTTGTCATATCTATAGCAACATGGTGTTAACATCAATATTTTTTCATGATAATTTACATTAACACTTTCAATGGGTAGAAGTGTCTGAACACTTCTGAATAGGTGGCAGAGCACATATAGGTGAAAACTCGTGTGCTAAGATGCCTATTCTAGTCTCATACTTTATCTTCACTTTCAGTGGGTGAATTGGTCAATATCAAGTCACCCACTTTCCATCTTTTCTTCCCAGACAATTTCAGTGCAAATTTAAGGTTTGGCGAGTCTAAAGTCATTGACTGGGTCTAATCTCACTTCTTGTCAAATAGACCAACTCACTTAATTAACCACTTTTCTATCAAGACTCCATTATCTTGATAAGTTTTTGTTTAAAAGTGATTAAGTTGGCAGCATGTGAGTTTACAGATCAATTAGCAAATTTTATTTCACAGTCAATTTGTTGTGTACACAAAAATACACAGTAAACCAAGTTGTTTAAAATCACCACCTATCAAACTTGCTCATAATTTATAAGGCATAAGAGAGAGAGAAAGAGAGAGAGAGAGGGAGAGAGAGAGGGAGAGAGAGAGAGAGAAAGAGAGAGAGAGAGAGAGAGCACTTTACACAAAATGCCTCAGTAGATGATGCTCATGAACTAAGGAGAATCTAAGAACAGATCTTGAACAAACAAAAAATAATTAATGCCACCATGAAGAAAAAATGTGAATAGTCAAAGCAATAGGATAAAAGAAAGAAAAAGACAAAAAATAGCTGTAGTTTTCTTCAATGAGGAAAAAATATTAAGAATATCTGTACTGACCGTTTGATCTGATCACAAACTATTACGTGTGTATGTTACTGTCTCAGGTGAACACTTCAAAGGGGAGGTTTCACCTTCTTCATGTAAGAAACCCTCATGGAAGAGGAGAGTGGAATGGCTCTTGGAGTGACAAGTAAGTACTTAAAACAAATAATCTATATCTTATGGTATTATCCCATTTCTGGGGACTGCTAAGAGTCTTCTTCTTTTACAGCTTTCAAATTTTGTTATATGCGAGGACATAGATCCTGAGAAAGAATGGGTACAAGTTCCACCAGAGTGTAGTACATCCTTTCCCATTGTCTTTATATTGCACAGAGAATGCAGACAATAAAATCCCTTGGTCATTGAGGCAATAGTACATGCCTTGCACAATTTTTAGAACTCTTCTGAGAGTGACACAGTCATTTACACAGATGGGTCTGTTGTTTAGCATGAACAGAGCTCATAGGTGGAGGTAGAACTCTGAAGGAAGACAGTGGTGCTTTCACATTGACCACTAGTAGTTTGACCATGGAAATGATAGCTGTTACTAAAGTATTAGCATGACCTGAGATACAGGTTAAACACTTGTATGTTTCCTCAGTAGATATACTCAATAACATTGCAACTGGTTGGGCTCAACAGCAGTGGTTAGAGTTTCTAGGGAGGTTTAGTCTGACAAAACTCTGTTTCATTTTTAAGCCAAGAAATGTGGGTGTCAAAGGTAATGAGCATGCTGACAGACTCTTAGTTGATGTTGAGTGCCATCACACTTTACTATATCTGTGTCTAGTTTGGTTTAGTTTTTCTTCTTAAAATTAATCTGAACCAAAAATTGTACAGAAATGAAATAAAATGCAAAAAAAAAAAAAATGGCTCTGCTTGCATGATATAGCTACTAAATATATAATAACCAACATTTGAACAGATATAAATATCCCAAATGTCCATGTGAGGGACGCTTAATGTATCATTTACTACTGCTAACAATAACTCCATTTTCAATATTTTATAATTAACTTACTGGATAAATGGAAATGCAGTTTGCAGTTTAATTTAAACATAATATTAAATGTGAAATTTGAAAGAAATCTGACAATGTCATGTCTAGACCAAACGAACTTCATGGAAACTATTATTATTATTAATAAATTATTTTTAATATAAATTCAAACTTACAATTAATATATACATTTTTTTTCATTTGTACATATTTATTTAATCTGGTGTACAAGTTTACCTCTAAAAAATATGGAAACATGCGGCAGCAGCTAAAACTACGTAATCTAACTATTATGAAATAATAGTAATAAACATAACAATATTTATAATATAATTTATTAACATCTATGTTAAAAAACAACTCCTATTTAATGTGAAAATATAATACTAATTTCTTTAAACTTAAACACCAAATTATATTTCTTAAAAAGTTGAAGGGTTGTATAATATTATGGTCACCTTCCTTCCTTCCTTCCTTCCTTCCTTCCTTCCTTCCTTCCTTCCTTCCTTCCTTCCTTCCTTCCTTCCTTCCTTCCCTTCCTTCCTTCCTTCCTTCCTTCCTTCCTTCCTTCCTTCCTTCCTTCCTTCCTTCCTTCCTTCCTTCCTTCCTTCCTTCCTTTCCTTCCTTCCTTCCCTTCCTTCCTTCCTTCCTTCCTTCCTTCCTTCCTTCCTTCCTTCCTTCCTTCCTTTCCTTCCCTTCCTTCCTTCCTTCCTTCCTTCCTTCCTTCCTTCCTTCCTTCCTTCCTTCCTTCCTTCCCTTCCTTTCCTTCCTTCCTTCCTTCCTTCCTTCCCTTCCTTCCTTCCTTCCTTCTTCCTTCCTTCCTTCCTTCCTTCCTTCCTTCCTTCCTTCCTTCCTTCCTTCCTTCCTTCCTTCCTTCCTTCCTTCCTTCCTTCCTTCCTTCCTTCCTTCCCTTCCTTCCTTCCTTCCTTCCTTCCTTCCTTCCTTCCCTTCCTTCCTTCCTTCCTTCCTTCCTTCCTTCCTTCCTTCCTTCCTTCCTTCCTTCCTTCCTTCCTTCCTTCCTTCCTTCCTTCCTTCCTTCCTTCCTTCCTTCCTTCCTTCCTTCCTTCCTTCCTTCCTTCCTTCCTTCCTTCCTTCCTTCCTTCCTTCCTTCCTTCCTTCCTTCCTTCCTTCCTTCCTTCCTTCCTTCCTTCCTTCCTTCCTTCCCTTCCTTCCTCCTTCCCTCCTTCCCTCCTTCCCTCCTTCCCTCCTTCCCTCCTTCCCTCCTTCCCTCCTTCCCTCCTTCCTTCCTTCCTTCCTTTCCTTCCTTCCTTCCTTCCTTCCTTCCTTCCTTCCTTCCTTCCTTCCTTCCTTCCCTTCCTTCCTTCCTTCCTTCCTTCCTTCCTTCCTTCCTTCCCTTCCTTCCTTCCTTCCTTCCTTCCTGCCTTCCTGCCTTCCTTCCTGCCTTCCTGCCTTCCTTCCTTCCTGCCTTCCTTCCTTCCTGCCTGCCTTCCCTTCCTGCCTGCCTGCCTGCCTGCCTGCCTGCCTTCCTGCCTGCCTGCCTTCCTGCCTGCCTGCCTGCCTTCCTTCCTTCCTTCATTCATTCCCTCCCTCCCTCCCTCCCTCCATTCCCTTCCTCTCTCTCCCCTCTCTCCATCCCTTCACTCCCTCCTTCCCTACCTCCCTCCATCATTTTCCTTTATTTCTTTCTGTCTTTCTTTCATTCTTCATTCCTTTTCCCTTTTTCTTTTCTTAATGCCCCGTGTTTGTATCTTGCAATCCCCCACAGGGAAACACTTGGACACTTAATGAGAACTGCTAATAAGAAATGCAACATCTTTTACTTACAGGTCAGTAGAATGGAATACCCTTAGTCAAGAGGATAAAATGGCAACATCTGAATCAGGAAATAATGGAGAATTCTGGTATTTTGAACTCCCAGTTGTTTATTCTCACATCCTTCTTCAAATTCTACTAGTAATTCTGGTCTATTTTTGTTGACTTCTGTGATGGTGTGGCTTGAAATAATAATTAAGGATTATTTTATTTGCTTATGGATTTTATAAATCCTTTATATTGTATTTCTGAAGTGAGGTAATAAGTAATCAAGAAGTATAGTTAGTCTGGTTTGATTTGTAAACAAGTTCTTAGGTGTAGTAAAATAGAGCAAGTAATCTCTGCTTTGGAAGGCATGGTTCAACGAGACAAAACATGGGCAGACCAAGAAAAAATGTTGTCACAAGACATCAAAGAGATCTTGAAGTTGGCAATAAAAGAAGTTGGAGATCTGACTAGAAACAGAGATTCTTTCAGATGAGCTGTGATGAATGCAATCTTCTGCAGAAGATGTGTGGCCAATGAGGAGTCTCTGCTTTAATCTGTTCATCCACCATAGCTGATATTGCTGATAGATCTTACTTGTACCATGACCTGTTCAACATAAGGGAAAACTGGAGTGAAAGGTAACTCTCTTGTGTTTCTTCTTCTTAACATTCACTTGTTAAGTGCAGCGTGGATGTGTTGTGCTGCTAAATTATGGCAAAACCATGATGTTTGCATTTTGAGGCCAGACACGTTTGTTTTTGGCCTGGCTAGATTTGCTTAACAATTTTAACTTGAGCAGCAGCCATTTTTGACATATTCTTTTTTTTTTAACTTTAATTGCCAAGGATTCTTTGACATACGCAAGTGAAACAGACCTCCTGTTTTTCATCTTTTTCTGAGAGGTGTAGACATAGGATCTCACTACCCAGAGAGGGGTAGACATAGGATCTCACTAAGGATCTCACTACCCAGAGAGGGGTAGACATAGGATCTCACTACCCTGAGAGGGCTAGACATAGGATCTCACTACCCATAGAGGGGTAGACATAGGATCTCACTACCAAGACAGAGGGGTAGACATAGGATCTCACTTCCCATAGAGGGCTAGACATAGGATCTCACTACCCATAGAGGGCTAGACATAGGATCTCACTTGCCAGAGAGGGGTAGACATAGGATCTCACTACCCAGAGAGGGGTAGACATAGGATCACACTACCAAGAGAGGGGTAGACATAGGATCTCACTACCAAGAGAGAGGGGTAGACATAGGATTTCACTTCCCAGAGAGGGGTAGACATAGGATCTCACTTCCCAGAGAGGGGTAGACATAGGATCTCACTACCCAGAGAGGGGTAGACATAGGATCTCACTACCCATAGAGGGCTAGACATAGGATCTCACTTCCCTGAGAGGGGTAGACATAGGATCTCACTACCCAGAGAGGGGTAGACATAGGGTCTCACTTCCCAGAGAGGGCTAGACATAGGATCTCACTTCCCAGAGAGGGGTAGACATAGGATCTCACTACCCAGAGAGGGGTAGACATAGGATCTCACTACCAAGAGAGAGGGGTAGACATAGGATCTCACTACCAAGAGAGAGGGGTAGACATAGGATCTCACTACCCAGTGAGGGCTAGACATAGGATCTCACTTCCCAGAGAGGGCTAGACATAGGATCTCACTTCCCAGAGAGGGCTAGACATAGGATCTCACTTCCCTGAGAGGGGTAGACATAGGATCTCACTACCCAGAGAGGGGTAGACATAGGATCTCACTTCCCAGAGAGGGCTAGACATAGGATCTCACTTCCCAGAGAGGGGTAGACATAGGATCTCACTACCCAGAGAGGGGTAGACATAGGATCTCACTACCCAGAGAGGGGTAGACATAGGATCTCACTACCAAGAGAGAGGGGTAGACATAGGATCTCACTACCCAGTGAGGGCTAGACATAGGATCTCACTTCCCAGAGAGGGCTAGACATAGGATCTCACTGCCCAGAGAAGAGTAGACATAGGATCTCACTACACATAGAGGGGTAGACATAGTATCTCACTTCCCAGAGAGAGGGGTAGACATAGGATCTCACTACCCAAAGAGGGCTAGATATAGGATCTCACTTCCTAGAGAGGGCTAGACATAGGATCTCACTTCCCAGAGAGGGGTAGACATAGGATCTCACTACCCAGAGAGGGGTAGACATAGGATCTCACTTCCCAGAGAGGGCTAGATATAGGATCTCACTACCCAGAGAGGGGTAGACATAGGATCTCACTACCCAGAGAGGGCTAGATATAGGATCTCACTACCCATAGAGGGGTAGACATAGGATCTCACTACCCAGAGAGGGCTAGATATAGGATCTCACTACCCATAGAGGGGTAGACATAGGATCTCACTACCCAGAGAGGGGTAGACATAGGATCTCACTACCCAAAGAGGGCTAGATATAGGATCTCACTTCCTAGAGAGGGCTAGACATAGGATCTCACTTCCCAGAGAGGGGTAGACATAGGATCTCACTACCCATAGAGGGGTAGACATAGGATCTCACTACCTAGAGACCAGGGGAGGGTAACACCACAAAGAAACCACAGATTAAATTTTGAAAAATTCACTCAACCTGTGGTGGAATTTGAACCTGGGTGCAAAGGTGAATATCTTACCTCTAGATCATCATCCTTGTGTTTCAGCCTGTCCAAAATTTGTTTAATGGAAACATAAATTGTCTGAAAGGTTTCATCAAATTTACAAGAACTGTTTTATTTTTCAATAAATATTATGATTCAATTGTCATATAATTTTGTTAGTTATTTGAGATTATTATTATTTTTTTTTATTTCTTTGGCATACATCCATTAAGTGGGCTTGTTTTGTGACACTATTTTATGACAAACTGTGATATTGTAGCTCAATGTATCCATCAGTATGAGATTATTTGTTTAAAATTATGTATTAGACATGTCACATTTTCATACAGTTATGGAGTTGACAACCATAGTAAAGTAACTTATTGGAAACAATATTATTTGTTCATTTTAAGTTTGAATCAATGGTGCAACCCTTACTTAATTTAAGTTTTCTTGAATTTCCAGTTATATTTCATTTACTATATTTGTGCCATTAGGATCAGTGTATCAGACTTCAGGAAAAATTTTGATGAGTTAGAGGTATGTCACCTAACACCAGAGGGGATTTTAGATGGTAGCACTGTCGGTCAGGTAGGTTCAATTATCAACTGTTTAGGTTTAGTGTCTGGCTTTTTACTAGTTGGTAGAATGAAACTTATACCCTTCAGTCTAAAGCAAGTTCTCTAATGCATGTTCCTTGATAGTTAAGAAGGATATGCAAATTGATGATTTCGTTACCTTGCTGGACTACTCATGTATCAAATTATTCATTGGTTTCTATCAACATTTTATTATTTCAAATTCATTTTGTTTTATGGTTTATTATTTATGAGCTAAGTTTAGCTTAGTCAACTGATCCCTTTAACATCAAAACTGTTGCCACATGTATAAGCACTGTGTTATTCTTTACCATGAGCCCAACTTTTCAGGCTTAGCAGGGAGATCTTTGCAGAAAAGATTGGTAACTTTAAACTAGCGCAAAAATTAGAATATGTTCTGCAATCAGTTTCTTTGTGAGTTTCCATTGGATGAGACAAACATAATGTTCCTGAAGCTAGGGTTGAAAAGGACAAAAAATCAATTGGTATCAAGTATTGTTACAGCTTTATGTAGATGACGGATAACACAAAACTAAAATAACCTCTGTAATTATGCAGCCCTTCAACTTGAGCATGAAGCCAGTTGTGGAAAATATTTTTTTCATCCTCTTGAGTTGAAGCCTGGAACATACTATAACCAGTGATGGGAAATGTAAAACTGAAATAAACAAAGGAATAGGTATGGCAAAAAGTAATTTTAATGCCATGAAAAGTATACTAACATCAAATAACACCAGGGCTAAAACTAAGAAAAACAAAATGTTACATCTTCTCAATATTCCAGTATGGTGCAGAAACATGGAAATTAGACAAGAAATCAGAATAGAAAATTGAAACCTTTGAAATGTGGATTTATAGAAGAATAGATAAAATTGGATGGAAATAAAAGAAAACAAACGATGAAGTTTTAAAACAACTAAAAATTAAAAGAGAACTACTAAACACAATTAGAACAAGACAAATGAAATTTTTGGGGCATGTTTAATGTGCATCATCCTTGGGTACATAAATGATACTGATTGTAGGGCAATGCATTACCTCTTCAATTTTCTCACCATGGCAGACAGAAAAAGACTGTGCTGAGTACGTGTCTATCATCAATTCAGTGCAGACCGACATCTGCTATTTTGTGAATTTAATCTTATAAAAGGTTAAATGAAGAAAATCGTGGATGGTGTAAGCTATTGGCAATTGTTTAGCAGGTGTGTTCAATCGAGGACATAAAACCTGGGAAAAAAATACTAGTGCCATCAGAGTGCAATACGTCCTTTATCATCATCATCACACTAGGCGGAGAATGTAGAGTAGACAACAAAACCCATTGGTCATTAAGGCAGAAGTGCAAGCCTTGATTTTTGCAGAAATTTTCTGAGATATTGATGCCATAATTTACACAGGTGGGTTTGTTATTTGACATGTATGAAACTCATGGGCTTTCACTGCTTATTTTGAAAGTAAAACTGTGATGGAAGACAGTGGTGCTTTCACAGTAAAAAGTAAAGTACCCCCATTACGCCAAGTGGCGTATAGGGAATATGGTGTTAATGACCATACATTTTACAGACCTTCAGCACATGATTTTTAGGGTAATGTGGTCGGTATTACACCCGTGCCGCTTTACTTTCCCAGAAAAATATCTGGTACCCATTAAAGGCTGGGTGAACCGGAAGCCATAGGTTGAGATCGAACCCTACCTCTTGTCCTTTGTAGTCCAGTTCACTAACCACTGAGCTATCATGGCTCCCTGTGCTTTCACAGTGACTACAGGTAATTTGACCATAACAATTGTGGCTGTCACTAAAACATTGGCATGGTTTAGACACTGACTTGTACATATGTGTTTATTCAGTGACTCAATGAGTGTCTCAGACAGAGATCACAACTGGTTGAGCTTGCTGGCAATGGTTAGAATCTCTGAGGAGGTCTTTTGTAACAGATTTCTGCTTCATTTTTCATGCCAAGGCATGCGAGTGTAAAAGATAATGAGTGTGCTGACAGACTTGCAAGATTGCCTGATGTTGGGTGTGGAATGGCAATGTATCGCATTGATATTATAAATGCTCTCAGGGACACTGGATGGACAAATGACTCAAACAAATTACCTTGAATCCGCAGCCATAAACATACTGCACAAATATATCAAGGTAGGAAGTACTAGATAGGAGCACTATGCAGGAGTCTAAGAAGCCTTGTCAGTGTCATTAGTCACTACACATTGAGTGATATGCTTAGGAGATCTGAGCACCTAAGGACTTGTCCAATGTGCAATGAGGATAACTGTTGACTAAAATAAACTAAATTAAACTAAACTAAACTAAACTAAACTAAACTAAACTAAACTAAACTAAACTAAACTAAACTAAACTAAACTAAACTAAACTTAGCTAAGCTAAGCTAAGTTTAATATTAAATTTGGTCTCTTGTCCTGTTCCCCTTTTTACATTGCCAATTCTCTACTGATTAAAAAAATGTACGACTCCTGTTGCTAATGGATATTTTTTTAAAGGAAGTAATATTTTCATTGTTTCAGATTAAGTATCAATGGAAAACAATAGAGCATAGAGGTAAATGGGATTATCGTTCAGCTGGTGGGCCACCATTCAGTCTGACTTCCAAGAAATTCTGGTCAAACCCTCAAATTGAACTACATGTGTTGCCATCGCCACAAGCAACTACTGTTGTCATATCACTATTTGAAATCAACGATTACTTTAAAAGAAGTGAAGGTGACATTAGCATTGGCTTTTCATTGTTTCAGGTTAGAGTTTGTGTGCATTGATCTGTTATGAGATCTGTATATATTTTTAATGTTTATAAATAAGTGCTCATTACTGACTAGAATGATCTGGGTTCAGTTTCCAGATGTATGGTTATGGTTATGGAAGGCCCCGGTATCACTGCAAACGAATTAAAATCCATAATTGCTCAACCGCCCGTGCCAGTGGAATCATCCGAATTACTAACTCATCTCCCAAACAAAGAAAGGTAGCTGTAGTCCCCATCATAGCAGTCTCAGCACACGCCAAAAGACATAAGGTGAAACCGCACAGAAAGTTAACACAGCCAACTGTTCCCTGTCATACGATATCAGCATTCACCGTAAGCAATTGGAATATCGGAACATGATCAAAACGGATGAAACACACAGCTCACGGTGTGCACGGAGCACTTAACTCAGTAGCTCCTGCAACAAGCCGGACTTGGAATATGAGGAAACTTCAACAAGGAACACTTTTCAGACATAGCCTTCACTGGTTCCTGCCGCCTATCCACCATATACCATGGAAGATCACGTCCTCCTGAAAATGATGATCGTCATAGTATTTAAATGTATGGCGCTTGATGATGTTAGGACATCGTGTTTGACTCCAACTACGAACATACAAAACACAGTTCGTCGTCAGATTATCCCCGTTGCACACCAAACAACAGATCGCAAGATTAGCGCATGGTCGGTCTTGGGACACACGATGAAACGATATGATGACGTAGCACGCACAATATGGCTGCGCCCATGTATTCATGATTACTCTAGTGAATGCAGTCTACAATGAACGAAACATGGTGCAAACTTCCCAAAGAGATAAAACCCTCGGCTGATTTGACGGAGCCCACCACATTAATGCGTTGGAAATTGTAAATAACTTGCTGCAAGCATCTCCATCAACCGGTCGTTGAACAGCACTCAGTGTGACGTAAAACGCAGATCAACATTAGATGGTGGAAGGCGCATTCACAACACTTGATTTGTCAAAACGGAGTATTGCCGTGCGTGCAACGCCAATTCAATGGTGCAGATATGACAAGTAGAACATCATTTCGACTGGAATGCAGAAAATTGTAATGGAAACCCGAAATTGATAAGGTTCCAAAGCAATTTCTGCAGTGATAGAGAGAACGTGACTTAGTTCCGCCATCTTGAAAACGGAAGCCCAGTTTCCAGATGTAGCATGTAGCTAATTTTTTTTGGTTTCTGACTGACACATCTTCACTTCAGAAGAATCTGTAAAATTGAAAAGACACAAAAGCAGAGAAAGAAACTGGAATAACAACATCAAAGATTGGAAACTTTGCAAAATTTGCAAAATCAAAATTACAAATAGCAGGAACAGAGAAGACATAAAGAGAATGTCCATTGTTCAATGACTCTTCAGGCTTTGGAATAGAACATTGGAGCTCATTGATGTGATAAGATTGAACATTGATACTAAAATGACAGAAAATATAATGCTAATTCAACTTGTACTGTTCAAAACAAAAGACTATGTGCTAAAATCAACAAATTAATTTGGCAACCTGGGTGGTGTCAGTAGCATGGCAGTTAATATAGGCTTAATGTTAAAGTAAATGTGAGTTCAGTCCTAGTTTGATGCTTTCCATTCAGCTCAGCACATGAGTATTGGATTATAGACAACCTGTTTGAGAACAGTAGAGAAAGTATTGTACAATGTAAACCAGAAATGGAGTACTCTGTGAAAGATGGCCTTTCACCAAGTAAAGTCAAGAAATGTTGTTACTGTACATGGTACTACAGGTCTTGTAAGGTACTGACCATATATATATATATGTATTGTCATTAGGGTAAAATATTCTAATTATTTTTGTTGGCACCTACTGCAGACATAGTATGATAAATAAATGTGTAATTAATGTTAAAAAGGGATATTTGCTAGTAACATGTATAAGCTATAATGGACAAAATAAATTATTAATTAATATTTATGCAAAATTATCTAGTTGACTGAGAATTTGTAAAACTATAATGTGTATTTTGTAGCATTATAATTTTATAACTTATCTCTGTGGTTCAATTGTTGCTTTTTAATCATTTATCTATCTGTGATAAATCTCCTGTGAAGAGGGAGAACAAAAACTTTCAGTGTAGACCACTGGTTAACAAGATGCAAGGGATATGCCATTTATACCAACATAAAAAGATTACTCAGCTATTAGGTTATCTCCACTTGATGAGATTCTTTGTGAACTTCAAGGCTGAAAATTACAAAAACAAATGTATAATTTTTCAGCTTCATTTCATCTTCTCGTAAAAAAAAAAATGGTCTGTACAGTGTGCTGCCATTCACAACAAGACAATAAAGTCTACGTAGGGAGGTCAAAAAGTAATGCACACCAATTTTTTTCTCGGCTAATAATAAAGATAGGAATATGAAATTTTGCACACTTGGAATATGACATGTTCCAATTATGTGCACCAAATTGCACAGCATTCTGAAAAATATTACGCAATCTATGAACCGTTAAAATGGAGCTTGTCAACAATGTCCGTTACAAACAGCGAATTGTCATAGAATTTCTGGTTGCGGAGAAAGAAACTGTGGCAAACATTCATAAACGACTGTGTGCAGTGTACAAATGTTCTGCAGTCGATAGGAGCACAGTTAGTCGCTGGGTTCAGAGAATTAAAGCTGCAGAAAGTGTACGAGTGGAGCTGCATGATTTACCGCGTTCTGGACGTGTTGCCTCGGCTACCAGCACAGACATGTTAAACCGGGCTGATGCCATTATTCGTAAGGATAGGCGTATCACTAGTCAGCAATTGGCATTGCAGCTTACAGTCAGCAAAGGAAGTGCAATCGCAATGTTTAAAACTCTCGGATATTCAAAGATTTGCGCTCGATGGGTTCCTCGGTGCCTAACAAATGATCACAGAGTTCAAAGGAAAACATTCTGTTCTGAATTGTTGGAGCGTTTCGGTGTTGAAGGAGAAATATTTTTGTCAAAAATTGTTACCGGTGACGAAACGTGGGCACATTATTATGAGCCTGAAACAAAAATGCAGTCAATGGAATGACATCATCCGCAGTCACCAAAAAGAAAAAAATTCAAAACATCTCCATCAGCCGGAAAGGTGATGATCACTGTCTTCTGGGACATTGATGGTGTGATTCTTGTTGATGTAATGACAAGAGGTGAGACAATCAACTCGACAGCTTACATCAATACACTGACAAAACTCAAAAATCGGTTCCACAGAGTTCGGCCTAATAAGCCATCTGCAGATTTGTTGCTTCAACATGACAATGCACGCCCTCACACAAGTCTGGTAACACGGGAAGCAATCAACAAATTTGGTTGGACTGTACTGCCCCATCCTCCTTACAGCCCTGATCTGGCTCCCTCAGATTTCCATCTGTTTGGACCACTCAAAAAATTCCTGCGTGGGAAACACTTTGACAATGATGAGGATGTGATCCGTGCGTTAAAAAATGGCTACGCGAGCAGGACAAAACTTGGTACAAACGAGGCATTCATGACCTAGTTTCGCGTTGGCGTAAGGCAATACGCTTGGACGGAGATTATGTTGAAAAATAGGTAGTGTCAAGGGGATGTTCAGCTACAATCTGTGAAAATTTCACATATTTTGCCCGAATAGTTTCCGAGAAAAAAAGTGGTGTGCATTACTTTTTGACCTCCCTTCAGTATATTTTTTACATTTAGCATATCTGATTTCAGCAAGCAATTTTTCTTAACAGCACTCTATATGTTTTTACATAATGAAGACACTTTATGTTATAAATATAGTTTATTACAACATATTCTAAACTATTAAAGTCAGTTATGTTTCTTTAAAATTGTGATATTTTAATATGCTATGCATGGTTTCGGTTAACATAAAGAGCGTTTGCAAATATTGCTAACAATTTTATTAAATAATGATTTAAATATGGTAAACTAAAGAAAAATCTGAGCATTTTTGTGTTTGTCCACTGGGTAATGATAATGTGATGAGTAACTAGCTAATTTATATGAAAGCCATTTCAATTAATGTGTAAATTTCTGTTTATGTTAATATTTCAGTTTTCTCAGGGAAAGAAACCAGAACGTATTACAGCTGAAAATTTCTATGATTCTTCACTACGTTTGGTTCAATCATCTGGTGTTTCTTGGCCGTACAGGTTAGAATCTCCATTTATCTAATTTGTCTGTTCTAAAGTTATCTCTATCTATTGACCTTTCGAGCCGTAACCGGCCCATAGGGCGTAGACCAAGATACACCTTCTCCTATATGAATTTTTGTTCTAGCAGTTTTCTTTTAAAGATATTTTATCAAATCTCGCCATCTGTCTCTGTTCTGTGCAAGCAGTTCTATCTCATTGATGGAGCCGATTCCTGCTGCTCTTGCCTCTCTCATCAATGTTCTTCTCAGTGTCTCCCTGGGTCTTCCTCTTTTTCTTTTACCTGTTGTTTCCCATATGAGGGCTTGCTTTGCTATTCGATTATTATCTCTTCTCATCACATGTGCAACGTATGACCATCGTCTTTTCTTTATTACTGAAGATATTAGTGGTTGATTGGCGATTTCTCTAATTTCCTTGTTTGTTTTGAATTCGTTCCATTCTATACCAAGTATTTTCCTTAGACATTTATTTTCGAATGCGTTCAACTTTGTTTCTATATCTCTTGATGTTTTCCAGCTTTCACACGCATACGTAAGGGTTGATAGTACATTTGATTTGAATAGCCTAAGTTTTGTGTTTGTGCTAATGAGTTTTGATTTCCACAACTTTTCAAGGCTTCTGAAAGACATTGCTGCTTTAGCCAGTCTGATTCTAATTTCTTATTTCTAAAGTTATACATATGTATTTAGTTATTCAAATTGTTACAGAAATAATTGTACGACAACTGTAGTGTTAAATGTGAACATAGTTAATAACATATATGTTTTTAATGTACAAATAATTGTATTATTTAAAAAATATATGCATTATTAAAATAAATAAAATAAGAAATCAAAATAAACAGCGATAATACATGACCATTTTATGTTTGTTCATTTATAAATGTTAACTATTTGTCTTGTAATCAACAAATATGTGAAACAACAATGAAAAACATATAACAGAAATTTATTGTCTTTATTGTTTCCTTGTCAGGGAAAGAACCACAAGATCTATGTTGGAGTCAGGTGACTACCTCATTGTCCCATACACGGGCAGGACTGGCCAGGCAGCAGACTTCTACTTGAGAATTTTTGCTGACAGCAGTGGATCAAGGTAAGATTAATTTTCATTATCACCATATATGATACCAACTTGTTCATGCCTGTCTCTATCACTTTAATCAGTTTTTGTTTAATTTATTTTATAAAGTGATATATTAATATTTATTTAATATAATATCTCTCTCTCTCTTGTCCCATTTTCTTCATTTCTTGGAATTTTTCCTGCTATACTTCCATAACTTCTCCTCCTCCTCCTTCTTTTGGTTATTAGTAGATTATTTTGTACTCTGTTTTTTACCTTGTGGTCCAGTGCATTTATTTGCTATTGTTTTTTTAGTTCTTAGTTCTTCTTTAATTTAGCATATAAAATGTTAGGTTTGTAGGTGGAAACTGTTGTAGAGCAGTGATTAGTGAACTGGTTTGGTGGGGGCAAGAGGTCACTTTTGATTTTGATTCATCATCATCATCGTGTGCCCTCTCCGCAACGAAGGTTGGCTACCATTGATCGCCATTCTACTCTGTTTCTTGCTTTGATGGTGCAGGCTGACATAGATTGACTTGTCCATCTTTTGATGTTACTCGTCCATGTTAGTCTTGGTCTGCCTCTGCCTCTTTTGCCTTGTATTTTTCCTTCCAATATTACTTTTAGTAGGCTGTTGTGTCTTTTAACATGCCCCAAAAATTTCATTTGTCTTGTCTTAATTGTGTTCAGCAGTTCTCTTTTTATTTTCAGTTGTTTTAAAACTTCGTCGTTTGTTATCTTTTGTTTCCATCCAATTCTACCCATTCTTCTATAAATCCACATTTCAAAGGCTTCAATTTTCTGTTCTGTTTTCTTGTCTAATGTCCATGTTTCTGCACCATACAGGAATATTGAGAAGATGTAACATTTTGCCATTCTTAGTTTCAGCCCTGCTGATATTTGTTTTGTTCTTAGTATATTTTTCATGGCATTAAAATTACTTTTTGCCATACCTATTCTTTTGTTTATTTCAGTTTTGCATTTTCCATCATTGGTTATAGTATGTCCTAGGCAGTTGTAACTCTGGACTGTCTCCAGATGTGTTCCCTCAACTGTGATATTTAATTGTAGGTCTTGAGAATTTTTTTTGTTTATGATCATAGTTTTAGTCTTTTTGATATTCATTTCTAGTCCATATTTTTTGCTTGTTATGTTTATCACATTAAGCAATTGTTGTAGGTCTTTAGGATTTTCTGCTAATAGAACAGTATCATCAGCATATCTCAGGTTATTGATTATCTTTCCATTAATGTTTAGACCTGGTATCTCTGAGATGTTTTTAAAGATTTGCTCAGTGTATAGATTGAACAAGCTTGGTGATAGGATACATCCTTGTCTTACTTCTGATTAATAGCTTCTAAAATTTACCAAGCCTGAAATGGGTTTTGGATTTTCTGAGAAAAACAAGTATTTTCAAAAATTTTGCTTTGTGACATTTCTAATTTTAAAAGTTGGGGCCCTAGATGCTGTGTATGAGATGATGACAGTCAATGACTTATAGCTAAGGTAGGGCCCTAGATGCCATGCATGAGATGATGACAATTAATGACATATAGTTAAGGTGGGGCACTAGATGCTATGCATGAGAAGATGACAGTCAATGACTTATAGCTAAGGTGGGGCCCTAAATGCCACGCATGAGATGATGACAGTTAATGACTTAAAGCTAATGTGGGGCCCTAGTTGCCATGCATGAGAAGATGACAGTCAATGACTTTATAGCTAAGGTGGGGCCCTAGATGCCATGCATTAAACTATGACAGTCAATGACTTATAGCTAAGGTAGGGCCCTAGATGCCATGCATGAGATGATGACAATTAATGACATATAGTTAAGGTGGGGCACTAGATGCTATGCATGAGAAGATGACAGTCAATGACTTATAGCTAAGGTGGGGCCCTAAATGCCACGCATGAGATGATGACAGTTAATGACTTAAAGCTAATGTGGGGCCCTAGTTGCCATGCATGAGAAGATGACAGTCAATGACTTTATAGCTAAGGTGGGGCCCTAGATGCCATGCATTAAACTATGACAGTCAATGACTTATAGCTAAGGTGGGGCCCTAAATGCCATGCATGAGATGATGACAGTTAAAGACTTTATAGCTAAGGTGGGGTCCTAAATGCCATGCATGAGTAGATGACAGTCAAGAACTAAATAGCTAAGGTGGGGTCCTAGATGCTATGCATGAAACAATGACAGTCAATAACTTATAGCTAACGTGAGGCCCTAGATGCTATGCATGAGATGATGACAGTTAATGACTTATAGCTAAGGTGGGGCCCTAAATGCCATGCATGAGATGATGACAGTTAAAGACTTTATAGCTAAGGTGGGGTCCTAAATGCCTTGCATGGGAAGATGACAGTCAAGAACTAAATAGCTAAGGTGGGGTCCTAGATGCTATGCATGAAACAATGACAGTCAATGACTTATAGCTAAGGTGGGGCCCTAAATGCCATGCATGAGATAATGACAGTTAATGACTTATAGCTAAGGTGGGGCCCTAGATGCTATGCATGAGATGATGACAGTTAATGACATATAGCTAAGGTGGGGCCCTAGATGCTATGTATGAGAAGATGACAGTCAATGACTTATAGCTAAGGTGGGGCCCTAAATGTCATGCATGAGAAGATGACAGCCAATGACTTATAGCTAAGGTGGGGCCCTAGATGCCATACATGAAACAATGACATCAAATGACTTATAGCTAAGGTGGGGCCCTAGATGCCGTGCATGAGACGATGACAGTCAATGACTTATAGCTAAGGACTAACATCAGAGTCAATAAATCAAAGATATCTAAGATTCAGTTTATTCTTCTTGCGGTGGTCCCTGAAATAGAATAGCCAGTCTGGTTCAGTTAAAAAAAAAAAGTGAAGTACCCCCGTCACGCCAAGTGGCGTATAGAGAATAAGGTGTTAGTGGCCATAAATTTTACAGACCTTTGGCACATGATTTTTGGGGTAATGTGGTTGGTATTACGCCCGCGCCACTTTACTTTCCCAGAAAAAAATCCAGTACCCATTAAAGGCTTGGTGAACCAGAAGCCGTCGGTTGGGATCGAACCCTACCTCTTGTCAGTCTGGTTAAGGGAGTAGGGAAAGAACAGGAAGGAGATACCAGGTTCTAAAAATGTACCATGGCAAAGTTTAATTTTGTTAGGCTCAATAAAATCAAAGATTGAAAAAACTGGTTTATAAACACCAGTCTACTGAAAAAAATTAAAATCTACAGCCACATCAAAAGTCACAGCGGACTAGAAAGAACAATAATGGAAGGCATGGTTCCAGGATGATTAGACAGTGGCAGACTAAGAAGAATGTATTTTTAAGACATCAAAGAGACCTTGAACTTGACATCAGAAGAAGTGGGTGACCTGGCTAAAGACAGAGATTTTTTCAGATGTATTGTGGTGAATAAAACATTCTGCGATATATGACCTGATGATGATAAATTAAACAAATATCACATCTAAATGTGATCAACATGGCAAAAGAAGATAAATCAGAAGAACAATTTCAAAAGAATAATTTTGTATATATTAGTTGAAATATTTATTTATAAATTTCCTAGACTTAGATTAAGCAAAGAGTTTTGATTTGTCTGATATCAGCATTTCAACAATAATTAGTTCTTAAAGAAAGCCCTTAGTAATTTTCATCATAGTTTATTAATATATCTTTAAGTTATAAAAAAGTGTTATACTAATTTATACCACAGATATTTATATATTTGTTCTCATTTTCATTAAATTGTATCCACATTTCACAATTTAAACAATTTTTTGTATGTATGTGTGAGTGAAAAAGGGGGAAGAATTCTGTTTTAGAAAAATGGAGCTTGTCCATTCAAGGGATACCTCAACATTAAGTTAATAGACCTCCTCAGCTGTAGGAACTATTGGAACTCTCATCTTTGTTGGCTAGCCTGTTTTGGTGCAAACTGATTTTGAGGAGTGAAATATGGTCTTGATAAGATCAGCTTTGGACTACTACCCCTGCTGTGATGAACAAAGTCCGCCTTACTGTTCCCCAAGAAACAAATATAGATAGCCATTGTTATAGAAAGGGGAGCTGCGATAGCTCAGTGGTTAGTGAACTGGACTACAAAGGACAAGGGGTAGGGTTCAATCCCACCCTACGGCTTCCGGTTCAACCAGCCTTTAATGGGTACCGGATTTTTTTCTGGGAAAGTAAAACGGCACGGGCGTAATACCGACCACATTACCCCAAAAATCATGTGCAGAAGATCTGTAAAATTTATGGTCACTAACACCACATTCCCTATACACCACTTGGCATGACGGGGGTACTTTACTTTACTTTTACTTTATTGTTATAGAAAAGCAATAACAGTTTTTTGTTTGTTTGAGAGAAGTTAAACGTTATTAGTATCAGTCTTCATTTAATTATTATTTACTGTCACCTTAGTCATCCCCTACCTGACAGGCGCCAAAATGGGATAAATTCTGTAAAGATAGTCTCCTTAACACATTTGCTACCTAGGAGTTCAACACACTGTGACCAGGTCTTTTTGGGGACTTTTTTTCAAATTTGAAATAACAGTGAAAAAATCAATTAAAATTGATCTAAAACACACGGTTTGTTTGGACAGTTTGCTCAGTATGTTGGAAAAGAGATTAAATAACAGAATTACAAGTTTTAATGGAAAAAATTGTGGAAACAACAATAAATTAAAAGCCGCAAAGCACACCTCCTGGGTTTCACACATCATTGTCTAGAGCAGTGATTTGTGACTCATGGTATGGAATGTGTTAATTATTGGAGAGATGCTTCATTCTTAATTATATAAATTTACTTTGTTAAAATAACTTTTTGCTTCTTGTTTAAACTAAACATTATGTACACAGTCCTGTCACAACAACTGATATGGATGAAAATCGTGATAATCAAGAAGAACCAGCATCATCCAATGTATGTATGAGCCTATATAACATAAATGTTTGCACAATTAACATGGCCATTTGTGAATATAAATGACACAGGAGCATACATTTTTGAAAAACAGTCAGAAAAATCAACCACTTGTGTTGTTCATTTGTCATTTATGTTTGTTACTTGTAAGTTGCTAATAATAAATATTGATCTTTTTGGATTATTCTATAACTGTGAAGATGACCAGATGAAGTAATTATACAATTTTTCAAGTGTCAAGAGAATGCTAGAGCAGTGAATTAAAGTTAAAAAAGTTGTAGGGTTTTTTTTAATTGCAGAATTTGATTAAGTAAAATTTGTTGCAATGTCATTTCATTCATATACACAATTTTTAATAAAATACATCAAAATAAAACATTGCATTTAGTTTTCAAGACCTAATTTCTATTTTCCTGTATTGGTGCTTTATTTTATAAAGTTTCATTATACACAAACTTCTATTATTCTCTAAAGCCAAAGCAGCAACATTTTAGACTCTCTGTGTATGGTGTATGCACTTTGCTATTACGTATCAGACTTTCCACAGGACATGCCTTGTCCCTTGCATATCCCTGTTCTGGGTGACCCTCTTGACCTTCATCAAAGGCATCTGATGTCCACTGTATCTGCCTTTTACTTCGGTATTCTTCTTAGTGTTTCTTTAAATCTGCCTCTTTTTCTTTTGTCTACAGTTCCCCATTTGAGGGTTTTGCTTTATAATTATCTTGTTATCTTTTGACACTAACTAATAATGAATGCCACATCGGTTATTTATCATAGTTAACAAAGAATTAAATGGTTTGACATCTGACCAGAATGAAAGCTAACCAACCTGCAGCTCAAGTGTATTAATTGCAAACATTAGACTATAAAGCAAAATATAAACCCAGAGAGATGGATAGATAGAATCAAATAGACATTACAGTTCAGCATGACAAAAACTGAAGTTACAGAACTAGCAAAGGCTAGAGAATTACACATTCTTCCTCTATGATCACAAGCTAGATGGTACAAACAGTAGGATGAAAGAAAGAAGAAAGAGAATTACACAAACATACACAATGTGTGTATATATATATTGTTTCTTTCCTTCCTTAGTTGCTTTTCATCTCATCATCATCATCATCATCATCATTGAGTGCCATATCCACATCAAAGGTTGGCTACCATGGATCACCATTCCACTCTGTCTCTTGCTTTGATGGTGCAGATTGTCATAGGCTGACCTGTCCATCTTTTGATGTTACTCGTCCATTTTAGTATTGGTCTGCCTCTGCCTCTATTACCTTGTATTTTCCCTTCCAATATTACTTTTAGTAGGTGGTTGTGTCTTTTAACATGCCCCAACAATCTCATTTGTCTTGTTTGAGTTGTGTCCATAATTCTGCACCATACAGGAGTATAGAGAAGATGTAACATTTTGCTAATCTTAGTTTTAGCCCTGGTGTTATTTCAGCTTTTCAGCTACATATCAGAAACATGGACATTAGACAAGAAAACAGAACAGAAAGTTGATGCCTTTGAAATGTGGATTTATAAGAAGAATAGGTAGAATTGGATGGAAAGAAAAGAGAACAAAGGATGAAGTTTTAAAACAACTAAAAATGAAAAGAGAACTACTAAACACAATTAGAACAAGAAAGACAAATAAAATTTGTGGGGCATGTTAAACGACACAATAGTCTACTAAAAGTAATATTGGAAGTGAAAATACAGGGTAATAATGGCAGAGGCAGACCAAGACTAACATGGATGAGTAACATCAAAAGATGGACAAGTCAGCCTGTGACAACCTGCACCATCAAAGCAAGAGACAGAGTAGAAATTGGTAGCAAACCTTTGATGCGAAGACACACTCAGTGAAATATATATACATATATACAGGGTGTTTTTAAAGTTGCAGTGCAGTGAACATTTCTAATATTCAGTAAATGACGTAATCATCATCTACGTACCACAATTTTGTAAACCACATTTATGAACAAACCGCTGCTTCCTTTAAGGTTTTATTTACGTAAAGGACGGGCACTACGCTACTTTCACTGTCTCATTGCTTGAAGGAAATGGTGTTGACGATTGAAAACAGGGTATTTCTGGTTGAGCATGTCTTTCGTAATGGCGGTAAATATACGGATGAGGTCATTAGACAATTCGTGAGGAAATTTCCAGACTCACAAGTCCCTCACCGAAATTCTGTTACAAAATTGATCAAAAAGTTTTGTGAAACCGGTAGTGTGGTAGATGCATACCGATCTGGAAGACCTTCAATTTCACAAGACCAAATTATGGAACTCCAAGACAGAATTACAATGAGTCCAAAGGCATCTTTAAACCATTTGTCTCAACAGGTGCAAATATCTAAGAGTTCTGTTCACAAGGTTTTAAGAAGTGAACTACACTATCGTCCATACAAATTAACTGAAGTGTCTCAACTCCAAGATTATGAATCCCGTTTAAACTACTGCGTGTGGTTTCAGAATTTTATTTATGAACATGGTGCTGCCATCCTTGACATCACTTTTTCCACTGATGAGGCCTGGTTTCATTTATCCGGTTATGTGAACAGTCAGAACAATCGGCTGTGGAGCAGTGAAAACCCCCATGAATTTCATCAAGTGCCGCTTTACGATCAAAAAGTCGGAGTGTGGTGCGCTATAAGTCGTATGCGGATAATAGGACCTATATTTTGTAATGAAACAATAAATGCAGAACGTTACCGTACTTTAATTCTGGAACCGTTCATAGCACACCTTACAGAACGGGAAATTATGGAATCCTGGTTTCAGCAGGATGGGGCAACAGCACACACAGCCACAACAACACTCAATTATTTAGAAAGCATATTTGCAAATCGCATTATTTCACGTGGAATCTGGCCTGCTCGTTCACCAGATCTAACACCCCCAGATTATTATCTGTGGGGGGCATTGAAGGGGAAAGTTTATGAAAATAATCCGCAGACAATTAATGACCTAAAGACTGAAATAGTAGACAAGATTAAACAAATATCACCAGACATTATTCTGAAGGTTTTCGCAAATATGGAAAGACGAATCACGACATGTCTTGAGGCCCGTGGTGGACATTTTCAACATATGCTTTAGGCACAACTTTATTGTGTTAATACCAACATTACCCATTATAAGCTCACTGATAGCAGTCAAGTATATTTGAATAATACCATTTATTTTACAATTTGTGTGACGCATTAGTTAACCGCATTTCTGGTGACGTTTTTTCTTCCGAGAGTAGAAATTCACTGCACTGCGACTTTAAAAACACCCTGTATATATATGGAGCCGCAATAGCTCAGTAGTTAGTGAACTGGACTACAAAGGACTAGAGGTTGGGTTCAATCCTGACTGACGGCTTCCGGGTTTACCCAGCCTTAAATTAGTACTGTATTTTTTCTGGGAAAGTAAAGCGGCACGGGCGTAATACCTATAATATTACCCTAAAATTATGTGCCAAAGGTCTGTAAAACTTATGGTCACTAACACCATATTCCCTCTACACCACTTGGTGTGACGGGGCTCTTTACTTTATATATATATATATATATAGAGCCAACTATGAGATACCACAAGCAGTCCTGGTGTTGCAGGGATATCTTGGATTTCTAACGAAATTATATGGCAGGAGAATACAAACTGCGCTCCCTCCAAAAGAAGTGGAATCCTTACGCTCAATTCCTCCATGGCTCCCCAAAAGAGAAGTAGAATCCTTACACCCAATTCCTTAACTGCTCCTTCAAAAAAAAAGTAGAATCCTTATACCCATTCCCTCATTGGTTCTTTCCAAGAGAATTGGAATCCTTACACTGAATTTCTCAGTGGATCCCTCTAAGAAAAATAGAACACTTACACCCTAAATTCCAATTGGCTCCCTCCTGGAGAAGTAAAATCCATATGCTTCACTCCCAAATTGGCTCCCTCCTGGAGAAGTAAAATCCATATGCTTCACTCCCTAATTGGCTCCCTCCTGGAGAAGTAAAATCCATATGCTTCACTCCCCAATGGCTCCCTCCTGGAGAAGTAAAATCCATATGCTTCACTCTCCAATTGGCTCCCTCCTGGAGAAGTAAAATCCATATGCTTTACTCCCCAATTGGCTCCCTCCTGGAGAAGTAAAATCCATATGCTTCACTCCCCAATGGCTCCCTCCTGGAGAAGTAAAATCCATATGCTTTGCTCCCCAATTGGCTCCCTCCTGGATAAGTAAAATCCATATGCTTCACTCCCCAATTGGCTCCCTCCTGGAGAAGTAAAATCCATATGCTTCACTCCCCAATTGGCTCCCTCCTGGAGAAGTAAAATCCATATGCTTCACTCCCTAATTGGCTCCTTCTTGGAGAAGTAAAATCCATATGCTTCACTCCCCAATTGGCTCCCTCCTGGAGAAGTAAAATCCATATGCTTCACTCCCTAATTGGCTCCTTCTTGGAGAAGTAAAATCCATATTCTTCACTCCCCAATTGGCTCCCTCCTGGAGAAGTAAAATCCATATGCTTCACTCCCAAATTGGCTCCCTCCTGGATAAGTAAAATCCATATGCTTCACTCCCCAATTGGCTCCCTCCTGGAGAAGTAAAATACATATGCTTCACTCCCCAATGGCCCCCTGCAAGAAGTGCAATCCTTATGCTCAACCTCTCAGTTGTACCTTCCAAAAAAAGTAGAGTCCTTATACTCTACTCCTCAGTTGCTCCCTACAAGAAAAATGTGGAATCCTGCACTTTTCAGTTTCTCCCTCCAAAAGAAGTAGAATCCTTATGTTCTACTTCTCAATGGCAGTAATGCTATAAGATATTGTTTACCTTTGAGCTCATATAACTGTATAACAGTGTCAGCTCACTATCAACAAAGACTGACTAATAAATGTAACAATAAACATTTGTTTACCTTGTAAACCTGTGATCCAGCAGGAGCTTCTTATCACAAATAGGAAGAACCACAAAATGGTTTACATCTCATTAAATCTTCTTTACATTATCATCATCATCATGTGCTATACCGGTTGGCATAGGTGATCATGTCCTTCCACAATATACTATCTACAGTGCATCGTATCAGTTCTGTTGTTGACTGATTTCCATGCCATATTACCAAGCTATCCAGTATTTTCTCTCTTTGTCATAAGCGACCTCTCTTTCCTTTTATTTTGCAAGTTGTAACCAAGTATTCCAACTTTCCTCTTCTCATGATGTGCCCGAAAAATATTGATTGTTTCTTTTTTGATGTTTTATAGGCGCTGCCTTTTAAGTGTTGGCCTCTTTGAGAACTTCCTCATTGGTTTTTTTAGCCATCCAGGGAACTTTCAACATTCTTCTGAGAAATCCCATCTCTGTGGCCTCTAATCGTCTTTTCATTTGTTTGTCTACTGTCCATGATTCGCTTCCATAGGTCAGAATTGGTTCTAGATAGTACTGATGAACTCTCTTTCTCATTTCTATTGACATAGATTTGTTGCATAAGATATTTTTCATTTTATGAAATGCTATTTTGGCCTGAGCTATTCTACTTTTTATTTCTGTGGTGCATCTTCCATCTGATGTTATTATTCTTTACAGGAGTTCATTTTTGCAATAAAAACCCATCAACACAAAATAATAATGAGATTACTCAAATCAATATTTGAAAAATAATTATGTTGTCTAATTATGAATTCCTCATTGGTGCATCATTTTCACTGATTGTTGTTGATGTTATAGTAGCACTCATCATCATGAGTGCCGTCTCCGCATCGAAGATTGACTACAATGGAGTGCCATTCCACACTGTCTCTTGCTTTGATGGTGCAGATTGTCATAGGCTGACTTATTCATCTTTTGATGTTACTCGTCCATGTTAGTCTTGGTCTGCCTCTGCCTCTTTTACCTTGTATTTTCCCTTCCAATATTACTTTTATTAGGCTGTTGTGTCTTTTAACATGACCCAAAAATTTCATTTGTCTTGTTCCAATTGTGTTTAGTAGTTCTCTTTTCATTTTTAGTTGTTTTAAAACTTCCTCGTTTGTTTTCTTTTCTTTCCATCCAATTCTACCTATTCTTCTATAAATCCACATTTCAAAGGCTTCAATTTTCTGTTCTGTTTTCTTGTCTAATGTCCATGTTTCTGCACCATACAGGAATATTGAGAGGATGTAACATTTTGATATTCTTAGTTTTAGTCGTGGTGTTATTTGTTTTGATGTTAGTGTATTTTTCATGGCATTGAAATTACTTTTTGCCATACCTATTCTTTTATTTATTTCTGTTGTACATTTTCCATCACTGGTTATACAGGGTGTTTTTAAAGTTGCAGTGCAGTGAATTTCTACTCTCGGAAGAAAAACGTCACCAGAAATGCGGTTAACTAATGCGTCACACAAATTGTAAAATAAATGGTATTATTCAAATATACTTGACTGCTATCGGCGAGCTTATAATGGGCAATGTTGGTATTAACACAATAAAGTTGTGCCTAAAGCATATGTTGAAAATGTCCACCACGGGCCTCAAGACATGTCGTGATTCGTCTTTCCATATTTGCGAAAACCTTCAGAATAATGTCTGGTGATATTTGTTTAATCTTGTCTACTATTTCAGTCTTTAGGTCATTAATTGTCTGCGGATTATTTTCATAAACTTTCCCCTTCAATGCCCCCCACAGATAATAATCTGGGGGTGTTAGATCTGGTGAACGAGCAGGCCAGATTCCACGTGAAATAATGCGATTTGCAAATATGCTTTCTAAATAATTGAGTGTTGTTGTGGCTGTGTGTGCTGTTGCCCCATCCTGCTGAAACCAGGATTCCATAATTTCCCGTTCTGTAAGGTGTGCTATGAACGGTTCCAGAATTAAAGTACGGTAACGTTCTGCATTTATTGTTTCATTACAAAATATAGGTCCTATTATCCGCATACGACTTATAGCGCACCACACTCCGACTTTTTGATCGTAAAGCGGCGCTTGATGAAATTCATGGGGGTTTTCACTGCTCCACAGCCGATTGTTCTGACTGTTCACATAACCGGATAAATGAAACCAGGCCTCATCAGTAAAAAAAGTGACGTCAAGGATGGCAGCGCCATGTTCATAAATAAAATTCTGAAACCACATGCAGTAGTTTAAACGGGATTCATAATCTCTTTCTTGGAGTTGAGACACTTCAGTTAATTTGTATGGACGATAGTGTAGTTCACTTCTTAAAACCTTGTGAACAGAACTCTTAGATATTTGCACCTGTTGAGACAAGTGGTTTAAAGATGCATTTGGACTCATTGTAATTCTGCCTTGGAGTTCCATAATTTGGTCTTGTGAAATTGAAGGTCTTCCAGATCGGTATGCATCTACCACACTACCGGTTTCACGAAACTTTTTGATCAATTTTGTAACAGAATTTCGGTGAGGGACTTGTGAGTCTGGAAATTTCCTCACGAATTGTCTAATGACCTCATCCGTATATTTACCGCCATTACGAAAGACATGCTCAACCAGAAATACCCTGTTTTCAATCGTCAACACCATTTCCTTCAAGCAATGAGACAGTGAAAGTAGCGTAGTGCCCGTCCTTTACGTAAATAAAACCTTAAAGGAAGCAGCGGTTTGTTCATAAATGTGGTTTACAAAATTGTGGTACGTAGATGATGATTACGTCATTTACTGAATATTAGAAATGTTCACTGCACTGCGACTTTACGAGCACCCTGTAGTATATGCCAGGTAGTTGTACCAGGTAGAGACTGAACTGTCTCTAGATGTATTCCTTCCATTTTGATATTTAATTGTAGGTCTTGAGAATTTCCTTTGTTTATGATCATAGTTTTAGTCTTTTTGATATTCATATCTAGTCCATATGTTTTGCTTATCATGTTTATTACATTAAGTAATTATTGTAGATCTTTAGGATTTTCTGCTAGTAGAACAGTATCATCAGCATCAGCATATCTTAGGTTATTGATTATCTTCCCACTAGCACTACTGGAGGCTATATCAAACTTCTCTGCTCCTCAAATGTTGATGATTTTTGTAATAGAAGTTCAGCAGGAACTTTACCAGTGGCTCAAACAAAACAACCATTACAAATATTTGATAGCACGCATATGCCAGGAAAAAAAAACAGATTAACGCGCAAAATTCAGTTCCTAGTCTCTAGGGACTTGGCCAGTGAAAGCAAAAAAAATTGTTTAAATTAAGGGTAAAAGTTCATTAGCATTGAATTTACTGTTGCTTTTAGTAAAACTTATTTGAATTGACATTTGAATATGTATGCTGAAAAAGTAACTTTGCGCATTCAAAATATCAGTCAGTTGTTCTGTAATTACAGTTATCATTCAGCGATTAAGTTTCTTTCTTTCTTTATTTCTTTCTTTCTTTTTTTGAAAAATAAAATTTAATGTCTTGTACAGGACATAATTGCCTTGAACAGAGCCTTTGATGCTGTAGCTGGCAAGGAAGCTGCAATAGATGCAACGGAACTTGTTGGAGTCTTGAATGCTGGTCTAGAAGCAGGTTGTACAATGAGTATCGATAATGTACTCGTATTGATGATGTGTTATTGATTATATCTGGTGATGTTTATAAGATTAATTTGATTTAATAATGATGTGTTGGTAATTGCATCTACTGTCATTTGCTATAATTATTTGCAGTTGATTTATTAAAAAATATGTTGTTGACTACATTTTGCTGCACACAGTTCCTTTGGATCATCACAAACTGAGAAGTTGCCATAAGATCGGGCATTAACAAACATCATTCAAGAAGTGAAAAGAAGACACTGGAAATGCCTAGGCCATGCTCTACAAATGAAATGAATCAGGCATCCACACTTAGCATTAACTTGAACACCACCTGGTTAACGAAGGCAAGGCAGACCATGTGATGAACTATATATGATGAAATGAAAGAGATTGGCAAGTCCTAGCAAGAGTTGTCCATGCTGCAGACCGGATTGCGTATCTTGTGAGTGCCTCATGCTCTGACCAGAGTTCAGAGGATTAAGAAGAAAAAGAAGAAGTTCCCATCTAAAAAGATTTTTCTCAGAAATAACTTCACAGAACCAAGAATATTCAGATTGAGCTGTCTGAAGATGGATTAATTTCACCTCACTGACAATAGAGAGATATTTCATCACAATGTTTTTTTTTAAGTTTTGTCAGGCTCAAAATGCAGAAGGAGGTCCACATCTCAGAGCCAGATCAAGGCAGCATCCTCCCAACTTCCCACAATCCTCATTCCCCTACAGTGTCAAGCAAGAGGCTAAAGAGCCAAAAAACTTGCTTCTCATGGGAACCTTGTGGTGATCAGATTGTCTCATGCTACAGAGTTCTGTAATGAGTTTCCTACCATGTAGTTGATGGTCATATATTGAGTCATTTTATATCATTCATTACATTGATGTGTAATTGTTTTATTTATTAAAAAAACTGTTAACGACAACTGGCTGTCGTTTATTATATTATACACAGTTAATAATGGATCGCTATAATTGATGTTATATTTATTTTAGCACATTTATTCAGTTAATTGATGGTTTGTGTAGTTGAAACACAATAGAAACTTGGACTACTTATTTTAGAGCAGGAAAGATGGGTAAATAGATTTCATGTGCTTTGCCTTCGCAAGATAATGAACATCAAATGGTAGAACAAAGTAATCAACATTAACATCTTTTAACAAGCCAAACTCCCATATTTAATGGCAAGTTAGGAGCTTCAGATTAAGATTGTTGGGTCACGTGAGTAAAATTGATAACAATCATATTCCCAAACAATCATTGTAAGTAGAACTTAGATAGAGACCAAGGGACAGACCAATGATGAGATATGTGGATGTTTGTTTGGCTTCCTTGAGTGAGTTCTCTAACAGTGAAGGAAACTGGAAAAGTTTGGCATCATATCCTAGCACATGGAGAACAAAAAATAAAAAACAACACAACATTCAAGGAAGTGATGATGCCAAAATCAGAAAACAAATGGCACAGGAGAAAGGAGTTGAGGCCAGGTACCATAAATGCATCTTGTTCATTCTGCTGTCAGATCTATCTTTCTAATATTGGCAGATTCAGTCACGGGAGAAACTGCTCAGTAAAACAGCATCCAACATAAGACACTAATATATTACTAATATACTGACAAATCATGAGTGTTTTCTACCAACCATTTGACAAGATGCCAACCTTATATATTAACTATTAAGTAAAGTAAAAAGCCGCCGTCACGCCAAGTGGCGTATAGGGAATATGGTGTTAGTGACCATAAATTTTACATACCTTCAGCACATGATTTTTGGGGTAATGTGGTTGGTATTATGCCCGTGCTGCTTTACTTTCCCAGAAAAAATCCGGTACCCATTTAAGACTGGGTGAACCCGGAAGCCGTCGGTTGAGATTAAACCCTACCTCATGTCCTTTGTAGTACAGCTCACTAACCACTGAGCTATCGCGGCTCTCCATATTAACTAGTACAATAGTTTATAATGTTAATGTTTGAATTTTAAAATATGCTATAGGCCTACCACAATTATGTGTGTGCGCAAGGGTAGATCATGTTCATGTTCTTAGAATAAACATTTTAAAAAAAAATATATGTATCTATATAGAGAACCGAATAGATGTATAGAAATAACACACAGATCTATTATCTAAAAATAGACTAAGCCTTCAAGCAGTTGTAATTATTAGCAGCTGCATTTGCATAAGTTTTGTGTTGACAAATTCACAAGTGAAAAACTTGAGCAATTTTTTTTTTTACTTCTTGTCTTTTATTGCTGTTGTTATTTTCATTGTATTTATATTTCAAAGACTTTGAACATAATAATAGTTTTTTTCACAGACAGTCATCTTATTTCTGTATCTCTGCTTCTAAATCAATCTTTCTATCCTCAAAATAAATACTTATTTTTAAATGCATTTGCATACCAGTTGAACTTTATAGTTTTTTTTTTTTTTTTTTGGTAGTTCTTTCTGTACAATAATTTAAATTTTATCTCTGCTTAATATCTATGTTTGTTTTATTTCTAATAATTTTGTTTATAACATTAACTCTATATTATGATATCTATCTGTGTGGTGTGTCGTTAAAACTATAGTACAAATTTCTATCACTTTACTGTAACATTAGGAGCACTAAAAATAGTATTTTCTTTAAACTTTTGAGACACAGCTGTGTGTTTACTAAAGTAGACTGATGGGGAACGTGGATTTCCTGTCTCAGGTTGATTTATGACTCAAAATTGACCACTTGGAATTCAGACGGTTGGTGTAAGTCCATCATGAAGCATTTTTACTGTGTTTCCTGAGTCACAAAGAGTTTGTTTGATGTCAGCCGATGACCAAGGAAATTTTCTTGGTCACAGTTAAAAAAAAAAAAAAGGAAAAATCAACAAATTTCTTGAAAATTGGCAAGTTTTTTTTCTGCGTTATATGAGATTGTGTCTCACGAAATAGAGAATATGAACAAAAAAATATCCAGCAGCAATGGAAACAAATCCAACACTTAGGAGTCACCGGAGGTAGTAATTAAGAAGTTGGGGGGGGGGGGTGTATTTGAACACGACAAACTATCAAATTGTGAAGAATTTGTTTTAATGCAGTAATTTTTACTGGTATCATAATCTAGGGTTCAAGAATGTTTTTTTGTTTTTTCAGCTGAAGCCAAACCCGTCACTTTGAGTGTTGAGACTTGTCGATGTTTAATTTCATTAACAAATGTATCCTTTACAAATAAAATTTGCTTTATATAGAGAAGATTAAAACAGTCAGATGGGTTAGATATGAAGTCTATAGGAAACCTGTTTATCTCTTTATAAATTGTCTTCTCTATCAATTTATTATATGTTTTTCCCACCCACATTTTCATGTTTATATGTCCAATAATTTCGCTCTTTGTTATTCTTTTTGTGCAGTCAAACCGCCCCTATGTGCCCAGTTCTGCAAAATCCCAAAACAAATAAAAATTAGAGTTTTTTTTTTGTGTGAAAATATTTTTTTTTAATTTATCAATCAGTCAAGCATGATTGTGTTCCTGTAGTATACCACTGACACAAGCTACTGTGGTTCAGTAGTTAGTTTAATTTGTTGATCATGTGGGTCGGATTTGACTCAGAATTACAACAAAATCTTTCTTATTTAACTTTAGAATGTACCCAGCCTATATAAATGAGATGTCAGAGACCTTTTCTTGGATATCTGTGATTTTAGCCTGATATTGTACTTATCTCATCAAACATGTATTCTTGGACTTTGATGAATATGGACATCATCATCATCAAGAACTATGCTTGCTGGCACAGGTGATCATGTCTCTGCACAATTTTCAATCTCAGCAGTTATTTATCATTTCTGTTGTTGACCTTCCAAGCCATTTAAGTTGTCTGGTATCTTTTCTCTTTGCTTCCCTCTATCTCTTCGTCCCTCAACTTTTCCAGTTGCAACAATATATTCCAGTTGTTCCCTTCTCTTTACATGGCCAAAAAATTATGATTATTTCTTTCTAATATTAGAAATTAGCTCTCTTTTTGCTTTGGCCTCTTTCAGAACATTTTCATTATTCTTCTCAACTGTCCATGGTATTCTCAACATTCTTCTGTAAAACCACATTTCTACAGCTGCCAGTGATTTTCTTGTCTGTTGTCCCATTGTCCATGATTCACATCCATACGTCAAGACTGGCTCTACATAACATTTAAGAACTCTTCTTGTTTCTATTGTCAAAAATGGATGGCACAGTATCTATCTAATTTTTTGGAAAATTGCAATTGCATGAGCCATTCTGGATCTCACCTCTGTTGTACATCTACCATCTGCGGTTAACATTGTTCCCAGATATTTAAATTCATTTATCTGTTTTAATATTGTTCCACTTGTCTTTATTGTGCAGTGAGGTGATGTTTTTTTCTTTGTTGCTACCATTACTTGTCTTTTTGCTATTAAGCTGAATCCTTTATTTTTGCTTTCCTTCACTATAATGTCTAACATTTCTTGTAACTCATTTTCACTCTTAGCGATTAAGACTGTATCATCAGCATAACCTAGATTATTTATATTATGACAGCATATGGACATTAACACTATATTTTCCATCAGTGGCATGCCAGGTTTCCATTTAAACCAATGACATTTATTTTCATATTCAACTCGCTATTTATTTCTGTCAAAATGCAAGTTTTAAATATTATTTTGCAGTTTATAAAAAAACTGCAATTCATATAATTTTTCCAAGAAAACATAAATTGTATACATTTTTTTAATGAATATCAATTTTGTAATTTTTGTATGTGTGTACTTTTGTATGTCCATTTTTCAAATTCTGGTAAGCTCATGTTAGTCAAAATTTAGCTTTATAATTCTTTAAAGCAATTTTAATTAATGTTTTAAAACTGCTACTTCTCTCAAATTTTATAGCCTTGACATTAATTGAAGACACTGTCACCTAAGGGGCTCATTGATAAGGTTGGACTGCACAAAGTGTGGAAAGATTTTTGTACTTGGCGAGTAAGTTAATGATAAAATAATAAGATAAATGATGACAGAAATACGATGTATATGGAAAAGATAATAATCATTTTTTTATTATTTATTGTATTATCACACTTTACTTCTATAACAGGGATTTCAGTGAATAGCAAATTGAACAAAATAAGTGAAATTGCTCTACTTTTTGAAGGTTTAGATTGTTTTCATACTTGGTTTCACCTTGTTCACATTTATTCTTTATCAAACATTGATACAGTTTTTAACACTTGAATACAAAAATTGACATATATTTTATTAAATGTTAGTAAATTCATTTTACTGATCAGAATTTGACTTACAGATTCGAAATAGTCTTATTTGTAACAAATGTAGGATACAATTTCTTCTTTTCTTCCTCTTTTAACTCCTTCTGGTTAAGACAGACACAAAGTTCTGGTTCTTACTTTTCTGACAGGCTCAGTTATTGACCCTTGATGCAGTGTTTCTCTCATGTGTCAATCCAATGTAGTGTGGGCTTGCTTTGAGATCTGCGTCCTTCTCTTTTTTGTGTATGCAGTTTTGTTTGTACATATTGTCTTTATCAATTTTGTCATTTTCAGAGAATGTTGTTCCTAGATACTTGAACTTTGAAACCTGTTTATGTCAGCACTTTTTGTTGAAATATTTACGCTTTGTTTCTCTCTGCCTGTTGTTATAACTTCTGTTTTTTCTGTGTTGATTCTCATATTGTTTGACACTACTAATTCAAGAATAGAAGTTAAAAACAAATCTGATCTGTTGATGGTAGTTCAAAGAAACATGTTACCAGATGAGCTAGCCACACATGCAAGAGATATTCTCATCTCATCAGCAAAAAACATCATCCCCAGAAAAGTGTGCGAGAAGCAAAAGTACATCTCAGACAAAACACTGGCACTCATAGAAGAAAGAAGAAAAGTGAAGCAAATAGGAGCAAAGTGAAACAGTGATGAGTACAGAAAGTACACAAAAGCAGTTAGAACAGAGATCAGAAGAGACAATTTTTAACATGACATCAGAAGAATTGGGAGATCTGGCAAGAGACAGAGATTCTTACAGATGGGATGAGGTGAAGGCAACATTCTACAAATGACATGCAACCTGGCGATGATGACACTCCTGATTCATGGACACAAAATGTTAATTTTCAGGTGTTTTTGCTATTGACGTCTGGTCACTTGCAAAGTGTAGTTCATTAATATTGTCTTCATTCATTTTTTTACTGTTGATGCAGAAAGGAATAAGAGTAGCGATAGAAGGCATCACTGTCTTAATCTGGACATTACAGTGACTGGTTCAGATGTTCCTTATTTGTTCTAACCACACTTCTGCAATCACTGTACAGACTTTTGCATTCTTCTTTTTCTTCTTCTTTCCTTCCTCATTCACCTTTCAGCATCAAGGGGAGATATAACTTGTGGTCTTCTGCTCCCCTGCTTGCCTCCGCCATGTTTCCCAGTGTTTCCAACATTCCGTTAATCCATCCCTTTCAAGGTCAACCCTTGGGCTTGGTACTCTCACAACTCCTATTGAAAGCTCTTTGTGTTGTGCCTTGATCTCTCTCCTCTGTCACATGACCAAACCATTTGCAGATCGTAGCACATGGAGAACAAAAAAATTAAAAATGGCACAGCAACATCTGAGGCAGTGCTGATATCAAATTCAGAAGACAAGAAACGCAGGAGAGAGGAGACGAGGCCAGGCACCACAAACACATCATGTTCGTTCTGCGAGTGAATCTGGCTATCCAATATTGGCAGATTCAGCCACAAGAGAAGCTTTTCAGCAAAGCAGCATCAAGCATGGAACACTAATATTTTTACCAATCAACTGACTTTTTCCAGTCCCACTATATAGTTTAGTGTATCATATTTAGTATATCATATCATGGCTACCTGGACAGAGAAGAAATGTCGACAATACTCAGTCAGATATCTTGACTACAGATTTTTCCTGTTACTCACTGCAAGACCACATAAAATCCATGACCTAAATTTAGATATTACATGTTCCAATGAAAGTATGCAAGCAGATAGACCTACGGTTACAAAAATCATTAAATGTTCATTCAGAAATCTGCAAATTTAAATGACAAATGTTTATTCACTCCTTACAAAATATCAAAACTGAGATCTAAATAAGAAAAATCATGCACAAGAATAGGGAAACCCTTGATTATGGCAGCTGAATCTATTGTTATTTTAACTATCTGTCATATTTTAAGCATACTTCTATGGAATTGTTTTGTGCATATTATATATATATAGGGGGGCATGATAAGAAAACAAGATTTGAAAGAGGCCATGGGTTAAAAAAAAAGTTGAGAAACACAGCTACAGACAGTTCATTAAGAAGTCTTCTGTTTGTATAATTATCATTGCATAGATAAATAACTATTCCATTGTTCTGTCTCCCATAATAGTTTAATGTTGCTTTGGTCCTTTCTATATTTTCCTTTCAATCAGTCCATCTGTGTCTGACACACTTCATGTAGTGATATATTATTCACTGATGGCTTGATGGACCTATCTCAGCTTTAGCAGGCTCCATTAGCCAGGATGTTTCAAGCTGATGCAGGATGGCCTTCATGCCTACAAGTATGTAGCATAAGGCCAAATCATACTTTGCTAAATTCTAGGAATTCCCTACTTCATTCATGTTGCTGTCTCTCATGCTACTTTGCTGATGGCACTGCCCCTCATGCTACTTTGTACATATTGCTGCCCTTTTTGCTACTTCATTCATGTTACTGCGCCTCATGCTACTTTGCTGATGGCACTGCCCCTCATGCTACTTTGCTGATGGCACTGCCCCTCATGTTACTTTGCTGATGGCACTGCCCCTCATGCTACTTTGCTGATGGCACTGCCCCTCATGCTACTTTGCTGATGGCACTGCCCCTCATGCTACTTTGCTGATGGCACTGCCCCTCATGCTACTTTGCTGATGGCACTGCCCCTCATGTTACTTTGCTGATGGCATTGCCCCTCCCCATGCTACTTTGCTGATGGCATTGCCCCCCCCATGCTACTTTGTTGATGTCACTGCCCCCCCCCCCAATGCTACTTTGTTGATGTCACTGTCCCCCCATGCTACTTTGTTGATGTCACTGCCCCCCATGCTACTTTGTTGATGTCACCACCCTCCCCCATGCTACTTTGTTGATGTCACTGCCCCCTCCCATGCTACTTTGTTGATGTCACTGCCCTCCATGCTACTTTGTTGATGTCACTGCCTCTCATGCTACTTTGCTGATGCCACTACCTCTCATGCTACTTTGCTGATGTCACTGCCTCTCATGCTACTTTGTTGATGGCATTGCCTCCCATGCTACTTTGTTGATTTCACTACCTTTCATGCTACTTTGCTGATGTCACTGCCTGTCATGCTACTTTGCTGATGGCATTGCCTTCCATGCTACTTTGTTGATGTCAGTACCTCTCATGCTACTTTGTTGATGTCACTGCCTCCCATGCTACTTTGTTGATGGCATTGCCTCCCATGCTACTTTGCTGATGTCACTGCCTCTCATGCTACTTTGCTGATGTCACTGCCTCCCATGCTACTTTGTTGATGGCATTGCCTCCCATGCTACTTTGTTGATACCACTGCCTCCAATGCTACTTTGCTGATGTCACTGCCTCCCATGCTACTTTGCTGATGGCATTGCCTCCCATGCTACTTTGTTGATGTCACTACCTCCCATGCTACTTTGTTGATATCACTGCCTCCCATGCTACTTTGCTGATGTCACTGCCTCTCATGCTACTTTGCTGATGTCACTGCCTCCCATGCTACTTTGTTGATGGCATTGCCTCCCATGCTACTTTGTTGATATCACTGCCTCCAATGCTACTTTGCTGATGTCACTGCCTCTCATGCTACTTTGTTGATGGCATTACCTCCCATGCTACTTTGTTGATATCACTGCCTCCCATGCTACTTTGCTGATGTCACTACCTCCCATGCTACTTTGTTGATGTCACTGCCTCTCATGCTACTTTGCTGATGTCACTACCTCCCATGTTACTTTGTTGATGTCACTACCTCTCATGACAAGGAAATGGAATTCCAGAGATGTGGGATGCAACAATTTCATTTAAAACTTTCCTGACTTGGGAGCCGCTATAGCTCAGTGGTTAGTGAACTCAATCCCAACCGACGGCTTCAGGTTCACCCAGCCTTTAATGGGTATCGGGTATTTTCCGGGAAAGTAAAGTGGTATGGGCATAATACTGACCACATTACCCCAAAAATCATGTGCCGAGGGTCTGTAAAATTTATGGTCACTAACACCATATTCCCTTTACGCCACTTGGCATGATGGGGGTACTTTACTTTACTTTTTACTTCCTGACTTCCTGTTTGAGAACACATCTCTCAAAAGCAAAAAAGCAAAGTTCATTGATTAATAGCTTATTGTTACAAGAATGCTGCTTGTGTTATGATTCCATTTAAAATGGATAATTTTCACCTTTATTTTGCTACACAAATGACAATATTTAGAATTAAACTGCATGGATATGACCTCAACCTACACTTATATGAAACATTGTATGCTAGTCAATGTCTGATATCTTCTTAATTAAAGTTTTTTGCTCACAATGACAGGAAGCATTCCAGATGATTGACATAGATAAAAATAAATTGATTGATGCTAAGGAACTGAAAGTCCTGTTTGATATAGTTGGTGAGTGTTTGTTGTTATTCAGTTTAAATTAGTAATTTATCTGTCTTATGCATACATGATTCCTGTGTGTTACTGGGGCCTCATTATGAGGGAAGTAAAGAATAGTGACACTGTGACCTTCTAGGCATGTCGTAAGAGGTGACAATCCAATCTAAGGAGATTGATCGATGGCTTGACAAACTATCATTGTAAAAAGTATTGTTATGGAAACAGATCCATAGACTTTAGAAGTGGTGATCTCTGCAATATGTTCCATTTTGGCACGCAAGATTCCTATTTTAGAGATTGTATTTCTGCCCTATGTGCCGTCTTCAGCTCAAAAGGACAATAGATAGATAGATAGAATGCATGCATGGATTTATATATTATTCCTATAATTTCTTCATACTACATCATACACTTTTTTCATATTAAATTAAAAATGTACATAGGTCGAAACATATATTATATTTTATTGTTTTTGGTGGACTTATAGCAAGTTGTATATATCATAGTATTGACATTAAATATGGAAATTTTAGTATTGTCTTTTAACTTATATTCAATTTCTATTCAATTTCTATTCATTACATTTCATTCAAAGAGAAAAGTGTAAACATAATTATAATAAAGTGAGCAATTTTTTTTTCAATTATGCAACATTCAGATTTGAGCACATCATCAGTGGTAACTGAAACCATCATGAGACGTTGTGGAGGCAAGAGAGAAAAAATAACAGAGGACGATTTTCTCCAGGGCATCTGTACAGCTTTACAGCTCCGTGGCAAGTACCATTTCATGACCATGTTTTCTGTCTGTGCTGTCTACACCATCTTGTATATTTTAGCTTCATATTGTGGGACAGCATGTCTATTCATTATCATGAGCAATGTTGGTGGCTGCCATCTGTTTCAAACAGGCTCAGTGTAAATCACATATTTAATAGTAGCAACATTATTAATATTTTTTAACCACATAGACAATATTATGTTGGTTCCCATATTTTTTCACCATCAACATATTTTTGGGGTAATGTAGTCAGTATTATACCAGTGTCATTTTTCTTTCCTAGAAAAATCTGGTATTCATTTAAGGCTGGATGAACCTAGAAGCTACTGATCATGATCAAACACTTGCCTTAACTGGTCCAGCTCACTAACCACTGATTTTTCACAGCTCCCATTCTAAATTCAAACTGATCCTTATCCAGCTGGGATTTGATTATTCAGAAATGCTAATTTGTTTACTTGTTTATTTAATGTCTATAACTGTTTACAGATAGTTCCCTAAAGTTTCATCATAAAGAAAGTATATGGTCTCCATAGCTTCCATATCAATGAAGACATATTAAAAGACTTATGGTGAGGGCTGGGTGGTCTAGTGGTAAGACATTGGCCTCTGGACAAGAATTTCCTGGTGTTGATTCCAACCAATATTGGTAAAAATAGGAATAACCCTTGCCATAGAATATATAAAGAAACAGCAAATAAAATAGTTTGGCCATGTGACAAGGCAGAGTGATCAAAACACAACACAATGAGCCCTCATTAAACGTTGAGAGAACACCAGAATTAAGGGTCAACCACGAAAAAGATGGATTGACGGAATATTAGAAACACTAGAAAATATAACAGAAGAGCAAAAGACTGCAAATCATATCTCCTGATATGAGGATCATATCACTGAAAGACAAATGAGGAAGGAAAGAAGAAGATTGGTAATAAATGTAAAAAAAAATGTTTAATCCATGGCTTTACCCTACCTTGGACTCTCGTGTGTGTCTCTAGTAAGATCTTATGTTTAGCCCTCTCTGAAAATGGTGAGAAAAAAATAGGCGATCCAGTGTGCATTTCGATATGTTAAAGAAGCCATGGCAGTTAGAAATCGAAAAGAGTAGACCAAAAATAACCAATGCCCAGAAACAAATTTGTAGGAAAAAAATCTACCCAAAATATTAAAACTCTCCGCGATAAAAAAATATGAGAGTACCTCAGAAGTCAGACAATATCTGCCTAATTGTCTAAAAATGTAGAAACTTGTACAAATTGGATTTGTTTTCCCTTGTAAGGCTTACAATCCCATTTTAAAGAAAATCCCTTACAAATTATGGGAAGCCCTTACAAGATGGGCAGTATGGGTCTCATATGTTGTGTCTTTGACTAGACTATGTGTAGCAACAAGGATCACAAACAATAAAACTATTACAGACAACAAATACAGTTGCAACTCTTTCAAACTGTCACAAGTGATGTCCATGAAATAAACTGATCAAGACTAACATTCTGTATGTCAAGTTGTTGGCATCAAAATATTAAACAAACGGAGCAAAATCTTGAATAGTCAGTGCCCCACTATTTTTGCAGGACCATCACACAGTTAGATTACAGTAAGTCAATAAATCATAAATACACTAAAGGCTATAGAAGAATTATTGTAAGGAAAATCAAATGGATTCCTTTTATGAAACAATAAAAACATCAACCTGAGTCCTGCAAGAAAATCTTGGAACAAAAGACCATCCCAATAAATTTAAGAATTTTAAGTAAGAATAAATGTACTCTTTTCACTTAAAAGATTAATATGACTAATGTATGTGATGATTCTCATGTGTGTATGTGGAACATTATTTTAATGTCAGGAACTTCACTTCCAGGTAAATATTTGACGCTGAAGAAAGATGGAAAAATTTACATAGACTTCAAAGAGGTCAGATATGTTTAGCTAAACCCTTTTATTATTATTATTTGTATTGTTATTAACACTTATATCCTCAGTTATTATCAAATAGCTTATATTGCAAATAGACATTCTATCAGAAAGCCTAAACATAAGCATGTATGTGATTTGTGGTGGCTTCTAGAAAATGTCTTTTTGCAATTACGTTGCTAGTTCTATTATAATTTGCTGTGTGAGCATATTCTTTCCTACTCATTAAGATGTTCTGAGACCTGCAATGGTTATGCTATCAAACAAACCAGTGGAAATGGCATACTTTCTTCATTTCATGTTCTTTTCCTTTATCCAGCACACATTGCAGAGAAAATTATTCTGTCATTTCTCTTTTATAACAGTCAAATTAGCAGAGTTTACTATAGTCTTTTGAAATTTACAAAGAAACTTTCTGACACAAAAAAACTTGCACTAATGACATCAACATAGACATACAAATGAGGAGATGATGCTACTTTATTTGGTAAATGGCAGCACATCTACATTATCAGGTCTATGTACGATCTTCGACTATCAGCCTGCAACCTTGTGAAGAGGGGAAAAACAGATGTCAACTGATGTCCTCTCTGCCATGAATGACAGATGATGGAACATATTCTTTCCTCATGCAAGACAACATTAGGTCAAGGGCGTTACTCATGACAACACAACAAAGAGCTGCATGAATTGGCTGCTGTCATAGATAGAGCGTGAATGAAGGCAGTACAACAGTAAAATTCGATCAGCTGCAACAAACACATATCTTGAGAGCTGGATCATACCCCCCCAACCAAAACAACTGATATGACTCAATGATCCTGGACATAGCAAATGATAGAGAAAGACAGCTTTTGACCTCACAGGGTGAGGGAAGTACTCAGAGTTCATCAAGAGATCTAAGGTGTGTCCAGACATTACAATGTATATACCAGCGATGACCTACATCAATCTAATAGAGCTCACAGTGTCGTTCAAATATAGGATAGATGAACAGTATATATTTAAACGAGCCAAATACATGGGTATCACCACCAAGCTGATACAGCAGGGATCTCAAGTCAGGAAGGCAGCTATGGAAGGTGGTGCAAGAGACCTTATGACTACATCACTCTATGATCAATTAAAGAGGCTAAGAATTAGAGGAGAATGCAAGCAAGAGCAATGAAGGCTATTGCTGAGTCAATGAAGGAGCTTCATGCTGGCACTGGTGAAGCTGGGACACATCAACAATTGCAGAATAATCTGAGGTTTGGATAATTAAGTGATTAGAGTACCTACATTTCCACATGTACACATCAACCACTCCTGACTCCCACCCAAGGCTGCAGTACATTGACAGTCTAACCTTTGAATATCTGAGGCTTGCATGATGAGGTGATAAGTTACAACATCAATTACATTTTCTCTACAACCCATATTTGCAATACTGACAGTTCAAAGGGGTGAAGTTCCCAGCCCACTGTGCTGGTTTACTTCATGATAAGAAGTACCCATGAGAGTATCATCATCATCGAGTGCCGTCTCCACATCAAATATTGGCTACCATGGAGCGCCATTCCACTCTGTCTCTTGCTTTGATGGTGCAGATTGTCATAGGTTGACTTGTTCATCTTTTGATGTTAATTCGTCCATGTTAGTCTTGGTCTGCCTCTGGCTCTTTTACCTTGTATTTTCCCTTCTATTACTTTTAGTAGGCTGTTGTGTTTTTTAACATGCCCCAAAAATGTCATTTGTGTTGTTCTAATTATGTTTTTAAGAGCAGCAGGAATCGGCTCCCTCAATGAGATAGAACTGCTTGCACAGAACAGAGACAGATGGCGAGATTGGATAAAATATCTTTAAAAGAAAACTGCTAGAACAAAAATTCATATAGGAGAAGGTGTATCTTGGTCTACGCCCTATGGGCCGGTTACGGCTCGAAAGGTCAATAGATAGATAGAATTATGTTTAGTAGTTCTCTTTTTTTTTTTTTAGTTGTTTTAAAACTTCATCATTTGTTTTCTTTTCTTTCCATCCAATTCTACCTATTCTTCTATAAATCCAAATTTCAAAGGCTTCAATTTTCTGTTCTATTTTCTGGTCTAACGTCCATGTTTCCGCACCATACAGAAATATTGAGAAGATGTAACATTTTGCTATTCTTAGTTTTAGCCCTGGTGTTTTTTGTTTTGATGTTAGTATATTTTTCATGGCATTAAAATTACTTTTTGCCATACCTATTTTTTTGTTTATTTCAGATGTACATTTTCCATCACAGGTTATAGTATGTCCCAGGTAGTTGTAGCTCTGAACTGTCTCCAGATGTATTCCTTCAACTTTGATATTTAATTGTAGGTCTTGAGAATTTTCTTTGTCATAGATATATATATATAGATCATAGTTATCATATCATAGGATCATATATATGTATATAGATCATAGTTTTAGTCTTTTTGATATTCATCTCTAGTCCATATTTTTTGCTTGTTATATTTATCACATTAAGCAATTGTTGTAGGTCTTTAGGATTTTCTGCTAGTAGAACAGTATCATCAGCATATCTCAGGTTATTGATTATTTTTCCATTAATGTTTAGGCCTGGCATCTCTTTTAAAGATTTGCTCAGTGTATAAATTGAACAAGCTTGGTGATAGGATGCATCCTTGTCTTACTCCTCTTTTTATATCAATGGGTGTAGAGTTGTCCATGTTATATTTTATTATTGCTGTTTGCTCCCAGTACAAAATACATATTAGTCATATGTCTGTGTCATGCAGATTTATATCTTTTAGGCAGTCTATAAGTTGATTATGGTGTATTCTATGAAGAAGCAGACATATATTGGTTTGTTTACTTCCATGAGAGTATACAAGAATGTTACGCAGAGTAGCAAACCATTTTAGATTGCTACCACCATGCAGAAGATATCAGTGGGCTAGGTTAAGGCTTAGACAGTCATTTGCAATTGGGTATGGAGAGTAGATTCAATAAGAAGTGTTGAGCAGAATAATTTGAAAAACAACATGAAAAATAAACTGACATCAAAGCAAATAACATCAGGACTAAAACAATGAATATCAAAATGCTTTCTTTACTCAACATTCCTGTATGGCAGAAACATGGACATCAAATAAGAAAATAGAGCAGAAAATGTAAGCCTTTGAAATAGGATTAACAAGGAAATGGGAAAAATTGGGTGGAAGGAAAAGAAGACAAACAAGGAAGTTCTGAATCAGCTGTAAATGAAAAAAAGGACTACTTAACACAATTTGAAAAAGAGAAGTGAAACTTTGTGGGCATGGGGAGAGGCATAATACCCTTCAAAAAGTCATCCTGGAAGGAAATGTACAAGGTAGATGAGACAGGCCAAGACTAAAGTAGACTAATAACATCAGAAGGTGGACAGACAAAGGCAGACCAAGACTAAAGTAGACTAATAACATCAGAAGGTGGACAGACAAAGGCAGGCCAAGACTAAAGTAGACTAATAACATCAGAAGGTGGACAGACAGAGGCAGGCCAAGACTAAAGTAGACTAATAACATCAGAAGGTGGACAGACAGAGGCAGGCCAAGACTAAAGTAGACTAATAACATCAGAAGGTGGACAGGCAGAGGCAGGCCAAGACTAAAGTAGACTAATAACATCAGAAGGTGGACAGGCAGAGGCAGGCCAAGACTAAAGTAGACTAATAACATCAGAAGGTGGTCAGACAGAGGCAGGCCAAGACTAAAGTAGACTAATAACATCAGAAGGTGGACCGACAAAGGCAGGCCAAGACTTAAGTAGACAAATAACATTAGAAGGTGGACAGACAGAGGCAGGCCAAGACTAAAGTAGACTAATAACATCAGAAGGTGGACAGACAGAGGCAGGCCAAGACTAAGGTAGACTAATAACATCAGAAGATGGACAGACAAAGGCAGACCAAGACTAAAGTAGACTAATAACATCAGAAGATGAACAGACAGAGGCAGGCCAAGACTAAAGTAGACTAATAACATCAGAAGGTGGACAGACAGAGGCAGGCCAAGACTAAAGTAGACTAATAACATCAGAAGGTGGACAGACAAAGGCAGGTCAAGACTAAAGTAGACTAATAACATCAGATGGTGGACAGACAAAGGCAGGTCAAGACTAAAGTAGACTAATAACATTAGAAGGTGGACAGGCAGAGGCAGACCAAGACAAAAGTGGACTGATAATATTAGAAGGTGGACAGACAGAGGCAGACCAAGACAAAAGTGGACTGATAATAATAGAAGGCGGACAGGTGAACCTATGACACCATCAAGACAAGAGACAAGAGTAAAATGGTGCTCCATGGTAGCCAACCTTCGATGTGGAGATAGTACCTAATGAATGAATGAAGCTGGTTTTGGATGTGTATGATTGATGAGCACAGAGGCAGCATCTTATTTAAGGGCTCTTTGGTATTGTATGTTAGAAATCGATATGTCTATCAGTGAGGATGCAGTCCCGAGACTACAACAATTTGGTATACAATGTAAATCAAGTAGAAATGAACATTTTTATTGAGGTTAGTGAAATCTGTACAAAAGCAGCAAATTACTAGAATTTTCACAAAGGACAAGAGGTAAGGTTTGATCCTGGTTGACGGCTTCTGGGTTCACCCAGCCTTAAAGGGGTCAGATTTTTTCTGGGAAAGTAAAGCGGCACAGGCTTGATACCGACCACATTACCCCAAAATTCATGTGCCGAAGGTCTATAAAAATTATGGTCAGTAACACCATATTCCCTATATGACACTTGGCATGACGGGGCTCTTTACTTTTACTTTCTACTAGAACTTTCAATGTATGAGTTTTCCCTGGGAAATGGTGTGTTTTCAATTCTAGAAAAATATATATATAGCCCTTTTCATCTTGTCAGACAGTTTATTGGAGGCTATTGTGTATTTTTTGGGGATGTATTGTTTTTGTCGCCCAGCTTCTTTTATGGCTGATTCTACCAATGTTTGACAAACAAATTCAGCCACAGAATTAACAAGTCAGGCCCACTATTCCACAGGGTTTTCCATCTTTTTTTCATGATTTTTTTCTCTTCCATGTTTTGCTGTAGTACAAACTCAAATGATGTCAAGCCATTTTTTTATACAAGCCCTCCATGATGTGTTATCTCTTGCCAGATGTTCCAGTCATTTTCACAGATGAAGTCATTCAGAGATGATGTACAAATATCACTATATCATAGTTTAGGTCTGCCGATTTGTCTTTTTCCATTTATAAGTTCACCATATAGTATTTGCTTAGGAATGCGGTTTTCTTCCATTCACTGGACATGCCCCAGCCATCTTAACCTTTAGCTTCTGAGCATTGATATGATTGTTAGGGTCTTAGCATGTTGCAGAACTGTTAAGTTGGTTAGTTTGTCCTGCCTTTTGATGAACATTATTCTGTGGACACATCGCATGTCGAAGATATTTAGACTTTTTTAATAATTTGAGTATGTTGTCCAAGTCCGTATAACAGTGGGCTGAGCACACAGGTCTGATATATTAAGAGTTTGGTTATTAGTGTTAATTTCATATTGTTCCAGGCCTTTCTGTTAGTTTGCAGAAAAAAAAAATATATATATATATATTTATATTAATACTAATACTTTTACAAAAATGGCAAAATGCGACAAGACTACTTCTACCTTGGAACTGATGGGCAAATGAAAAATATTAAAATATGTAAAAGTATTTGCCCTCATAAATACATGTTATTACAGAGGGACTGGTTGGTCTCGAGGCAAAACGTCAACCTTGAGACAGAGAGGTTGTGAGTTCAAATCCCTGCTGTACCGTTTGGGATTTTTATTTGTGATTTCTCTCTGTAGCAACCACCCCTGTTCTCAGCATCGAGGCCTGGCTTGAAATGTCAATTACTCATCAACGAAAAAAATATGAGTGTCTCAAAAGTCTGAGTTATCTGCCTGTGCAGCGAGGGATCCCTGTGCACATGGCTGCCAGGGAAAAATGGATTATCACGCAAGATTCAGTTCCTAGTCTCTAGGGACTTCATCAGAGATTATAGCTGGCGAAAAAAATAACATATTATTACTCAAAGATATTTATTGTTATTTTGTCTTTTCACTTTCTTTTTTTTTTTCGTGATGAATATTAAATAAGATTAATGGGGGCAAAGGGGCATGGCATCAACAGGACTGACAGCTGTCAGTGGCTCATAATTAACTGCTTGTGCCAGGATTGATGAACCAGAATTATCCAGTTGCTACTTCATTTCTTCGCAGTGTCCCTAGAAATGGACTAGTCAGTCTAGTCTGACCTAGTGAGCAAGGATCTAGTTAGCTGAGTGGCAGTGTTCCCTAGCGTTTGGCTTTTCATGGTAAGGCGCTGTGCCACTGAGTATAGGTTCGATCCTGCTTTGGTCTATATTTTTTTCTGTTGTTGATTATTTGTCAATTTTTCCAAGTGCTGTAAACATACCTCTTCCTCTGAATTGATTCGCTGATTATCACCTCGGAAGTTTTCCTCTATAATAATATTCATTTATTATTATTTGTCTCCAAGCAAGGATCAAGAGGAAAGGCAACCTAGTACTCAAAAATACTATGCAGAAAAGGGATGTAATGGGCCATAAGGTGCAAATATCACAGTTCTGCTGCAAACATCAACACTACACATCACTACACACACTCAAAACATCCTTTTAAGGGTGGAAGACAAAGAGGAGCATTCCTTTAGTAGTTATTGGGTGAACTTAAGAAAAGAGATAGACAGAAAAATAAGATTAGCATTTGTACATTGATCCTGTCTTCATTAACATATTTTTTGTCATTAAAATCTGTTTCCAGTGGATGGCCTTTGGTTTAAGCATTTGAGATGAGATACACAAGAAATGGATGATGTAGCTTTCACTTCTAAATTTGCATGTACTACATCAGGTCTCTACATACTGAGGAAACATGAAGCCACTAAGAATACATTTGTTATGAGCAATATATTTTTTCCACTCATCTGTTACAATTTTAGTGCTTTTGTTATATATTTTGAAAATTTTTACAATTCAATTTCATTTGTTTCATATCAAATCAGAGCTAGTCAACAATTTTAATTCATGCATTTATGAAAAAAAACCAAAGTCATACTTTCTTCTCAATCAGGACATAATTTTAATCAGGGTTACTTAAACTCCACAGAATGTTTATAATTATACAAACTTCTCCTGTAATAGCAGAGAATATTCTATTTGTAAGAAATAATTTTGTTGTTTATACAATTTACCTCTCAAACCTACTTACATAAATTAATATAAAATGTTTACATTGACCACACAGAAACCAGATAAAGCACAGTATGAATATTTGTATGTGTTCATGTACTTTGTATACTACAGCCAATATCTTCTACAAGATTATGTTTGATTATATATGGGTTTAATTTAGTGTTTAAGAAAAATATAATTTTGTTCTCAGTTGATAATAATGTGGCACAAGTTTACATTTCCTATTCCTACACCAACTGGTGGACCAGTTATAATATCAGGTTTTCCTAGTTGTGTGAAAAATACCAGAAAATAAAGATTGCTCTTTTATTGTTGGCTAACTCACCCATTAAAAAATTCAAGATTGGCACCTCAAACTACATGTACATGTGGACAGGTGCCACAGACTGCTGAACACATACTTCAAGACTGCACTGAATATAAGCATCATCATGTGTCATACCGGTTGGCGTAGGTGATCATGTCCTTCCACAATCTTCTATCTACAGTGCAACGTATCAGTTCTGTTGTTGACTGTTTTCCATGCCATGACACCAAGCTATCCAGTATTTTCTCTCTTTGTTGTCCGCGATGGGGTATTTCTGAATATAGTAGACTGAGGAAAACCCATTGGCCCATAGATACAACACTAAAGATAAAACTATATGGGCCACTGCAAGATTTACAAAAGACAATAAAACTTATACAGGAAACGACATTGCAGATATAGACAATACTTCAGGCTAACAAAAGATTGAGAGATATGCATTGAAGTAGATGGTTTAAATTGATTCTATTTAGGCTTTTATTCAATTCAATATGTTCTTAGTTTAAAAATTGTGCTTTAGTTTTTCCTGTTAGCAGATTGATTTTGCCCATGTGACTATCATGGCCCTTACTAGTAAGTAAAGGTAAAGGTAGAGTACGAGACTTGAATCATCTTAGCACATGAGTTTCCACCCATATGTGCTCGGCCACCTATCCAGGAGTGTTCTGAGACTTCTGGATAGTGTTACTTCAAGTATTGATAGTCACAATGCGAGGTGGCATTTCTCACCTTCCCAGAGTAACACCCTGGTACCCATTTCTGTCAGCGGCTGGGTTGGCCAGGGGGTATTTTTTTTCCAACCACGAGTACAACTCACACTGCTTCCAGCCGGAATCTAACATGGGTTGTTTAAACATTGGTAGCCCAATCAGGTGGTTTTCCTAACTAGGCTACAGAGGCCCTTAGTTACTATAATCAGGGAAGAAATTAATAAAGTCACTGCAGTGCAGATTTAATTATCTGGATAGCAGTTTCAATGGCTACATTATGTGTCTCGTCAGAACAAAAAAAGTCTCCAGAGCATGCACTGAAGGAACTATTAATACCAACTTACAATATCACCATAACCTGCAAAAGTAATTTCCTTGAAAGCTGGTACATCAGTATTGGCATGGATTGCAGAGGTAGGGCAGCTGCCTGTTGTGTCTGGTGTTTATGTTTTTGTGATGGTAAAGCTTCTTTAGTAATAGTTTTGTTGAGGAGAGGGAGAGGTTTTAATTGTTGATTCTTCTAGCTCTATCCAGGGAGGTAAGTCAGGCATCTTGAGATAAGTTTTCTCTTGGTTGGTAAAAAAATGTAGTTCTTTTTTTGCAACAAGTGGTGACTTTTCTTTAGGAGTGTGTTACACTGGCACTTTTAAAAAGTCACTCTTTCTTTCTTTCTTTCTGATATTCACTCGAATAATGAAAGCTGTTAAGTGGGTGTAGATGAATTTTGTTGCAGTTGGCCACAGAGCTGTGATGTTTGCAGTGGCGTATTCTCTAAGCTATGGCAGCTACCGCCGGTAGCTTGAACATATTAACGAAATACAAAAGGAAATGATAATTTCTTATATTTTTGTCATAATTATATTACAAATTTTCGAATATTCTATTACACATTTCGTAGGCCAATATGATTTATTTGCTTTGATTTGCATTTATTAAAGCAAGGTTTTCCTATGGCCACTATAACGTTTGTGAATGAAACAAAAACTACTCTATATATAGTACATGAAACCGCTAATAACCAGTGGTACAGTTCTCTTCTCTCCGACTTAGAATTAATGACCTTGACATTAAAAAATTCCAGTGAAAATAATACGGGTGGAAGCTATTGCTAGGGGAATGCGGTTTCATGAGTTATTTTGAGCACTAGCCAATCGGAAGCATTACAAAGTGAAAGTGAAACTATATCTGATTACCGGAACTTCCTTGGCTATTTATAACTACGTTATGCGCATCAGCATCTGTAGAAAGAACTTTTTCTGCTCTCAACAGAATCAAATCTTATTGTCACTCAACTCAGACACTAGAAGGCTTATCTGGTTTGACAATAATGTCCATTGATAAATCATTCCTTCAAAAACTTAGAAACCAACCCAACAGTACTTTCAATGACAAAGTCATCGAGACATTTTTGTCCCAAAAAAGATGGATAGAGTTTACATATAAATAAGTAAGTAATTTAAAATGTAGTGATGTCATTAGCAAATATTACTTCATGTTAGCCTACTGAATATAATTTTTATCTTTATTTATTATGTCAGCGGTAGCCCAGACCCCCAAAACTAGTATACGCCACTGGATGTTTGCACAAAGAGCTTTTTGCCCAACACATCTAACTTCAGCATGATATTTTAAGTACCATTTTGTCTTCTCTCTTCTACTCCTAATCTCTTGGCTAGACTGGATAGTCTTGTTTCCAGAAACAGCAATGGAAGGTTGAGTGGGTCTTGGTCAGCTCTGTTGTTCACCAGCCTAGATACTGGTGGTTATCTTGGTCACCAACATTTATTCTTTTGGGATGGTTTCTTTCTAATTGTTTGTACCACACTACTACCTCTGTAAACCATTGTGAGGGCCTACTTCAGCTGATGGCTTGTGGTTCAGCATTAGCATCAACTTCACAAGCAGCAGATGGCAGTTCTGATTCTCCTACACATGTATTTGAGACCCTTTGTTTTTGTTTTTTCAGTTGGAGGAGAGAGGGAAATAAAAACAAAAATACATAATAGGTACTTATTTAGTGCAAATTTTAAAAACATTTTTCGCTTGTTTAATCATTGGATGTTGCTTGAAATAAGTAAAATGACTTTGTTAATTACCTCTAACCAAATAAAATCAGTTTATTTATTTATCTTTGTTGATTTTTCTATGAGAAAATGCTAATAATTTTCTGTCTTCTTTCTTGCACTTACTCGATGACTACTAAAGGAATTGATTGATCTCTCCATCATCCGTCCTTGAAAGGATGTTCAGTGGGTGTAGATGCGTTGTCTTGAGCAAAACAGTTTGTAGTAGAACTGTGATATTTGTGCCTTTTGGCCCAACACATCCAATTTCAACAAAGTATTTTGGGGACTAGGTTGCTTTTCCACTTCGATCCCTACTCGCTAGACCAGATTCTGGTGAAAAGACCAATGAGAAAATTCTCAACGAGCAAACAAAAAACATTATCCAGATGGAACAGCAGAAGAACTATGTGGTGAAGTCAACAACATTTATGAAGCAGAAATAACAACCATAGAAACAGCAATGTACCATCTGAAAACTGTATTTGAAAACCATACCATCAAAGAAAGGAAATATAATATTCACTGATTCAAAATCAGCTCTGCGGGCTCCAGGAAGTAACACAAACAAACCAGAGATCACACAGCTCACCATAGACATAGATAACTTCATTAACAAATATGAAATATGGCTAGTGATGCAATGAATGCCAGGACACTCCAACACACCAGGAAAAGACAATGTTAGACATTAGCTAAGAGAGGATCCAGACAGACACAATTTAACACCAACATCTCATTAAACACAGCCAAACAGATCATAAACTCTTGCAGTAGAGAAGATTGACTGGAAGAATAGACCATGAGAAAAACATGAAGAGACATGTTTAAATACATAACGAGGCCAAACCCCAACAACATTAACAACCTAGAATGAAGAGACCAAATTACCAGCTTCAGACTGAGAACCGGTCATGTACCACTGAACAACAACATCAATAAAATAAACAAAACCAAACTCAAGCATGTCCACTCTGTAAACACCCATTTTTTTTTTTTGTGTGCGTTCGTCAGCTTTTACCTCTGACGAACTAGGAGCTCAATTTTGCGTGTTAATCCGTTTTTCTCTGGCCACCGTGTGCACAGCGGCCCTAGCCGCACTGGCAAAATAACTCCATCTTCGGAGGTACTCATATTTTTTCCGTCCATGTGTAATTGACGTTTCAAGCCGGGCCTCGCTGATGAGACCAGGGGCGATGGCTGCAGAGAGAATCCCCAACTAGACGGGATTTGAACCCACAACCTCTCTGTCTCGAGGTTGGCGTCTTGCCTCGAGACCAACCAATCCCCCGAACACCCATATGAAACAGTAGAACATCATTATTTTGACTGTCCAAAGTTCACTGACATCAGAGCAATTCACTTCTTCAAAGACCTGATAAATATCACATCTTGTACGAAACAACAAGGGAACTCAGAAATACCTGCAGACATTACCAGGCATTGGGCCGAAGGGCGTCAGGTTACAGGTTTCTGGATCCATAACAACGTCAACATTTTTCAGGCACATCATGAGAAGACGAAAGTTGGAATATTTGGTTACAACTGGCACTAATATGCAGGGAAAGAAAGATCGTGGACGACAAAGAGAGACACAAATAGATATCTTGGTTTCATGGCATGGTAAGCAATGAACAACACAACTGATATTATTCACTGAGGACTGAGAATTGTGGAAGGTCATGATCGCCGACACTATCCGGTATGGCACATGATGATGATATCTCAGCACATGGATAGTGAAGTTTCTGTAGCAGAGTGGTTAGTGCACTCACTAATGACCAAACGGTACAGAAAGTTTTAATTCCCAGATTTGAAACTTTTTTAAAAGAACTTCGGCATTTACCCAGCCTCTGAAAATGGGTACCAGGGACTTTTTTCTCTGAAAGTAAGGTGACCTGACTGACATCAACTACATCACCCATAAAATGTGCCATTAGTCACTAAAAGGAAAGGGCATTAACATTCACCATACACTTTAGAGCAGGGGTGGCCAAATGGCGGCCCGCCAGCCTAGTTTTCTTGGCCCGCGAAGCTCCACGGACTTACCTCATTTTTTACCCTAAGCGGATTTCTCCTGGTTTTAATCCGTGTCGGAGTTAACTCTTCTATCGTTCAAGAATACACAATTTGAAAATCTCTGTCAATTTCTCGCAACAGCTAGATTGGCAACATAATTTCAAATAACACACACACACACACACACGCACGCACGCACGCACGCACGCACGCACACATACACACACACACACACTGCACAACTAATGGTGCCGACAATATTCAAAGTCTTTGCTTCGAGTTGGTACCGCAAAGTTGCTTTATTGTCAGTGCGGTGATAGCGTCAGATCTTTGGCTCAACATTTGTCGACTGGACTTGTGGTGGCTCTTTCATTTCGCGGTAAGGGGTTAATGAGGTTGGGAGGGACAGGGGTGAGGGGACTTCGTAGCTCTAATTCTGTCTTTGAAGTTACATTCAAAATGTTTCACTGTTCGCCTTCATTCCCTTTGATCCCATCGTCTTGTCTTGTCCATAAAATGACTGCAACGTGTTTATTTGGTCACAATCTTTTGATTTCATTGTCAAACACAAGTCTGTGTATAACTGTCAAATCTGGACTTATTTTCGATAGTGGACCAACATTCTGTGACTTTTAACTTTGATGTGAGATTTTGTATTAAATCATGTTAAAACGTAGAAAAGTTGATTGTGAAAATCGCATATTTAAACCTGAATGGGAATTAATGGGAATTAGATTATTTGTTCATCTTCAATAAGGATAGTAAACCTCAGTGCTTAATTTGCGTTCAAGTGTTAGCCGTTTTGAAGGAATATAATTTAAAACGGCACTATGCCACACATCATCAAAACATGTATGAGAAACATAGCATTGAAGCTAGGAAGCTTTTGGTTGAACAGCTGAAGACAAAGTTGAATCAACAGCAAAGTATGTATACAAAGGGCAATAAAATTAAAGAGTCATCGATCATTGCATCATATACAGTTACCTATGAGCTTGCAAAATCTAAAAAACCCTTTACTGACGGAAATTTTGTGAAGAAATGTGCGATTCAAATGGCAAAGGCATTCGGTCAAGAAAAAATAGCCAAAGAATTTGAATCTGTGCCTCTTTCAAAACAAACTGTAGCCAGAAGAACAGAAGACATCAGTCTGCAACTGTCTCAAAGTTTAAAATCTTGTATTGAAAACTGCTCATATTTTTCGCTCGCGATTGATGAAAGTACTGACATCACTTTGCCAGCTTCTTATTTTTGTTAAAGTTATCCAGGAGGATTTTACTGTTATTGAAGAATTGTTGAAAGTTTGCTCTTTGCATGACACTTGTAGAGGGACAGACATATTTTCTGCAGTTCATAGTGCCGTAGATGAAGTAGGTGGTTTTGGAAAGTTGTCTGCAGTGTGTACTGATGGTTGCAAAGCTTTTATTGGTTCAAATACTGGTTTTGTTGGACTTCTAAAGCAAAACAAAATTAACGTACCTACATTGCATTGCATAATTCATCAAGAGGCCCTTTGTGCAAAGTCCATAAATCTAAAAGACACCATGGCTACTGTTGTGAAAATAACAAATTTGATAAGAGGAGGACACCAGTCTTTAAAATCACAGGAAGTTTTTATCATTTTTAGAGGAAGTAGATTCTAGCTACGGTGATCTCCTGCTTTATACAGAAGTAAGATGGCTTAGTCGAGGGAAATGTTTAATAATATTTTTTGAACTGAAGAATGACATTTATGACTTCCTGCGAGAGAACTTACCATGCTCCATTGATCTTCAACATGCACTCAAAGACATTAATTTCCTTCATAATCTGGCATATCTCACAGACATCACACAACATTTGAACATATTGAATTTGCAGCTACAAGGGAAAAGCAAACCATTTTTCAATTGATGGGATATGTTGATGGTTTTAAAAAGAAGCTGAATCTATTTAGACTTTCTTTGCAAAAAAATGATCTGTTCCATTTTTCAAGTTGTAAGCAGTTGTTGTCAGAGATAGAAAGTGCAAACTTCAGTAAGTACGCAGCTGACATTGAACATTTGATTTGTGAATTTGATCGACGATTTCAAGATTTTGAAATGTTTCGTCCTCAAACGGAACTTTTTAATAACCAAATTAAGTGCACAGTGGAGTGCCTGCCATCAGATCTTCAACTAGAGTTGTGTGACCTTCAGTGTGACCCCTTCCTCAGTACTGTAAAGGCATTAGGAGCTGACTTCTGGAAATTGCTACCAAATGAACGTTACCCGTGTCTGAGAAAATGGGCACTAAAGATGTGCTCTATATTCGGCAGCACATATCTCTGCGAGACAACATTCTCTTCCATGAAGTTAATTAAATCTAAGACCAGGAACAGAATGACCGATTCGACATTGTCCCATACTCTCCGAATCGCCACGTCAAAAATGGAAGTGGACTTCAAATCTCTGGTGGAAAGCTGTGACAAGTCACAATCGTCGCACTGAGACATTAAAGGTAATTTTAAAATGAATAATTAATGGATTTGTTACAAATCAAATATGTAGTCAAAGTGCAAGCTTTATTTATATATTACTATATCGCATAGGTCCCTACTGTCATTTTTGACGATATTCTTAAGTGTGGCCCGCGGGTCTTGGCCTTGGCTTTAATCCGGCCCTCGGGCAACCTCAAGTTGGCCACCACTGCTTTAGAGCATGGAGGCAGTCACTATCTAGCCCAGAACATTTCTAGTGTGACAATTTGTGAGTATGATTTTTATTGTTATTTTATTGTGAGATCAGGACATTTTTTGAATGTATGGTCAGCACTACCCCAGGCCATCTTTCTTTGCCAGAAAATATCTCATAAACCTATTTAAGGCTGGGTGAATCTAGGAGCTGATCTGTCTAGGGTTTAAATATAATTTATAGTCCTCTGTTCTCAATTCACTAACTAATGCTCTATCATGTCTACCAAGCTTACATATAAACATAAATATACATATGAACATAAATAAAATGCTTCTGTAATCTCGTGAGACAAAGCCCAACCTGTCAACATTTTACACACACAACAAACAACAATCATGCAAGTACAAAATGACAAGAGTCAAGGACAAAGTTAAAGAAACTTTACAGCAGCGCAGGCTAGCTGTTGTTTCTGTTGTTTGAACTAGGATACAAAGCTTCTCTCGTGTATCTGACGTATGTCAACAGGAACAGAAAAGTAATTGCAAATGTTATGGTTATGGTTAATCGAAGGCCCCGGTATCACTGCAAACGAATTAAAGTCCACAAGTGTTTAACCGTCGTGCCAGTGGAATCATCCGAATTAAAATTCACCTCATTGAAGGATCCAAACAAATAAAGGCAGCTGCAGTCCGCATCATAGCAGCTACAGCACACGCCAAAATACATATAGCCAAGCGGCACCGAAAGTGGACGCAGCTGAACTGTCCTTCATCATACGATAACAAATGTTATGCTTGACTAGTTACAAAGATAAGGATACATTGGCTTCAAATGATCGATAGTCAAACTCTGTCGAAGATTGACAATAAAAATGTGGCCGTGTGTTCTAGCTTGGGAGCCGCCATAGCTCATTGGTTAGTGAACTGAACTACAAAGGACAATAAGTCGTGTACGAACTTGATCGACGGCTTCCGGGTTCTCCCAGCCTTAAATGGGTACTGGATTTTTTTTTTCAGGGACAGTAATACGGCACGGGCGTAATACCGGCCACGTTACACTCCTTGTGCACCAAAGGATGATGCGCACTGCCTCATGCTGTATCCTTTCCAATCGTTCTATTTGCGTATTGATGAGAGTCAGGACAGCCAGTGCTTACACGATCTTGTGATCTCAACTCGAATGTGCCAGAGGAAAAATCATTATGCGAGTTTCCTTTTTAAAATGAGCAAATAAGCAACATAACTAAATTACCAATGATAAGCAACTGTGAATGACTTGGGGATGCTCCTTTTTATTAATCACATGTTCCACACTCGTCATCGTGACACTTATCGTGTCAAACCTTGGTCCATTTGCATAGGCGTTACATTTAGATCTTGTTAAAACAGTAACACTGTTTGCCCCCCGGATTACATTTTGGGGGTTGTGGGTTTCTTTCTATCTGGAGTAGAATAGTTTCAAAAGAAATCAAACAGCCCAACCTGTACACTGCGTGACGTTTTGTTTAAGTACAGTCGGCCTCCAATTCCAAGAAAACATTCCGTTTATAACTTCCTCTACCGGAAGACCCCAGTAATGGGATGATGTAATCTATCTATCTATTGGCCTTTCGAGCCGTAGCCGGCCCATATGGCGTAGACCAAGATACTCCTCTTATCTGAATTTTTGTTCTAGCAGTTTTCAATTCTTTTAAAGATATTTTATCAAATCTCGCCCTTTGCCTCTGTTCTGTGCAAGCAGCTCTATCTCATTGATGATGTAATAGCTATATTTAAAAAAAAACGTAATTTGTTAAAGGGCAGCATGGCTTCATCTCAGTCAACTTAAAAGCATCTTCACTTTGTGCTGGTATTAGATCGATCTTTTTTTTAAAATTGTGTTTTGACTTCTCAATATCCATCATCATCACGAATGATGTTTCGTGGCGTTGTCACTCAATACCCATTCACAACAATCTGCTTTCTTTTTTGTTATTATTAACAATTTTCTCTACTTTTAATGCTTCTTTACGGAAAACAAAAACACTTTGTTGTTTCTTCCAATATACTGCTTTTATACCATCTTCATTTTCTTTTGTCCTCAACATTTTTTTTTTCTGTTTTCTTCCATGCTTCCTTCCTTTTCAAACACGTGTACAACAATTGTTTAATGTCTGCAGACAGGACAGATATATTTATCAACTGGCTTTGGTATTATGAAGGACAGTATCCATGGCTCCTTGAAGGAGCTATAGACTTGAGTGAAGAATATTGCCGACTCTCCACCTATGCCCGTAATCCTAAAAAAGGAGAAAATGTCAAAGAGCAAGAAAATATACTGAAAACCATTCTTTTTCCCAGAAACACAGTCCGTTTTTATTTGATGGAACCTTCGGATGATTTGTCTGTAGTTAAAGTAGTACAGCATATAACGGGGAAAAGTTTATATTGGAGTTTATTTTTAAAAAAAAAAACATTAACAACAGAACACGGATCTGCATCATGATCGCCCGATTGATTTAGTAATATTCACGAGAAGGATTAGACAACATAACTAAAGGCAGTCTGTACCGGAATCTGGTCCCAGATTAAGTTGTACCAAGTACATATTTAACATGTGCTTCCTTCGGGTTGTAACGTTCTGTTTACATAGAAGACAGATGACTCTGGTAACTTAAAAATTGGCTTCAGCGTTACGGAACAAACTTATAACCTCAAAATATGAAGATAGCACAGTCCGCCCCCCCCCCCCCCCCCCACCTTTTTTCTCCCCCCAAATACTGCTTCTATTGTCAAGCATATTTAAAGTAATAAGAGAAATCGTTACAAAAGGGAATGAGATACCCAAGGAGAATACTGAACATAATAAAAATAAGAGAAAGAAATAACGATATAAGGACAAGAGAAAGTGTTATCCAGTGCAGAATCATATTAAGTAACAATAAAACAAATGATTGAAAACATAAGAAAAATCATTATACGTTAGGGCGGCTACCTCGTGGAGAGTCAATGAAGAAAGCAGGAAAGTCACACATACAACACAATGTCGTCATCAAGCTATGTATTCTTTACAGAACGTTGCATTCACCACAGCTCGTCTGAAAGAATACTCTGATTCTTTCTAGATTTCCTACAGAACGTTGCATTCACCACAGCCCATCTGAAAGAATACTCTGTCTCTATCTAGATTTCCTACAGAACGTTGCATTCACCACAGCCCGTCTGAAAGAATGTCTCTATCTAGATCTCCTACAGAACGTTGCATTCACCACAGCCCGTCTGAAAGAATGTCTCTATCTAGATCTCCTACAGAACGTTGCATTCACCACAGCCTGTCTGAAAGAATACTCTGTCTCTATCTAGATCTCCTACAGAACGTTGCATTCACCACAGCCCGTCTGAAAGAATGTCTCTATCTAGATCTCCTACAGAACGTTGCATTCATCACAGCCCGTCTGAAAGAATGTCTCTATCTAGATCTCCTACAGAACGTTGCATTCACCACAGCCCGTCTGATAGAATACTCTGTCTCTATCTAGATCTCCTACAGAACGTTGCATTCACCACAGCCTGTCTGAAAGAATGTCTCTAGCTAGGTCTCCCATTTCTTCTGTTGTCATGTTCAAGGTTTCTTTATGTCTTGAAACCACCTTCTTCTTGGTCTGCCACTGTCTCGTTCTCCTATAATAATAATGCTTGCCATTATTATTCTGTCCACCCCACCGTGTCTTTGGACGTGGCCGTAATTATGTAATTTTCTCTATAAGATGTTTATAAGCCAGTTCTCTTTAATGTTTTGGTCTTAATTTCGCTTTTTCATTATTTCAAGTATTTTACAAATTTTTCTGTAGTTTTGTTTTTAAGTAGCTAACATTATTCATTGTTTGTTTGTGAGATTGTCCTCGATTGTCAACCATTTGTTGTTATAGGAAAGATACATAACATCAGCAGGTTTAATTTTACCTCATGTATCAATGAACACCAAGCAGGCTACAGAGTGAACAAACGTGTTTTATGTTGAGGGGTCTCACCTCTGTTCTTTTGCGTCTTTTCTCTTTGATTTAATTTTTATCGAAATATTTATATACTGCTTCTGAATATCTTCTCCGTGAATCTATTAGCTTCTCCCAATTTTTTTTTTTTTTTCACTAATGGAGAATTTGTATAGAATATCTTGTTGATGCCTGCTGGACAGGTGGGCTAGCTGCGTTGTGGTTCAAGACGGTCAACCAATGGATCGAGCGGACAGGTGGGCTATCTGCGCTTTGGTTGGGTCAACCAATGGATCGGGCGGACAGATGGGCTATCTGAGCTGTGGTTGGGTCAACCAATGGATCGGGCGGACAGATGGGCTATCTGAGCTGTGGTTGGGTCAACCAATGGATCGGGCGGACAGGTGGGCTAGCTGCGTTGTGGTTCAAGACGGTCAACCAATGGATCGAGCGGACAGGTGGGCTATCTGCGCTGTGGTTGGGTCAACCAATGGATCGGGCGGACAGGTGGGCTATCTGCGCTGTGGTTGGGTCAACCAATGGATCGGGCGGACAGGTGGGCTATCTGCGCTGTGGTTGTGTCAACCGATGGATCGGGCGGACAGGTGGGCTAGCTGCGCTGTGGTTCAAGACGGTCAACCAATGGATCGAGCGGACAGGTGGGCTATCTGTGCTGTGGTTGGGTCAACCAATGGATCGGGCGGACAGATGGGCTATCTGCGTTGTGGTTGGGTCAACCAATGGATCGAGCGGACAGGTGGGCTATCTGCGCTGTGGTTGGGTCAACCAATGGATCGGGCGGATAGGTGGGATATCTTTGCTGTAGCTGGGTCAACCAATGGATCGGGCGGACAGGTGGGCTAGCTGCGCTGTGGTTGAGTCAACCTATGGATCGAGCTGACAGGTGGGCTTTCTGTGCTGTGGTTGGGTCAACCAATGGATCGGGCGGACAGGTGGGCTATCTGCGCTGTAGCTGGGTCAACCAATGGATCGGGCGGACATTATCAATGCCCTCCGAGATGTGGGAAGGGCACAGGACTTCGACAACCATGAGTTCATGTCACTCCTTCGGATGAAAGAGATGGTAGTTAAGATGGGCACAGTCAGAAACGAGAAACTTAGTGGGCGTATAAGAAGACTAATCAACCAACACAGAACTGGAGTTCTGCTGGACACTGAGGGACTTGCTGAGAGGGGTGATCCGAGCACCTGAGGACATGTTCGGGGTGCAATGATAATGACCCGTAAATAACTCAATAACCTTGCTGTTGTCTTTGTATACAAATTGTGGTCCATCCATCCATCCATCCATCCATCCATCCATCCATCCATCCATCCATCCATCCATATATCTATCTATCTATTAACCTTTCGAGCCGTAGCCGGCCCATAGGACGTAGACCAAGATTCTCTATTCTAATTTGTTATTCTAGCAGTTTTCAATTCTTTTAAAGATATTTTATCAAATCTAGCCATTTGTCTCTGTTCTGTGCAAGCAGCTCTATCTCATTGAGGGAGCCGATTCCTGATGCTATTGCCTCTCTCATCAATGTTCTTCTCAGTGTCTCTCTGAGTCTTCCTCTTTTCCTCTTACCTATTGTCTCCCACATGAGGGCTTGCTTTGCTATTCGGTTATTATCTCTTCTCATCACATGTATACTTACTTTGGAATACAAGTATTATTCTTTATTTTCAAACACATCCCAGCCATCCCAGATGCCTTTTCCGACACTTTTTTTCATCAAAATGTCATCTGCGCTCTTTAATTCCACCAGGATACCCCGTGTGCCAGTAAAACTTTTTATCTTTCAAATTCAACCGGCTTTAATAAACATCATGCCATGCGCTATCGCTCTGTAGTTCATTTTAAAATAGTTATCCTTCTCCCTGCATCGAAGGTTGGCGACAATGGAGATTTATTTCACTCTGACTCTTGTGGGCGCTGTCTTAAATGAACCAAATTAGTAAACAACCATGCGTCCACTAACGCAGGAGGAGATCAACACCTTCTTTGACAAACTATCCAAATAGTAAATTACATGTTTCACCATATATTCGTATATATCTGGTAGAACTTTTAGTTTAAAATACTTGTCATAACATGACTTGTCAGCACTGGTGAGACTCCCGGAAGTTCGTAATAGTTAGGAGGGTCTTATAGTCTGTTGTTTGATGTGCGATGGTGATGGTCAAATCATCAACTAATTACTACATCAAGCTTGGGCAGATGGTGCTCGTAAGCCTGGGAGGGCCGATCATCTAAGGGCAGAATCTCCATACAGAAAAGACAATCTGCTGCCTTGCAGGAAGATTGGGGACAATCAAAGGCTAAGGAAAGCAAACCTGAATAAAATGCTGGCTGAAATCGGATGCACTGGGCCACTGGCGCAGAACACAGTGCAACGTTTTAACAAGTGATCAATCAGACTGGATCTAACAGACTCTAATTATCTCTCTCTCTCTCTCTCTCTCTCTCTCTGCGATCAGGACTCAATCAGAGTAGGATTCCAGACTCCCACATTAAGTCAGCTGTCAGGTTAGGTGTGTTGATCGCCCCTACAGACAGGACAACACATTTAGGACAACATCTTAAAAAAAAGGCAAAAAAAAACAGAATGACTTGGAAAATGTTTGTTGAAGACCTATGCTCCACTGGGAGCCAAAAAGGTAAGAGAAGAAGAAGAAGAAGGTGGTATGAACTCTTTTGATGTTTGTTGCATTGATTCTTTTAGCATTTCCCACTGTTCATCAATGCTTTGTATCTTCTCTATTGCATTGTACCGGTTCTGAATTGTGATTTTATATTTGTCTTGCTGCTTCTTGTCTGATTATAGTAAATCTAAATTTAACTTGATGTTAACTGAGGCTCGTTTTGTTGTTTTTAATTTTACTCTAAGCTTTCCCACAACTAGTACGTGATCACTATTGCAATCTGCCCCTGGTCTAGTTTTCACACACACCAGACTGTTTTCTAAATCTATTGCTTATCATTATATAATCAATTTTATTACGTGCGTTGTCTCCTGGGCTTTTCCATGTCCACAGACGTCTTGGATGTTGCTTAAACCAGGTGTTTCCTATCATCATGTTGTGGGTTCTTGCCCAGTCAATAAGTTTCTCACCTCTTTCATTCCTCTCGCCTAAGCCAAAATGACCAACTACTTCCTCAACTCTTTCCTTTCCTATTTTTGCGTTAAAATCCCCTACAACTATGGTGTTTTCATGTGGTTTGCATTCATGAAGTGCCTCATTTAACTCGTCGTAAAATTTATCAATTGTTTCCTCTAGACTGTCTGCTGTTGGTGCATAAACTTGTATAAGATTTATGTATATTGGCTTTCCATTCAATTTCACTAAAAGGACTCTGTCAGATACTGGGTAAAAACCTTTTACTGTTCTTGCTCTTTCTGCATCCAAGATGATACCTACTCCTCTTTGGTTTTCAGTACCACCAGAATAGATTATTTTATGTTTGTCAGAATACATCTCCCCTGATCCGGTGTATCTCATTTCACAAAGCATATGATGCCCCTACCGAACGAGGGTTTTCCATTTGAACCCCCCTTAACGTTGTTGTGGTGATTTTTATTGTTGTGGCGATTCATGATTGTTCAAAGAAGTTACGACGGTGGTTTTCTGTTGCATTCCGTGGGTTTGTTTACGGTTGGCTCCGCTAGCCTTTGACTAAAAAGTCTCACCCACAAGGCAGTGGGGTTGGTTTACTTCGGGGGTAACCTCCCTTAGCCTTTTACTCTCCCGAGCTTACCTGCAAGGCAGCAGGGCAGCCACAGGTTGTACTGTTTACTGCATACAGTAGCAGGTAAATTTACCTGACCTGACAGCATATATATATATATATATTTGAGCGCTTGGTACGTTTGTCTTGTTGGTGGCGAGTGCGTGATCAGTGTTGCAGTATGCACTATATATAGAACCGTGTTTTTCCTACGCCACAATGATCAGGCGTGTCGACCAGACATGGTGATCAGAATCTGTGGATGTAATTATGGTCTTCTTTCTTTAAAACTGGGAGCTGCGATAGCTCAGTGGTTAGTAAGCTGGACTACAAAGGACAAGAGGTAGGGTTCGATCCTATCCGACGGCTTCCGGTTCACCCAGCCTTTAATGGTGACCTGATTTTTTTTCTGGGAAAGTAAAGCGGCACGGGCGTAATACCGACCGACCACATTACCCCAAAAATCATGTGCCGAAGGTTTGTAAAATGTATGGTCACCAATACCACATTACCTATACGCCACATGGCGTGGCGGGGGTACTGTACTTTTTACTTCTCTAAAACTGTTCGTTCCTTGGTAATGTTATTACGTGGCTCTTCATAAAATGCATCTCTTCTTCTTCAGTAATTTAAGCCATTGTTAGCGTATAGGCTCTGATAATGTTGACTGGCCAACCTCTAGTGAAGCTGAATATAGATACGTGCTTCAACACTTCCTTTGATGTTGTTATTGAGCTAACGTGTCTGTTGTGCCCAGCAAATGCTAGCCTATGAACGTGAGGCTGTTCGGTTCACAGTTCATGCCAAAAGAAGGTATCATTTTTATCTTTGATGGAATCACAATAAGCATGCCTGGGTTCATGGAAGGCTACGATGTCGACCTGCAGTTGTTTCAGCTCCATGTCAATTATGGATATTGTTGTTTATGTGCTCGTCTTTCAACAAGTCAAGTTTGTCTAATTTAGTGCACTTGGTACTTACATCCCACTTCCAAGTTTGAAAGAAATATTTTTCGTTCAAATCGACCTTTGTCTGGTCAATTTATGAAGTAATGGGCTAATGCTTCGTCCACGTTGTAAGAACACCCGAATATTGAAGTGGAGACGGGTTCAGTAGTTGATCAAGTTGGGGCGTGGCTCCGTACAAAGAAAGAGAACTTTCTCCGATTTCCTGTCGACGTCCATAACTGCCAGATACAGGAAGGGGAAGTCGTAAACGTTTACAATTTTGTCCATGAAATCTGTTCGCTGAAAGGCTGTATAGAGGGATCGACGACATTTTAGCATGAAGTGATTTGGGTTTTGTTCACTAACAGACGCAAGAGAAATGATAACGTCCTTCATGCAAATGGCCTATATGAAATGCAGTGATATTGCACATATTTTTTCATGACCTTTTCCGGACGGTGTGGTTAGTACCTGGCCGCTATATTTTTCCCACATCAATTCTGTTGAACCTATCTTCACTGTCAAAGGTTAAGTTTACATAAAATTCCTGCGTATTTAAAAAAAGAAAGAAAGAAAGAAAGAAAGCTCGCAGCAACTGGAAGTCGAACCTAAACTATCTAGTAAGTAGAAGAGTGTTCTGACCACTTCTCTGCTGCGGTTATACAAAGAAAAGAGAAGAAACTGAGAAAATAAACCAGGATTGTGATTAGAACTTCCCATATAACGTCAGGGTTTTGAAGTTTGGTTTTCCTTAAGGATGCAAGTAATCGACCCTCGTTACTAAGTGTTATCCCATTGGTGCGTGCTTATGTTTTATATCTTTATTTTATGTTATTATTATTTTCCTTCCGGGACAAAGATGGCACATAGGGCGTAAGCTATTGTTCTCTACTACTGACGATTTGCTGCTAGTTCTTGTAGTTCTTGGTTGTTTCTTAGTCCCATGGGTGAACCTTCCCTAGTAATTGTTCTGCGTAGCGAATTGTTCTTTGTCTTCCTTGTTTTCTTTTACCAGATGGTTTCAACATGAATGCTTGACGTGGAAGTGTTTCTTCATTCATTCTCAGCACCTGACCGATGTCATGTCCAAAGCATTGTTCTTATAAAACTCGACACATTCTTGTTTTGATTCGTCTCTTATCTGTTCATCTAAGAAAAATACATTTTAGTTCTAGTTCCAGAAGAATTATCCAAATTATCAGTAAAGGAGGCACGAGTCGTCTACATTCTGCTCACTCTAAAACTTTATATCTTCCAGGAGTGGTTTCACTATGTGACACCGCACTAATGAACATTAATTGTATAACGGAACTAATTGTGTATTAACGATGTGTTATACACAACATAACGATGTTTTAGTTATTGTGGGATTATGTCAGTCTAGAGAAACGATGGATCTTAGATCCCAAAGTAAGGAGGATTATGGCACATGTTGCTTATTCTCCATACGCGTAAGTTTAGAGTCATCTGCTTATTGGGTTCGTCTGATTTTAAGTCTGTATTTACTACATCTTCGGTTAGAGCTGTCTTTAGCGAGCTCTTTCTGGTCAACTAGACCGTGTCAAGCACCCTCTTGTCACGTTTACAAACGTCTATATAATGTAGGTTTTCATAGCCCTACCAAAGAAATCTGGTGCGAGTGAATGCAATGATCATCGCACAATAAACCTTATGAGTCACGTGACTAAGATATTACTAAGAATCCTCATGCGAAGAGTGCGAAACAAAATCAGTCCAGAAATTAGTGATGAACAGGGTGGTTTTGTTGGAGGTAAAGGAAAGAGTAGTAGAAGAATAGGGTTTTATAACGCGCCAAAAGTTAAAAAAACATGTTCAAAACATGTTAAGATATGTTAAAAAAACATAGTTGATAGCGAATAAAAATGTTCAAAAACATCGGTGACTCATCGGGACGGCGGCTTATCTCGGGGATTATCTCGGTCGGGGTGTAGCGGTACGGCGGTTTATCTCGGCCGGGGTGTAGCGGTTCTAAAACTTGGGAAAGGGGGACCTGTGGTGTAGCGGTTCTAAAACTTGGGAAATGGGGTGTGTGTGTGTAGTATCGCTGCTCACTATCAACATGTCACCCCGGGCGGGCGCGTGCGATCGGCGCTCGGGTCGGGGTACGGATCGGTGCTCGGGTCGACGGCTCGGCTCTCGGCGTGCGGGACAGCCCCGTCCCGTGTTGATACTCGTCATGTGTGTCCCCTCAACAGCATCATCAAGCCTCCCATTGGTGTCGCACAACTTTCGGCTCAGTGAGGAGAGTATTATAACTGCTGGTAGTGTGACCATAAGGCCAGGTGTACAAATATGTCACGGGGTGTTGAAGTAGTATCGCTAACACTTAACATCGTTAGCAACATCATCATGTGTCGTGTTTTGTAGTAAGGTGGTGCAAGGCCTTACCGCCTGTTTTTAACTAGGGTAAAATAGCCCTCCCGATTCCCCCAAAGAAACTACCGCTCTGACTTCGATCACCTATAAACACGGGCATTCCATCAACCCCCCCCCCCCACGACAAAAGTCTTCATATAACTCAACATCTCGATGAAGGTGGGTGTGTCTCACCATTATACCAGCTCGAGATGTTTCTTCGCTCGAAAGTGTACTGGCGCTCTACGTTTCTAGTGACGTTCCGTGGGTGAATGGAATTGCTTTTCCGTGTTCGTTGGCTAAAAGGATTTCCACGGTATCGAAGGAAAATCGACTCAGGGGTAGGTAGTGAGGCTTATCGTAGATCTGAAACACCACGGTGTGATTTCTATTGAGAACAGGTACGCTCCTGAGGAGAGGCACCATCACATCCCCGACCGGTCTGGGGGAAACGAGATCGCAGTAGACGTAGACATTCTTCGCAATACTTTCCAAGTCCATTACGCCCACGCTGTAGATATCGGGAGTTGTGTCTGATATAGAGGTCGTGGGGAAGGCTAACATGTTTTTCAAAGTGTCGCTTATGGTAACACTGACCCCTTTTTCGTAGAGTTTCAAGATGGCTTTATTCACCTCTTTTGCGTAAATGAATCTAATTTTTTTCGCTTTCACATCCCTGTTCGACACCCCCGCCTCCGCTTTTACGATCAACGCATTTAACGCGCCGATGAACGCATCGGGTATCTTGTATAACCCAGGCTCCAGAGTCACGTTGAAATGCGATCTAGCATCGCAAATATCGTCGTTAGCGAGAGATTCGTAATGAATCCAGACATCACCCTCTATTACATTGAAATAATTAAGCGGAAACGGTATCTCCACCAATGCGATCTCATACTGCGTCGAAATGTCAATGGTCTGAGGGAGTTTAACGAAAAAGTGGCCGGGGTTATTATCCTTAAAAAGTTCCATAGATGCATTGCTGGGTAGGGTGACATAAAAACTCATTTTACTTGTTTCACCGTCGCCTCTCCAAGTTTGGATTCGGTATCATGTAACCCAAACAGCTGCTCAGTAGGGCTATCCACAGTTTTTCGTTCTTTGCGTCTGGCTTTTCGGTGGTCAGATTGAACAGCGAGACCGCGACAACGGTATATATAACTACCACTTGACAAATAAAGACAAGTTCTAAGTAGAGGGATAGTTTCCCAAACACCGACCTCAGCATGGTTCGCTCTCTCCTCACTCCCGAGTTTACGGCTCGCAAATCGGACTCTCCAAAAGTTTCCACTTCTTCTTCTTCTTCTTCGACTTCTTCTTCTCTCATCTCTAGTTTTTGTATCTGACAATGTCCTTGGATGGTATCCAACTGTTGAATGAAGAATCGTATCCAAACCACTTAACTGAACTCTCTTTTCGGCCAAATGATGTGCGACGCTAGGTTATGATACTCTCGATTCTGTACTCGTGCTTATCTCCAACTTTTTGAATTTCCGGTGTGTAGAATGAGCCCTCTATCTCATCCCCCTTATCGTCTTTCAACACATATGTAACGTGGTTTGTTTCATTTACTCGACTGATGGTAAAGAGTTCCTCCATCCAAGCTGGAGCATAACCTTTTTTAAGATTAGCTCTCCCCAGGACCAGTCTAACTCGATCACCAAGCTTATACAGGGGTCTTTCAAATTTAAAGTTGTGTTTGTTACTATACAACGTGTTTCATACCTGTTCTTGATTGTCTGCGTTGACGTCGACCGGTGCCATTTTTATACTTCTGTGATACGAATGGTTATAACTTCGAAGTAGGGCGGGTAGGACTCGGACATAAGACAGTTTATTGGATTTCGTGAAATATCGCCACATCATTTGTTTCAGAGTCCTATTAAAGCGCTCCACCACGGCGGCCTTAATATCTTCGTTCTGTGTAGTGAAATCTTTTTTTAGGTCTCAATTTATATGTGGTTACGGGTGGGGTGGTTTCATTACCTATCTTTGGGGTTTCCGCTGCTGGTGTCTTGGTCAGCTCTGGTGGCACCTTGATTGATGGTGATGATGGTGGTGGGGAAGGTGTTTTTTCTGTTGACGTGTTGTGTTGAATGAGATCGACCGAGCCCAATGAGCGTCGTTTATACTGCTCCAATGTAGTTAAATACTGATGCAGAGCACGTTGGTACACTCTGACCTTATCAGCGGGTGCTAAATCATCGCGGAATAGGATACGTTGCATTTCATCATCTAATTCTCTCAAGTTGTCACCGATCGCCTCGGGTGGGGTATACGTGCTAGTAGTCTGTTTAAGACCCTCGAGGAATCGAGGATCCATCAAAATCATTTTTTTGGTCATTGTTACGCCCCTAGTACTCCCCCGAGAATACTTAATACAGGTCGGAGCAAAGCAACTATGAACCCACCGGTTTGTAGAATCTCTTTCCGCCGCTTAAGATTCGGTTTCTTTTTAGTGAGAAGTATCAACTTGTTCTTGTGTCGACGCAGCTCGCACTTCTGTCGCTGGGTGAGTCTAACATTACCTTTTAATATGTTATGACAACACTCGCACAAAAAGTTAATGAGTTTGGGAGAGGCTGTTTTTAATATGGCTCTTAAACCACGCGGCGAGGCGGCGCGCATACATTTCAACATTTCACCGTATCGTCTAAGTGATTCATCACACATGATTCTCTACTTTGGCACGCAGACGATTTGTCTCTCCTCTGGAAATATTTTTTATTCTCAACCTAAGATTATCAGGTGTATCCTGACGAAGATCAACCAGAAAATAACCGTGAGGAGACGCTGTCGCGTCTTTAAAACTATCTTGGAGGTACCCCACCTTTCGTGGGTACATTTGTTTAGCCAGATTGATAATTTGACTTCCGTCTCTCGGATTCTTGAAAAGGACTAAGTAATGTGTATTGAGGCTTATGGTTCAATGTTCTTTATTTTGTTCCGAATAGATTTTGAACAATGTACATCACACTAATATCTCTGTGATGACTACCTTTGGTGAATCATTTTGTTACCCTCTCGTCCGTCTCAGACATCAAATCATCGATGACGATCAGTCTTCTCTTCTTACCACTGTCCAATTTATCGATGTCTGGTAGACCCTCTATAAATCTCACTGACCCCATAGTCTCGTATATTGTTTGCTATTCCCCATAACACCATATAACTTCCTCGGGTACGGGGACAGCTAACTCGTGAAGGTTCTGTATAAACGTTTGCACAAATACCGTTTTTTCACACCCTGTAGGACCGGCTATCAGAGCTATGAATGGCTGTTTCCATCGTGGATCCATCCTCACAAGTGAAACTTTAGTGATTATACCACCGAAAAAATGTGATTTTAGGTCAGCACGCGAGGTTTCCCCTCTTCACCTCTGGTCTATTTTAAAATCCACATCTTATATAAACACTACAGTATTTCCTAGTCTCAAATGATGCTGTTGAGGGGACACACAACACGAGTATCATCACGGGACGGGGCTGTCCCGCACGCCGAGAGCCGAGCCGTCGACCCGAGCGCCGATCCGAACCCCTACCCGAGCGCCAATCGCACGCGCCCGCCCGGGGTGACATGTTGATAGTGAGCAGCGATACTACACACATACACACACCCTTTCCCAAGTTTTAGAACCGCTACACCACAGGTCCCCCTTTCCCAAGTTTTAGAACCGCTACACCCCGGCCGAGATAAGCCGCCGTCCCGATGAGTCACCAATGTTGTTGAACATTTTTATTCGCTATCAACTATGTTTTTTTTAACATATTTTAACATGTTTTAAACATGTTTTTTAACTTTTGGCTCGCAAAAACCCTTTTCTATTACTACTAACGAGCAATGCCATATATGTCATAAGATCTTTAGTAGAAAGAGCCATAGAGGTGAAAACATATCTATACCTATAGTTCATAGATTATACTAAAGCATTTGACAAAGTAAAGCACCAAGAAATAATCAAAATTTTAGAAAGCATTAACGTAGACAGCAAAGATCTAAGAATAATAAAGAACATGTACTGGCAACAAACAGCGGCCATAAGTACTGGAAAGCAATTGGGAATGTTTCAACATATAAAACAAAGTGTTAGGCAAGGTTGTGTGCTGTCGCCAGATTTATTTAATATGTATAGTGAGATTATTTTAAGATCCATAAGGGGCATGCCTGGAATAACAATCGGAGGTCATAACATAACTAATTTAAGTATGCTGATTATACAGTCTTAAGTAATCTTAAACTTAAAATTAAATTAAAAAGGTATAATACAACGAATAAGGGTAGAAAGTATTTCAATGTAGGGTTTCTTAAAGAACAAGGAATTAAAGATAAATTCGCAGTCACAATATCAAACAAATACCAAGTCCTCCAACAACTAGAAAATACAATAAATATAGAAGATCATTGGAAACAGGTAAAAAATATATGGAAAGAGACATGCGAAGAAACACTGGGGAAAAGAGAACGCCAGAATAAGGCATGGATGACAGCAGAGACCCTGGATAAAATTAAAGAAAGAAAGAACAAGAAAGCAGACATAAATAAAAGCAAAACAAGAAGTAATAAAGCCAAGACACAGGAAGCTTACACAGAGGTGAACAAAGAAGTGAGAAGATGCATTAAAAGGGATAAGAGGAAATATATAGATGAACTAGCTAAAGAGGCAGAAGAAGCAGCAAATAAAGGGAATATGAAAGAACTGTACAACAGCACAAAGAAATTAGGTGGAAAATACAAACAGATCAACGCCTTTATCAAAGACAAGAAAGGAAATCTGCTTAGTAATATAAGGGAACAAATGGAGAGATGGAAAGAACACTTTGAAGAACTTTTGAACAGACCCGGCTCAAATAATCCTCCAGATATACTACCAGCAGAAGAAGAGTTACACGTTAACTGCGGAAAACCAAGCAAAGAAGAAATAATGAAAGCCATCAAATTATTAAAAGATGGTAAAGCCACAGGACCAGGTGAAATTCCTTCGGAAGCCATCAAAGCAGATATTAACACCTCTACCAAGATGTTACAGGATCTATTGGATAAAATTTGGGAGAGGGAAGAAATACCTAAAGACTGGAGAGAAGGTTATATGATCAAACTACCAAAGAAAGGAAGTTTACAGGAGTGCACAAATTATAGGGGAATTATGCTACTATCAGTGCCAGGAAAAATATTAGGCAGAATCATTCTGGAGAGACTAAAAGAGGCTATAGAGAAACACTTGAGAGATGAACAAGCAGGTTTTAGGAAGAACAGATCATGTGCTGATCAAATAACTACCCTACGTATAATAGTTGAACAAAGTTTAGAACTAAAATCCCCACTATATATTGGATTCATAGATTACGAAAAGGCATTTGATAGTTTAGACAGAAGAATGCTTTGGAAGTTGCTGAGTCATTACGGAATCCCCATAAAGTTTATTAACCTGATAAAAACAATGTATGAAGGAACAAAATGTAGTGTGGTGCATGAAGGACAGCTTACAGAAGCATTTGAAATAAGAACAGGAGTAAGGCAAGGATGCCTCCTGTCTCCATTTCTCTTTCTACTGGCCATAGATTGGATTATGAAAATAACTCAAAACAACAGAAATGGGATCCAGTGGTCACTGACCAAACAACTTGATGATTTAGACTTTGCTGATGACATAGCTCTCCTATCACACAGCCATCAACAGATGCAGGATAAAATGAGTATATTAGATGAGAGATCACAACAGCTAGGACTAAAGATTAATAGAGATAAGACCAATATTATGAGAATTAATGCAGTTGGCAATAACCATATAAAACTAGGAGAAATACCTCTACTAGACGTACAATCTTATATATATCTGGGCAGTAATATAGATAAAGAGGGAGGAACAGAAAATGATACCAAAATAAGGATATCAAAAGCAAGAGGAGCTTTCATTGCACTGGGAAACATATGGAAATCCAAAGAAATTAGGCTAAATACAAAAATAAAAATTTTCAACTCAAATGTTAAGTCGGTCCTATTATATGGCTGTGAAACATGGAGAATGACAAAATTGACAATCACGAAAGTACAGACTTTCATTAATGGATGCTTGCGCAGAATAAAGGGATGGAAATGGCAGGACAAAGTCACTAACGTGGAATTATGGAGATGTACCGGTCAAATACCAGTGGATAAAGAGATACAGCGAAGATGATGGCGATGGATAGGACACACACTACGGAAGCCAACTGAGAGTATTACACAACAGGCCCTTTTTTGGAATCCCCAGGGGAAAAGACAAAGAGGAAGACCAAGGAATTCTTGGAGAAGACAGATAGAAGCAGAGATGAAGATGATGGGGAAGACATGGAATGATCTTAAAAGAATGGCAAAAAACAGAACGACTTGGAAAGTGTTTGTTGAAGACCTATGCTCCACCAGGAGCTAAAAGGTAAAAGAAGAGAGATTATACAGTCTTAATCGCTAAGAGTGAAAATGAGTTACAAGAAATGTTGGACATTATAGTGAAAAAAAGCAAAAATAAAGGACTCAACTTAATAGCAAAAAGACAGTAGTAATGGTAACAACAGAGAAAAAGACATCACCTCAGTGCAAAATAAAGACAAGTGGAACAATATTAAATCAGGTAAATGAATTTAAATATTTGGGAACTTTGTTAACCTCAGACGGAAGATGTACGAAAGAGGTGAGATGCAGAATGGCTCAGGCAAAATCAGCTTTCCAAAAAATTAGGAAGATACTATGCAATCAATTTTTGACAATAGAAACAAGAAAAAAAGTTCTTAAATGTTATGTAGAGCCAGTCTTAACATCTGAATGTGAATCATGGACAATAGGACAACAGAAAAAAAAAATCACTGGAGTCTGTAGAAATGTGGTTTTACACGAAGAATATTGAGAATACCTTGGACAGCTAAGAAGAGTAATGAAAACGTTCTGAAAGAGGTCAAAGCAAAAAGAGAGCTAATTTCCAATATTAGGAAGAAACAATCATCATTTTTGGCCATGTAATGAGAAGAGAACAACTGGAATATGTTGTAACAACTGGGGAAATTGAAGGACGAAGAGATAGAGGAAGCAAAGATAAAAAAAATAACAAACAGCTTAAGAGAATGGCTTGGCAGAAGGTCAACAACAGAAATGATAAATAACTGTCGAGATCAAAATTTGTGGAGAGACATGATCACCTGCGACAGCAGGCCCGGTACTTGATGTTGATGATGATGTAATTTAGGAAGAGATACCTTCCTTTCTTTTGCCAGAGTGTCTCTCTGTATAAGATGCATATATAAATCTGCACATTTTGTATTGGGCACAGTTACTTCAGCCATGTTAGATGCTGAGGGATATGACACGAAGTTGACATAGGGCACGAATTCTGTACGTTGTTATATTTTACCGTTAGATTTATGTTTCATTGAAATAAAGAAAATGAGAGTAGACGTTTCAATGAAGAGCTAATTTGACACTAATGTATGAACACATTGGAGCTGTGAATTTTTAATCAGTTAAGACGTAGAGAAACGCTAAACGTAACATTGTCACGACAAGCAACAACAGCAGGCGTCAGCTTCCTTGCCGAGATTGAGAATTTCGACCAGAACAGGGACGTGTGGCGAGATACAATACGGGTCCTGTGTAAGATCTGACACTTGATAAAAAAGATCGTCGAACAAAGAGAGTGTAAATTATCTGACCTAAGTGCCGTCTTTGACTTAAATAATAACAGGAACTGCGAATACAATCGTTTGGAACGAAGAAGAGAACTGAAGACAAGATTATAACACCAAAATGACGTAACACAAAACTATCAGGAAACCGTTGCACTGATAATTTAAAATGACCTTTTGTAGTGCACGAATCAACGCTTGGAACATCAGTTAAACAGATGTAATTAGGAGCAATAAATTGTATACCATTAGAGATAAAAAGAGCTATGGGAACATATTAGCCCGCAGTGAAATGTGAGAAGTTTGTGGGTATGCAGAGAAGAGATTAGAAAGTTAATTGCACATACTATTAGATGAGCTTTCCCATGGAATTCACAGTGAAGAGGCAAGGAAAACTCAAACACACATAGGGACGAAACATTGAGACGGAGACCACTAAGATGAAATTTGCCTTTACATGATTGAAAGAGACCGCAAATGACAGCAATACATTTAGAATTCGTGTTGATGGCTTCCACCATAAGGAAGGAAAGAAAAAAAAGGCACGAACATGCATATACTAAAGGGAGGTCAAAAAGTAATGCACACCAATTTTTTCTCGGCTAATAATAAAGATAGGAAAATGAAATTTTGCACACTTGGAATATGACATGTTCCAATTATGTGCACCAAATTGCACAGCATTCTGAAAAATATTACGCAATCTATGAACCGTTAAAATGGAGCTTGTCAACAATGTCCGTTACAAACAGCGAATTGTCATAGAATTTCTGGTAGCGGAAAAAGAAACTGTGGCAAACATTCATAAACGACTGTGTGCAGTGTACAAATGTTCTGCAGTCGATAGGAGCACAGTTAGTCGCTGGGTTCAGAGAATTAAAGCTGCAGAAAGTGTACGAGTGGAGCTGCATGATTTACCGCGTTCAGGACGTGTTGCCTCGGCTACCAGCACAGACATGTTAAACCGGGCTGATGCCATTGTTCGTAAGGATAGGCGTATCACTAGTCAGCAATTGGCATTGCAGCTTACAGTCAGCAAGGGAAGTGCAATCGCAATTTTTAAAACTCTCGGATATTCAAAGATTTGCGCTCGATGGGTTCCTCGGTGCCTAACAAATGATCACAGAGTTCAAAGGAAAACATTCTGTTCTGAATTGTTGGAGCGTTTCAGTGTTGAAGGAGAAATGTTTTTGTCAAAAATTGTTACCGGTGACGAAACGTGGGCACATTATTATGAGCCTGAAACAAAAATGCAGTCAATGGAATGGCATCATCCGCAGTCACCAAAAAGAAAAAAACTCAAAACATCTCCATCAGCCGGAAAGGTGATGATCACTGTCTTCTGGGACATTGATGGTGTGATTCTTGTTGATGTAATGACAAGAGGTGAGACAATCAACTCGACAGCTTACATCAATACACTGACAAAACTCAAATATCGGTTCCACAGAGTTCGGCCTAATAAGCCATCTGCAGATTTGTTGCTTCAACATGACAATGCACGCCCTCACACAAGTCTGGTAACACGGGAAGCAATCAACAAATTTGGTTGGACTGTACTGCCCCATCCTCCTTACAGCCCTGATCTGGCTCCCTCAGATTTCCATCTGTTTGGACCACTCAAAAAATTCCTGCGTGGGAAACACTTTGACAATGATGAGGATGTGATCCGTGCAGTTAAAAAATGGCTACGCGAGCAGGACAAAACTTGGTACAAACGAGGCATTCATGACCTAGTTTCGCGTTGGCGTAAGGCAATACGCTTGGACGGAGATTATGTTGAAAAAGAGGTAGTGTCAAGGGGATGTTCAGCTACAATCTGTGAAAATTTCACACATTTTGCCCGAATAGTTTCCGAAAAAAAAATTGGTGTGCATTACTTTTTGACCTCCCTACGTACATAGAATATACAAGACAAACCACCCGACTGGACTACTGACGTTCGGAGAACTGGTGTTTGATTCCCGCTGGGAGCAGTGTGAGTTGTACTCGTGGTGGGGAAAAAAAATTTCCCCGGTCGACCCAGCCGTTGGCAGAAATGGGTACCAGTGTATTACCCTGGGAAGGTGAGGAATGTTGCCTCGCATCTGAGTTTAGATGCTTGAGGCGACACTATACAAAAATCTCCGAACACTTCTGGATAGGCGGCCGAGCACATATGGGTGTAAACTCGCGTGCTAAGACGCCGGTTCAAGTCTCGTACTCTACCTTTACCAACGTTAACTTAGTAACTTCCAAAGCATTGTCTAAGCTATCAGATGCCTTTCGTAATCGGTGAATCCTATAGAAAGTGGGGACAGTAGTTCTAAGATTTGTTCAACTATTATATGCAAGGTAGTTATTTGATCAGCACATGTCCAACATGTGCTAATAACCTAATAACCGAATAGCAAAGCAAGCTCTCATGTGGGAAATAACAGGTAAGAGAAAAAAGAAGAAGACCCAGAGCGACACTGAGAAGAACATTGCTGAGAGAGGCAATAGCAGCAGGAATCGGCTCCCTCAATAAGATAGAGCTGCTTGCACAGAACAGAGACAAATGGCTAGATTTGATAAAATATCTTTAAAAGAGTTGAAAACTGCTAGAACAAAAATTCAGATAAGAGAAGGAGTATTTTGGTCTACGCCCTATGGGCCGGCTACGGCTCAAAAGGTCAATAGATAGATAGATGATTTATTCTTCTTTGTGTCGTGTGTTCGTGGTTCGATAGGCAAGCACATGGTTCGACGAAAAATGTCGACGGCATTGTGTGTGTTCAACCCATATGTGAAACGTCTGTGACGGTGGATGGGGCGGATGAATCAGAAATTATCAACGGCCCAGAAAGCGAAAACAACAAAGTGTGTGGTACACATGAGGCATATTCAGAACATGAAAGACGAATATGGCAGACCACCGTGAAAAAGATTGGAGTCTCATCACGTACTAGTCCAGAGGAAGCCATGGAGAGGAACTACTAAGCACAATTCAAACTAGACAAATGCGATTTTTGGGCCATTTTAAAAGACAAAACAGCCTACTAAAATTAATACTGGAGGGGAAAATACAAGGTAAAAGAGATAGAGGCAGACCAAGAGTAACATGGACGAGTAACATCAAAGGATGGACAAATCAGCCCATGACAACCTGCACCATCAAAGCAAGAGACAGAGCAGAATGGCGCTCCATGGTAGCCAACCTTCGTTGTGGAGACGGCACTCGATGATGATGATTTTGAGGTTTATTTGCGTCTTTCGGTCCAAGCCATCCGACTTCAGCACAGCAACTCTGAGTACATATTTGTCTTCCCTCTTCGATCCCTACTCACTTGGTCAGACTAGATTGGTTAGTCTGTTACTAGAGGTACCGCGAAGAGATGTAGTCGGATCTGGATGGTTCTGTTTGACCGATCCTGGCGCAAGCCATCAGCTTCCAGCTCTGTTGCTGTCAGATGCCTGCCTCCATAAATGTGTTCTCCGTCTTGTGTTTCTCAATCTGCTAGAAATCTTCGGTAACTCTTACACATTATGACTGGAAGTCAAAAGAGCAACTTCATCTTCTGAGCAGGTTACTTGATAATGTGGGAACCACGATAGCTCAGTGGTTAGTGAACTGGACTACAAAGGACAAAAGGTCGGGTTCGATCCTGACAGACGGCTTCTGGGTTCACCCAGCCTTAAATGGGTACCGGATTTTTTCTGGGAAATTAAAGTGTCACGGGCGTAATACCGATCACATTACCCTAAACATCATGTGCCGAAGGTCTATAAAAATTATGGTCTCTATCACCATATTACCTATACACCACTTGACGCGACGGAGCTCTTTACTTTTATTTTTTTCTTACCTTGATAATGTACATTTGTCTTCTAGTTGTTTGCAATCTCTCGACTAATGATTCTTTTCTTATTCTCTTTATTGAAATGTTGTTAAATTGAAGTAAACTGCTTTTTTTAATTTAAAAAAATCAGATATAGCAATATTTTTGCCTTTGGCCCAAAACATCCGACTTTAGCACGACATATTTGGTACCAGGTTTGTCTTCCCTTTTATCCGACGGACAGACAACATCAAAAAAGCGCTACAACAACATAGGGGTACAGCTGGAACATATTGTGACAACTGGAAACATTGAGGGTAGAAGGGTTACAGACAAACAGCGAGAAAAGTTACGAGACAGTTCAAGTGAGTGGTTAGGTAGGAAGTCATAATATAGATGATAAACGATTATAGAGGTGGAAAGTTATGGAGGGACATGACCACCTACGCCAATAGATTATGATAATGATGGTGAAATCCTCCAGTCGACTCAATTAAAAGAAGAATTAGTATGTGCTCATATGGATGGGATAGTAAAAGAAGAGCGAAGAACAACATTGGTTTCCTCACTACCAAAGACATTGGCCTAGTATGGTTAAGCAAAATTCTTCACTCATTTGTATTATACCCTTACCACCACCTCTAGCTTGGCCCTAGATAACGTACATATCTGTGGCTGACGTATTTAGGATACCGTAGTAAAAATTACTACCATTAAATTGTAACATTATGGGTTTTAAAATTAGTGTTTTCTTTGAATTTGTTGACATGCAGCTGCGCGTTTGCAGTAAGATAGACATATGAAAGTCGTTTTCCTGTCTCATGTTGATTTACGACCTGAATTTGACCTCAGGTGCGAACGTGTTACAACATATATCGGTACGGTCGCCATTAGTCTGTCAGTATGTACGGCTACCGCATAGCGTTTTTCGCTGTGTTTCCCGAATTACAAAGGATTGTTTAATGTCGGTCGACGGCCGAGAAAATTTCCCTGGTCGCAGAAAAAAAAGAGGAAAAAATCAACAAATGACTTGAAAATTAGTACATTTTTTTTCGCATTACATGAAATCGAATCTCACGAAATCGACAAATAAAAAATCAAACAATGGTAACAAATCAAACACTCAGAGGTCCACCGGAAGTGGTAATTAAGAAGGGACCTCGGATGGGAAGGCGGGGGAATGTTTTATCACCGCAAAGTACCACGTTTTGAAGAATGTGTGTTTTTGCGGTAATTTTTACTACGGTATCGTAAACTAGGGCTAAATTAATATTGAATAAACATAAAAATGTCTTTTACAATTTCTCTCGGTTAGATAATTTTAGATATAAGAATAATAGTTTTATTTCTGAATGTATTAGTGTGTGTGAAGAGTCGTAGTAAAGAAGTAGTCTGCGAGGACAACGGCTTGTAGGTTCACCCAGCCCTTCAATGTGTAAAGAAAAGTAAAGGATACATTCACGCCTTGCCAGGCGTATGGGTAATATGAGTTAGTGACCAAGTGTGCACGTGACTACTCACATTGTTGGTGATGCAGTCAGTATCTCGCCAGACCACATTGATTTACGTTCCATAAAAATTCTCTGGTATCGACCTTTCGATGCTGGGTGTGTTACAGTGTGTCTGATCCAGGAAGGATAAAGTGGCAATCAGAGGAAGAATAGAAGAAGAATATAAGGAACGTGAGAAGAAGAATAAGTTGGGTTTGGTGTAGAATAACAAAGTAGACGTAAAAATAAGCGAGCGTAAATTAGTTAACAATTCAACGGAGAATAGCGTTGGACTCCGTACAAACAGGTGGTTGAAATTAGGAGGGATTTTCGGCACGCCATTGATGTGAAATCGCTGGACGGGCTGTGAAACATTCGGAGATAACAAGCCGACAAGGTGACGTAATCACGACTGCACGAGAGGATCCCAGATGCCGAGACATCTTGCGATGTCCAGCGGTATGAAACGCTTGAGCTCTCTCTGATTAGAAGATTAAAGGATAGGGAGCCACAGAATGAGAGAACAAAGTAAATTAAGTGGAAACTTAGGTTGGTCTAGGAGGCCAATGGCAGCTTGTAATAGGAGTGACTGGCATATGTCTTCAGGACCCCTCAAGTAATGAAGATCAGAGATATAATTATAAGGTGAAGTTAATGAGATAGTAATTGGTCCCTGACGAATGATAGAGGGACTATAACCATGGATTCTCTTAATCCTTAGCCAGGTGGGAGTAGCTGACATGGCCATAAAAGCAGGAAACTGACACTAACACACAATTATAACTACCAAACTCCTAACTCTTCAAAAATCTTCGAGAACTGTCCCAAAATCCAAAAGTGACGTGTTTCCTGGTTTTGTTGCAATGTAAGCCTCTCCCGTTTGACTGAGGACTTTGAGAATCCTAACTATGGTCGATCTACTCATCATCAGGAACTAACCACTACCTCTGTAACTCCGCCTTACAATTCTGTCACTAACCTCATTTCTTGAGCGTCTTGACAACATATGTCAATTACTTCTATTACTTAGGCTGCAATCAAAACAAAGCTGCTCTGACATACACAGGCTCGCTCTCAGACATCCTTGTTATCTCCACTGCCGCTGCATATCAGAGAGAACTCTGCCTCTCTTATCACGGGCTATCAAAGAATATCTACGGCACTCGGAATCCTCCGTTCCTTAGCTCGGTTCCTGACATAAAACGAGCCTGTTTTGGTTCTGAGACCTTCGTTATTCTCCGTTGTTGACTAACATTCCCGGGTTAGTGGACGATCTCTGTCAAGAGTGTCGGCATTCCGTCCAGCGATCTATCATTCGCTGTTCTTTCTCGTGCTGTCTCCGCTTAATCTCCACTAAGGTATTACAGCTTGTTATATCACACCGTTCCTGAGTCCGGTCAACGAATCTACGATCGTTAACTCTTGATCTCCTTTTTTTCCTTCTTTATTCTGCGGGATTCTCCAAACTACAACAAATTCTTCTTTTATTTTTCCGTCATATTCTTCTTTTATTCTTCCGAATTTGCTCACAGTATAACATACATAATTGTTTTGCTAAGAAAGACGGTACTGGTTTGGTACTGACCACGTGACCAAAAAATATGGGAATTGTCCAAACAGATGGGCATTAATGCAATATTGCCCCCTAAGTGTAGGCAGTTTTTTTCTCTCAATCTTTCTTTCTTGTGTACCATTTCAATTCTGATTATTGATCACTTTACTTTTCCACAGTCCTATTACCATTTGTAAAATAGAAACATTCAATATTTAAATTGCAGGCGCCTGCCTTTAGTGCAATCTATCTCTATTGTGTCTGTGCATTACTGTTTGTTACACCAGTTTAGCAGTTCCTCGTTTATTTTACTATTTCTTTTGTTCAGTGTGCGTGTGCCATTAATTTGAAAATCACTGCTAAAACCCGCGGTCCCATAATTTGTCCAGCGTTTGGCTTGACAGTGCAACACAGAGCCAGCGATTGTGCAGCCACCTCCTACTCAGTGCGCTTGCATGTAATCTTCTCTCTATAAACGAGTGTGTTCGCGGGTCAAGAAAACACTAACTGGTTTTGTGTTCAGTGGAGGAAACTGAATTGTTTTCAACGAATATGAGTAGTGTAGGAAACACAGAGAGAAAGTGGGATGCGAGACCATTGTATGAGGATCAGGATTTCCCAGCTGATTCCAGTGTGTTATTCCTCGGTGGAAGTCGATTTGGTGTGCGCTGGAAGCGGCCGTGGGTACGTATTGTTGTGTTCGTTTTGTTGTGTGTGCGTTTAATGTGTATCGATTCACTCATTTACAGTGGAAATAGAGATCACGGTACAAAAAAAGCAGTAGTATGTATTTTGTATGGGAACAAAGAGAACAATAAGAATGTTCACTAAGTGAGCATAGTTTTTTTAATTATCTGAGTTCAGTGTTTGAACTCTATTAACTTTACCCAAATTGGTAGAGTAGGCAGTAGGCATCGGTCTATTAGACTTCTGGACTTCATGGGCTTCCCCCAACAGTGGATTAAAATAATACTGATTCGATCCGGAAGATAAAATGACAATAAAGCTTTCTGAATTATTTCCAAGAAGGTGCTGTCTTCTCTCCTGTAATCTGTTTTTATGTTGGGACTTGAGAGGAGCTGAAGCGCTTGCGACCACGGTCGCAATAGCAGGGTCGGTGGATCATGAGCTGACCAAGACCTGGTAGTTCTGCTTCCTCAGGATCTCCTCCGATAACAGCCTGCGTCGAAACTGGCTGATTAACAGAAGCTAGGATTGCCGTGTTCCCTATAGTGGTGGCAATTAATTATATTTGATGTTGACATTTTTCAAAGTGCCGCGGGAGTCAGTATCTAAATTTATCACACACACTACACACGCACGCACACACACTGCTACTCTTATCTATAACACCGCTTTGTGCAATTATTTTGTATCCGTTTTCAATGAAAAATATAAAGCACTGTATTTTACCAACAAAATAAATTACAACCCTTCTTCTTATTCTTCTGCGATCATGGTTCATTCTGACTAGGATTCCGGACTGTTAATTCCGGACTATCATATGAAGGCAGCTGTCTGTTTAAGTGATTCGATTGGCCCGTAAAGTTTCCCTTCCACGGAGGTGGGTGTGGGCTACATTGTCCTCATCAGACCTGTTTACTGGGGGCAATCCTGTAGAATGTATTTAGTTGTCATGTTATCCAGTGTACAGTGGCACTGGCTGGTAGTTCCTATTTTGAGCATGGTGAGCATGTGGTTTCTCATTCTGTTGTGGCCAGTTCGTAGGTGAAGTAAGACGACTTAATCCCTCCTTGATAGATGGAAGTATCCGTCCCTCTCGTTATACTTTGGGCCTTATTGTTTCAATTTTTCATGGTACTGGCCTTTGATGATAGATATGGCTTCAAAATCTTTTTTTCAACTGAATACTGGACAATAAATGACATCACTCGCTAGAATAAAGCTGGAACATTCCGAGCACCAAGAAAACGCGGTGGGCGCAATGGCACCTGCGGTCACCGGGTTGATAACCACTGGACTACAGGAATTTAAAGTTGGGATTAACACGAGAAGAAAGTATTTTAATGAAAACTATGTCTAACATGCGAGCTCCCATCCAGCCGAAACCCATCTGTTGGGAGGATCTAAACATCTTTGCAGCAAATGAAATGAGCTTGAATTTACTAACTCATGACATTATATTTATATTATATCTTTCTCACATAAACAAATTATTTGTTGTTATCTTTGTCTCTACTTTAGAGACTAATTCTTCTTTCACTGGACATTAAATTAGTTATTCTACTTAGTCAAACAAATTATTTGTCATCTCCACATTAAACTAATGGTCTAATTCTTATTCTACAAACCAATTTAATCCTTAACCTACACACTACTAAACTAATTCATATGGGTTGAGGCATTACCTTCAAATAATCCGTAGTCTTGATGTAAACAAATTCTTCTTTTCAACCTATAGTCTTCACATTACTCTTACTTTCTATCATCTCATCTCTGTTGTCAAATCCACAAAACGAAAAGTCTATCATCTCACCACCGTTGTCAAATCCACAAAACGAAACGTCATCATCTCACCTCTCTTGTCAAATCCACAAAACGAAACGTCATCATCTCACCTCTCTTGTCAAATCCACAAAACGAAACGTCATCATCTCACCTCTCTTGTCAAATCCACAAAACGAAACGTCGTCATCTCACCTCTCTTGTCAAATCCACAAAACGAAACGTCATCATCTCACCTCTCTTGTCAAATCCACAAAACGAAACGTACGTCATCTCAATCTATGTATCTGTGGGTTAGTTTCGCTGTAATCTATTGAACGGTGTTGAATAATTTATACATACCTTCGTACTAAGTACATTCCGGCTTTACAGCCGATACAGTAGTAAACAATGTGGGCACATCACTCACGGAGCTCTGGGAAGTATTAACAGTGAGAAATAGCACTGCCTCCTTACCTCACAGTTCTTTTGCCTAGTATTTCCATTGTGCCCATATATATATATATATATGCATGTATAATGCTTCAATCTTATGTAACAGTATATGTTAAAATGTATATATGCTTTACCTTTTTGTATAGTCGTATTTCCAAAAACGAATAACCATATATATATATATATATATATATATATATATATATATATATATATATATATATATATATATATATATATATATAAATAGAGAGAGAGAGAGAGAGAGAGAGAGAGAGAGAGAGAGAGAGAGAAAGAGAGAGAGAATGTTTCACCCCATAATAAAACGAATAATGCTGATTAAATATACCATACAGGAAAATGCTTGGTCTCGAGGCAAGATGCCGGTCTCGAGACAGAGCGGTTGAGAGTTCAAATCCTGACTGCACCAGCTGGAATTTTTATTTTTGATTTCTCTCTGCGGCAATCACCCCTGGTCTCAGCAATGAGGCCCGGCTTGAAACGTCAATTACTCATCGACGGAAACAAAATACGAGTACCTCCGAAGACGGAGTTATATGCCTGTGCGGCGAGGGACCCCTGTGCACACGGCTTGCCGGGGAGAAAGAGGTTTAACACGCAAAATTCAGTTCCTAATCTCTAGAGACTTCGCCAGAGGTGAATATATATATATATATATATAGTACTATGGACAACAGGTCGAGTTCGATCCTGATCGACGGCTTCCAAGTTCACCCAGCTGTAAATGGGTACCGGATATTTTTTTTCTGGGAAAGTAAAGCGGCTCGGGCATAAAACTGACCACATTATCCCGTGTGCAGAAGGTCTGTAAAAATGAGGGTCACTAAAAGTATAATCTCTACACTCCACGTAACGCTGTGGGGCTCTTTACTTTACTGTTACATTTAAATATATAACCACACCATTGCATTTGCAGACACATGTCAACAATGATGCAAGAGGAAATGTATATATTTTGAAAATAAAAAAGTAAACAATGGCAGTTGAAACAGTTTAGGGGCAGAGTAAGAAACATTGACCTGAGGAAGAAACTCGAAATTGAACCAGCCATCGAATACATAAAGAAACAACAGATAAAATGGTTCGGTCAAATAAAAAGACAAAAAGAACTAACAATGACTCAAAGAGCCATAAACAAACGCTACGAAAACGCCAGATTAAGAGGAAGACCGAGAAAGAGATGGATAAAGGGAATACTAGAGTCACTAGGAGGGATAACACCAGAAGAAGCCAACAGAAGAGTAAAGAATCGCAGATTGTATCTCCCTCAACGCCAACGGCATAGGAGGAAGGATAGAAGAAGAAGAGGCAGAGGAAGAACAACAACACGAACAAGAAGAACAAGAAGAAGAACAAGAAGAATAGCAGTGACATGGTAAATACAAAAAAAAAGTGTCAAATAAGGCTTGAAATAATTACATTGTGGTGGTGGGGTAATGTGGATGTGTTAATAAAAGTGAAAGGAGAGAGGGCGAGGAGAGTTGAAGTTAATTAGCAATTGCTTTTAGTTTAATTTAGGTCAGCTAAGGTCAAAGGTTAATGTAGACACGGACAGGATAAACACAACCACTTACAGTATACAACGGCACTCATGTATGTTCTCTGTGCGTTCCTTCTGTAAGATCATATATAAATAAGAATGAAGAGAAACACAACCATTTCGAAGATACTATGAAACGATTTATTGGTGTGTTGTTTCTAATGTGTTTTTTTTTCCAGCAAGATAAAGGCTTGAAGATGCGAGATAATGAAATGTATAACAGTATTCGAATGAATAAGGTAGGAGTCTATTTATCATCGTAGCTCAGTGGTTAGTGAACTGGACTACAAAAGACAAGGGGTAGGGTTCGATCCCAACCAACGGCTTCCGGGTTCACCCAGCCTTAAATGGGTACCGGATTTTTTTCTTTGAAAGCAAAGCGGCACGGACGTAATACCGACCCCATTACCTAAAAAATCATGTGCTGAAGGTCTGTAAAATTTATGGTCACTAACACCATATTCCCTATACGCCACTTGGCGTGACGGGGGTACTTTATTTTTATTTACTATTCCTCATCGTGGTTCGGGGATGTTTACAAAACGTTGCATCATCATAATCCGTAGGAAAGAATCTCTGCCTCTGGCCAGACCTTCCACAGAACATTGTATTCATTCATCACAACCCATCTGAAAGAATCTCTGCCCCTGTCTCGACGTCCTGAAACCATGTCTTCCATTATTGTTCTTTCCAGATCTCTGTATCTTTTGCCGTGGCCGCATAATTTTAATTTTCTCAGTAAAATGTTATTTATTTGCCAATTCTTTTCAGTGTTTTTTTCTTTTAATATATCTTCAGTGTTCTTTTCATTATCCAATGTATCCTATAGATTGTTCTCTAGCATTTTGTTTCGGATGAACCAGTTTTCTTCATGGTTGATTGCGAGTTTGTCCATGATTCACAGCCATATGTTGCTGTCGGCAAGATACATGCGCACAGCAGTTTTAATTTTACTGCATTTATGTTAAGCCACATGTTCCTCATGATATTCAATTCGCGTGCTCTTATTGTCAATCTTCTTTTAATCTTCTAGCAGTCCCCATTGACAGCTATTACAAAACCAGGCTACTCATAGACAACTAAAATCAATGCCCTAGGAATGACTTTACTTCTTGGTTAGGATAGGATAAAAATAGAATCACACTTAGTTAGACATTGACACCACTCTTGTCGTTACCTGATGCCTCGTGGGTTATTACCTTAAAATTGCCTGAGCGGTGTTACCTAACCTTCCCTCAGTCGCAACGCCCTTCTGTAGCAGTCATCAAGTAACTTACGACCCCTTTTGTATAATAGCCAACAACAATAACTTGGGACCCTCTTTCAAATTAACCAGGTAACTTACAAACTCCATTTATAATAACTTAATAACCTCCTATCACCAAGCTTACAAGCCCTTCCAAGATTACTTTTAGTAGGCTGCTGTGTCTTTCAACTTGCTTCAAAAATCTCATTTCTCTTGTTTGAATGGTGTTTAATAGTTATCTTTTTCATTTTTAGTTGTTTTAAGACTTCATCGTTTGTTTTATTTTCTTTCCATCCAATTCTTCTATAAATCCACATTTCAAAGGCTTCTATTTTATGTTCTGTTTTCTTGTCTAATGCCCATATTTCTGCACCATACAGGAATGTTGAGAAGATATAAAAGATATAACATTTTGTTATTATTAGTTTTAGCCCTGGTGTTATTTGTTTTGATGTTAGTACATTTTTCATGGCATTAAAATTACTTTTTGCCATTCCTATTCTTTTGTTTATTTCAGTTGTACATTTTTCATCACTGGTTATAGTATCTCCAAGGAAGTTATAGCTCTGAACTGTCTCTAGGTCTATTCCTTCGACTTTGATATCCACTTGTAGGTTTTAAGTATTATCTTTGTTTATGATCATAGTTTTAGTATTTTGTTATATTCATATCTAATCAAGAGATTAGGCCTAACCATCAGTAACCATCAGAGAGTGAGGACGTGTTTTGAGATAAGAACGCCCTTCATAGAGAAACGGAGACAGAACATCAGAGATTGATGACAGACAGATTCGTAAAGTGTTTCAGTCGATGGTGTATAGAGAATCTGTGGGCCTTTACAATGAGTTGCTAACTCTCCATGATATAGAGCTCTTTTATATTAAAACAGTGAACTAGGGATATAGTTTTAGAAATGTCTAACCTGAAATGACGATCAACATTTTCAGGAGGCGTGAACTTCCGATCAATATGGCGGTTAATCAGCAGGAACCGTTAAAAGCTGTATCTGAAAAGTGTTCCTTGTTGCAGTTTGTCCATATTCCAAGCCTGGCTTGCTGCCGGAGCTACTGAGTTAAGTGCTCTGTGCACACACACCGTGAGCTGTGCGTTTCATCCGTTTTGATTGTGTTTCGATATTCCGATTGCTTGCGATGAAAGATGATATCGTATGACGGGAAACAAATGGCTGTGTTCACTTTCTGTGCGGGTTCGCCTTATGTCTTTCAGCGTGTGCTGAGACTGCTATAATCGGGATTGCAGCTGCCTTTCTTTGTTTGGGAGATGGGATCTTAATTCGGATGATTCCACCGGCACGGGTGGTTGAGCAATTATGGATTTTAATTCGTTTGCAGTGATACCGGGGCCTTCCATAACCATAAGCAAGATTGTTCCGCCTATTCACTGAGCAAATCGTTAAAAAAACATCACAGAGATGCCAGGCGTAAACATTAATGGAAAGATAATCAACAACCTAAGATATGCTGATGATACAATATTACTAGCAGAATATCCTAAAGATTTACAAGTTACTTAATGAAATAAACATGACAAGCAAAAAATATTGATTAGATATGAATATAAAAAAAGACTAGAACTATGATCATAAACAAAGGTAGTATACAAAACCTACAAGTGGATATCAAAGTTAAAGGAATAGACCTGGAGACAGTTCAGAGCTACAACTAACTTGGACATACTACAACCAGCGATGGGAAATGTACAACTGAAATAAACAAAAGAATAGGAATGGTAAAAAGTAATTTTAATGTCATGAAAAATATACTAGCATCAAAACAAATAACACTAAGGCTAAAACTAAGAATAGCAAAATGTTATATCTTCTCAACATTCTTGTAGGGTGTAGAAACATGGACATTAAACAAGAGAACAACAGAAAAATGAAGCCTTTGAAATGTAGATTTATAGAAGAATAGAAATAATTGGATGGAAAGAAAAGAAAACAAGCGATGGAGTTTTAAAACAACTAAATATGAAAAGAGAACCGCTACACGCAATTCAAACAAGACAAATGAGATTTTTCGGGCATTTAAAAAGACACAACAGCCGACTTAAAGTAAGTTTGGAAGGGAAAATACAAGGTAACAGAGGCAGACCAAGACTAACATGGACAAGTAACATCAAAAGATGGACAAGGTAGCCTGTGATGACCTGCACCTTGTCATCAAGGCTACCTTGTCCATTTATTGATTATGATGAATAACCTAAATAACCAGGTAACATATGTCTCTCTCTGTCTCTCTCTTTTGAAAAAGCAGTTTGAACTTTTTTTTTTTTAAAAGTGTTGAAAATATTCATGATTAAATTTCTGGTAAAAATAATTGTAGATAAAAATAACCTGAGCGTCCCCACAGGAAAACACTAGGCTAACTTGGGTGGTTATAACCCACATGTGTGAACAGTGGTGGCGCTTGAAAACCGAGCTCGTTCATTGGTTGTGTTTATGTATGGAGCTTTACTTCCATCGGCACGGCCTTAGTTTATGCAGTGGGAGTGGCTTATTGTTTGCTCTCTGCTCTCACGATGAAGACATTGTTGGTTCGGTTCGCAACTAGCGAACTATCTCGACTCCTCAGTCAACCAACCTAGGTGTAGAAATAAATATGTGACCCAAAGATGTGGGGGAGTAATAGCAGCCACGGTGCTTGACTATTACTGTTCTATAGTTTAGCACTCTTCAATTTCGAACTTCTTTATCTTCTCCCTGTGGAGCATAGGTCTTCAACAAACACTTTCCAAACCGTTCTGTTTCTTGCCATTCTTTTAAGATCATTCTATGTCTTCCCCATTCTCTTCATGTCAGCTTCCACCTGTCTTCCGCAAGAATATTTTGGCCATCCCCTTTATCTCCTCACCTGTTGATTCCAAAGAAAAAGGGTCTGTCGAGTAATACTCTCTGTTGTCTTTCGTAGTGCGTGTCCTATCCAGCGCCATCATCCGTTCTTATCGCTTTGTCCACTGGTGTTTAGCTGGTATTTTGTTTAGCACTCTCTGAGGATAAGTGTTACGTGTTTATGAGACAGAAGTAAAAGGTGCAGGAGGGGCATTCCCCGAGATTACAGCAGTAATTATTTTCTTTAGAGCGCAGGTGAGAAAAGCGGTAAAAGCATCAAGATGCATAGAAATGCGAGCTTTTCATAGCTGAAAAAAGCACTCGCCACCGACCAAGTAGGCTGGGTTGAAAGCTACGAACAGAACTCAGTGTTTGCAACAACAAAATATGTGTCTCTCCCAGCCACCAAGTAACATTGGTGTCAGAGTTTACGTTGTATCATCATCGCTACTGGGCGCGTGGTGAAGGCGAGACCAGTCGGAAGTCTCTGGTCAACTGTATATGTACAAATACCGTTTCTATGACTTCAAGTCATATCTCATGCCTTTCTAATTTTTATAGGAGACTTTAGCACGAATGGTTTCCAAATTAACTTATTTAATTGTCGATATCGTGTTACGATATTTCAAACATTTGAACGCAGGTAGTCACTGCACAGTTACGCCTTAGCTTGACACTTACCACGCATGGTCATGGATAACGCCTTCACAGCAGAGAGAGTATATTTGTAATGTCAATAAATTCAAATTTTAATATTAAAAAAAAAGAAAAGAAAAGTTGTCGGTACTGACTATCTTGACATCATTTTCCCATTACTGAGGTCTGCCGGGCCGGGGGATTGTAGGAACGGCGATTACAATCCGTTTGTACAGTGAAGGTGTTCGGATCTGAGTTTTTATTTGCTCCCCCCCCCTCTCTCTCTCTCTCTCTCTCTCTCTCTTTCTCTCTCTCACCATAGAGAGTTAGTGAGATTGAAATTGTTATCGGAGAAAAGGCAACAATATAAACAGTTGGACTACCTACTTCTATCAGCAGTGGCATAGAGAAGCCAACAATACGTTTGTTTTATATAACGTTGTTCTCAATGCTGAATCTACTCAATCTTCAAAAGCTAAACGTCGCTTACTACGTCATCAAAATAATCCCCCCCTTCCCCCCCCCAAAAAAAAAAAAAAAAAACTTGGCGTTCTTTCGAAGCCATGAACCCCAGATGTAAGAGATTTGATTCTACCGGAAGTTGTCAGCGACAGGTCACTGGGAGCAAACATTGTATCAAGTTGCATTGGGGGTGAGAAAAGTTGAACCATAGCCAAGTATAGATTTGTAAAGGTCTACGAACAGAAAGCAAAACTAGAGACCCTCCAACTAGTGTGACGCTATCAGCTTCGAAACTGCACGAATAGACTTCGGACCTTATATTGTTCTTTGTTTTCTTCTGTTGTTGTTTATTTGTCATTTTTTCTGAGTGCTGTAATACATACCTCTTCCTTCTATAATTCCCTAGATTATTCTAGATTAACGATTACACTGCATTGAAGCATCGCACATTATCTTCTGCAGTGACTGACCGACAATGCTGAGCTTGGTCTAGTGGCAGGACATTACATCACGATGGCTGGGATGGGGGATTTATGAATTAGACGGCCAGAGCTTGTTATGTGTCACCTCGTGCACCACTCGTGTTGCTAGAAACCTTTCAGCCTGTCAACCCCCCCCCCCACCCCCCCCCCCCCCACCCCCACCCCCACCCCCCAGACTTGTCCTCCAAATCCGCCAATTATAGACTTCGTGTATGAGTGTCTGCCTACCAGGAGTAAATAGGTCATGGATATACCTGGGGGTTTGGAAATTCCTCAACGATTTTAAGATGCTGACAAGGCTTTCGTTTGTGTCTGAAACAATTTGGAGGAGAATGTTAGCATATGAGAATAATTAACATGTTGGAATAGTTAGCAGGTGGGAATAGTTAGCAGGTGGAAACAGTTAACAGGTGGGAATAGTTAACAGGTGGAAATAGTTAATAGGTGGGATAGTTAACATGTGGGAAGAGTTAACATGTGGGAATAGTTAGCATGTGGGAATAGTTAACATGTGGGAATAGTTAACAGGTGGGAATAGTTAGCAGGTGGGAATAGTTAACAGGTGGGAATAGTTAGCAGGTGGGAATAGTTAGCAGGTGGGAATAGTTAGCAGGTGGGAATAGTTAACATGTGGGAATAGTTAGCAGGTGGGAATAGTTAGCAGGTGGGAATAGTTAACATGTGGGAATAGTTAGCAGGTGGGAATAATTAACAGGTGAGAATAGTTAACATGTGGGAACAGTTAACAAGTGGGAATAGTTAACAGGTGGGAATAGTTAATAGGTGGGAATAGTTAACAGGTGTGAATAGTTAACAGGTGAGAATAGTTAACAGGAGGGAATAGCATACAAGGACAAGCTAGCCTATGAGCAACCAACGAGTTGTAGAAACTGTCAGCATCCATTGAACAACCGTTCACATTTTCTGACGTGTAACAATGATTGTCTTTTTTCCCCATAAATGATCGATACCCTATCTAGGCTTATCACACAATACACAAGTTCTCAACGTGCCTCACACTGACGAAGGCTGCATTCTACACATTGTGTGCTACAAGTGGCAACAAAAATAATAACAATAATAATAAAAATAACAGCGCGTTTCCTAACCGTGTGGTCAGGCACTATTGGAAGTACCTAAGAAATAGGCAGTCTCAAAATCCATCGTAGTCTTGCGAATGTTCCGGACATAACAAAGACATGACCAACACGGCTGTAGAGAAAATGTTGGCAGAGAGAATCCTTGAACCCGGTGAACCAATTTGTCTATGGAGAAGACATTCAGTGGAGAAGACATTCAGTGGAGAAGATATTCAGTAGAGAAGACATTCAGTGGAGAAGATATTCAGTGGAAAAGACATTCAGCGGAGAAGACATTCAGTGGAGAAGACATACAGTGGAAAAGACATTCAGTGGAGAAGACATTCAGTGGAGAAGACATTCAGTGGAGAAGATATTCAGTGGAGAAGATATTCAGTGGAGAAGATATTCAGTGGAGAAGACATTCAGTGGAGAAGATATTCAGCGGAGAAGACATTCAGTGGAGAATATATTCAGTGGAGAAGACATTCAGTGGAGATGATATTCAGTGGAGAAGATATTCAGTGGAGAAGATATTCAGTGGAGAAGAGTCAACTGCTGAAGTTGGAAACTTGTCCAAGCAAAGCAGTGTGTACTTTTACACAACATAAAACACGCTATACAACACAAAACACGCTATACAACACTACACAAGCTATACAGCACAACGCACGCTATGCAGCGCAACACAAGCTATACAACACTATACAAGCTATACAGCACAACACACGCTATACAGCACAACACACGCTATACAACACTACACACGCTATACAACACTACACACGCAATACAACACAAAACACGCTATACAACACTACACAAGCTATACAGCACAACGCACGCTATGCAGCGCAACACAAGCTATACAACACTATACAAGCTATACAGCACAACACACGCTATACAGCACAACACACGCTATACAACACTACACACGCTATACAACACTACACACGCAATACAACACAAAACACGCTATACAACACTACACAAGCTATACAGCACAACACACGCTATACAGCACTACACAAGCTATACAGCACAACACACGCTATACAGCACAACAAACGCTATACAGCACAACACACGCTATACAACACTACACAAGCTATACAGCACAACACACGCTATACAACACAAAACACGCTATACAACACTACACAAGCTATACAACACTACACAAGCTATACAGCACTACACAAGCTATACAGCACAACACACGCTATACAGCACAACAAACGCTATACAGCACAACACACGCTATACAACACTACACAAGCTATACAGCACAACACACGCTATACAACACAAAACACGCTATACAACACTACACAAGCTATACAGCACAACACACGCTATACAGCACTACACACGCTATACAGCGCAACACACGCTATACAACACTACACACGCTATACAACACAACACACGCTATACAACACAAAACATGCAATACAACTCAACGAACGCTATACAACACAAAACACTCAATACAACTCAACGAACGCTATACAACACAAAACAACGCAATACAACTCAACGAACGCTATACAACACAACACACGCTATACAACACAAAAAACGCAATACAACTCAACGCACGCTATACAACAAACCTGAAACAGTTATAGTATTGATGTTTCCGTGAAAAAAAAAAAAAAAAGATTCTCTACCTCAAATGGTTTTCGTTAAATGATGAATTCATGATAATTTTATTTCAGGACAAGATTAATTCCCAACAAATTATTTCATAAGATTAATTCCCGACAAAATTATTTCATGGAAAGATTAATTCACTACAAGAATATTTAACGATAATATTGTTTTATTGTTAGGCGATGACACTAGTTTACGTAGATTTAAAACGTCACATCTGTTGTTGTTACTGTTGTTGAGTATATTAATCCGGGGTGTGTGTTGGGGGGGGGGGGGGGGGGGGGGGGTGATTGACATCACTCGCATCCAGGCAGGAAGCAGTCTGAGGCTGTTTGCATCAAGACTAGCAGGTACAGCTGATCAAGACCTTACCCCACCTCCCCACGATGACCCTGGAAAGAAACTAAACAGTTCGGCCAGTAAGTATCGTAAGGTGAATGGTAACCAGGTACAGTCGTGCTGAAGACGAATGTCTTAGCCGAAAGGCGCAATTATCAAGATCTGTTGTAAACTACACCACTGCTTATCTGCGCCCACTTAACGTTCTTCTAAGGGTGGGCGATGAAGAGGTCATCAGGCGGACACCGACGAGGAAAACGTCATCAAATGTATAAGTTCAAGGTCAAGAAGTACTCTCTTTTCTAGGAGAGAAGTTAACGCCTCTGCACTAAATAAACCGCAGTTCACGGATGCCAGCACATAGTCTTGTTGACTGTTTTATGCTTCATTTAGTCACCTCATCTCTTAGCTGACGCCACTCTACTCATTATATCGTGCATACGTCAGTACAATTTGGGAGGGGGAAGAGAATTTATAACGTGACGTTTTGATTGCTACAGTTTAGACCGCTAGTGCTGCAAGTTAAAAGTTAACAAGGTTTGAGTCAATGACAAGGGGTTGGATGCGAATGTAGATCGATGATTGGTTATTGATTTAGTAGCTCCCTCACTCCCTTTTTCACATTCCCCGCCCAATGGTTCCGTACCATGTAATTGTATCTGCAAGCAATTGCGAGTTATTTTTTTATCGCAATACTTGTGTGACTTATGTGATAATATCAAGGTGTAGACGTCGACAGTACGCGGGGGCAACAGCCAATCAACCGCTAGAAAGTTGTTTTCATTTTTGGATGGCAATAGTGGTCTAATGTTTAGTCTAAACTCTAGACGACAGATCATCTTCATTGCACAACGGACTGTGAGCCTGTAGACCTTTGTAAGTCTATAGTTAGCTATGGAGATCTTCAGTTGACTATGGAAATCTATAGTTGGCTATGGAAATCTATAGTTGACTATGGAAATCTATAGTTGGCTATGGAAATCTTTAGTTGACTATGGAAATCTATAGTTGGCTATGGAAATCTTTAGTTGGCTATGGAAATCTATAATTGGCTATGGAAATCTTTAGTTGACTATGGAAATCTTTAGTTGGCTATTGAAATCTACAGGTCGCTATGGAAATCTATAAGTGGCTATGGAAATATATAGTTGGCTTGGTGGGATTAATAATTTTCTTTCTTTTCTGTAATGACTCATGACGTCAATTGTTATACTTTATATACACTTCTCATCCCATTTTCTTTCTTTAACTGCCCTTTCTTTACCGTTGGTTGCCACGTGACGTGTCGCTTCTTGCGTATTTGTATTTAGTGTCACAGACTTAGAAGTTAATCGAAAATTTGATATTTGCACTGTTTACTTTGTGGTAGTCACCCGCTGAGGACCATTTGAGAGGGGCAAATCTGAGTGAAATATATGATAGGACCACCTTCAGTAATTTTAGGTGGAGTCCTGACATTGTACCTGTTTTATGATGATTTACATAGGCAGCTACATCCCAACACTGTACAGTTGATCATATTTATTAACTGCTAAGTGCCCACGTGTCCCATTTCCATTACCTGAGTACTCTTGCCTGCCAGGGTGACACATCACAAGGTTGGTGGAGGCTTCCAATTTATGCTTCTGTTTACCGAAAATTGAGGGAACCGCATTAGCTCTGTGGTTAGCGAACTGGACTACACAGGACAAGAGGTCAGGTTCAATCCTGATCGACGGCTTCCGGGTTCACCGAACATTATGGGTACCGATTTTTTCTGGGAAAGTAAAGCGGCAGTAATACCGACCACATTACCTCAAAATCATGTGCCGAAGGTCTGTAAAAATTATGGTCACTAACACCATATTCCCTATACGCCACTTGGCGTGACGGGGATCTTTACTTGCTTTACTTACCGACAATTGTGTGATGAAAGAAGGGTAGAGGATCTCGTGGTGGGTTAAAGAAACATTTGTAAGAGTAGATATTGCTATATTTAACTTTTTTCATAAACGAGGTGCTGATACAATTAATGGCAATGACGACTGTTTACACATTTGTGACTTTTCGAATAAATAGTCTCATGTGCACATACGTGTTGATATGTGTCAAAGGCGTGGGTGCGTTGTAGAGTATGTCCAAAACAAAGTAGATTATTCTAGAGACAAATAATAATAAATAAATATTGTTATAGAGGGAAACTCCGAGGCAATAATGAAGGGAAATATAGAAGGAAGAGGTATGTATTACAGCACTCAGAAAAAATGACAAATAAACAACAGAAAAAAACAAAGAACAATATATGGCCCGAAGCTGCGAAACTGCACGAATAGACTTCGGACCGTATGTTGTTCTTTGTTTTTTTTTCTGTTGTTTATTTGTAATTTTTTCTGAGTGCTGTAATACATACCTCTTCCTTCTATAATTCCCTAGATTATTCTATAGAAACCTTTCAGCCTGTCAAACCACCCCCCCCCCACACACACACACACAGGCTTGTCCACCAAATCCGCCAATTATAGATTTCGTGTATGAGTGTCCGCCTACCAGGAGTAAATAGGTCATGGATATACCTGGGGGTTTGGAAATTCCTCAACGATTTTAAGATGCTGACAAGGCTTTCGTTTGAAACAATTTGGAGGAGAATGTTAGCATGTAGGAACAGTTAACATGTGGGAATAGTTAGCAGGTGGGAATAGTTAACAGGCGGGGATTGTTAACATGTGGGAATAATTAACAGGTGAGAATAGTTAACAGGTGGGAACAGTTAACAGATGGGAATAGTTAACAGGTGGGAATAGTTAATAGGTGGGAATAGTTAACAGGTGTGAATAGTTAACAGGCGGGAACAGTTAACAGGAGGGAATAGCATACAAGGACAAGCTAGCCTATGAGCAACCAACGAGTTGTAGAAACTGTCAGCATCCATTGAACAACCGTTCACATTTTCTGATGTGTAACAATGATTGTCTTTTTTTCCCAATAAATGATCGATACCTTTTCTAGGCTTATCACGCAATACACAAGTTCTCAACGTGCCTCACACTGACGAAGGCTGCATTCTACACATTGTGTGCTACAAGTGGCAACAAAAAATAAATAAATAAAATTAACAGCGCGTTTCCTAACCTTGTGGTCAGGCACTATAGGAAGTGGGAGCCGCGATAGCTCAGTGGTTAGTGAACTGGACTACCACGGACAAGGGGTAGGGTTCGATCCCAACCGACGGCTTCCGGGTTCACCCAACCTTAAATGGGTACCAGATATTTTTCCGGGAAAGTAAAGCAGCACGGGCGTAATACTGACCACATTACCCCAAAAATCATGGTCTGAAGGTCTGTAAAATATAGGGTCACTAACACCATATTTCCCTATACGCCACTTGGCGTGACGGGGGTACTTTACTTTTTTACTTACTATAGGAAGTACCTATGAAATAGGCAGTCTCAAAATCCATCGTAGTCTTGCGGAAGTTCCGGACATAACAAAGACATGATCATCACGGCTGTAGAGAAAATGTTGGCAGAGAGAATCCTTGAACCCAGTGAACCAATTTGTCTATGGAGAAGACATTCAGTGGAGAAGACATTCAGTGGAGAAGACATTCAGGGGTGAAGATATTCAGTGGAGAAGACATTCAGTGGAGAAGATATTCAGTGGAGAAGATATTCAGTGGAGAAGATATTCAGTGGAGAAGACATTCAGTGGAGAAGATATTCAGCGGAGAAGACATTCAGTGGAGAAGATATTCAGTGGAGAAGACATTCAGTGGAGATGATATTCAGTGGAGAAGATATTCAGTGGAGAAGATATTCAGTGGAGAAGAGTCAACTGCTGAAGTTGGAAACTTGTCCAAGCAAAGCAGTGTGTACTTTTACACAACATAACACACGCTATACAACACAACACACGCTATACAACACAACACACGCTATATAACACTGCATACGCTATACAACACTACACACGCTATACAACACTACACACGCTATACAACACTACACATGCTATACAATACAACACACGCTATACAACACAACACACGCTATACAGCACAACACACGCTATACAACACAACACACGCTATACAACACAACACACGCTATCCAGTACAACACACGCTATACAGCACAACACACGCTATACAACACAACACACGCTATACAGCACAACACACGCTATCCAGCACAACACACGCTATACAGCACAACACACGCTATACAGCACAACACACGCTATACAGCACAACACACGCTATACAATACACCACACGCTATACAGCACAACACACGCTATACAGCACAACACACGCTATACAACACAACACACGCTATACAACACAACACTCGCTGTACAACAAAACACCCTATACAACACAACACACGCTATACAACACAACACACGCAATACAACACAACACACGCTATACAGCACCACACACGCTAAAACAATACAACACACGCTATACAACACAACACACGCAATACAACTCAACGTACGCTATAAAACAAACCTGAAACAATTATAGTATCGTTGTTTCCGTGAAAAAAAAAAAAAGAATTCTCTACCTCAAATGGTTTTCACTAAATGATGAATTCATGATAATTTTATTTCATGACAAGATTAAATCCCGACGAAATTGTTTCACGATAAGATTAATTCACTACAAGAATATTTAACGATAATATTGTTTTATTGTTAGGTGATGACACTAGTTTGCATAGATCTAAAACGTGACATCTGTTGCTGTTACTGTTGTTGAGTATATTATTCCGGGGGGGGGGGGGGGGAGGGGGGGGGAGAAGGTGGCAGGTGCTGGACGTAACTCTCACCAAGGCAGGAAGCAGTCAAAGACTGTTTGCATCAAGACAGCAGGAACAGCTGATCAAGACCTTACCCCACCTCCCCACGATGACTCGGGACAGAAACTAAACAGTTCGGCCCTTAAGTATCGTAAGGTGCATGGTAACCAGGTACAGTCGTGCTGATGACGAATGTCTTAGCCGAAAGGCGCAATTATCGAAATCTGTTGTAAACTACACCACTGCTTATCTACGCCCACTTAACGTTCTTCTAAGGGTGGGCGATGAAGAGGTCATCAGGCGGACACGGACGAGGAAAACGTCATCAAATGTATAAGTTCAAGGTCAAGAAGTACCCTCTTCTTTAGGAGAGAAGTTAACGCCTCTGCACTAAATAAACCGCAGTTCACGGATGCCAGCACATATTCTTGTTGACTGTTTTTATGCTTCATTTAGCCACCTCATCTCTTAGCTGACGCCACTCTACTCATTATATCGTGCATACGTCAGTACAATTTGGGAGGGGGAAGAGAATTTATAACGTCACGTTTTGAGTACTACATTTTAGAAGGCTAGTGCTGCAAGTTAAAAGTTAACACGGTTTCAGTCAATGACAAGGGGTTGGATGCGAATATAGATCGATGATAGGTGCGCGTGGCCGTACGGCTAAAACCACTGTTCCCTTGGCTGAAAAGCCGGCGTACGGTGTTCGAAGCCCGCGGTAGACAGAAAGAATTTTTTTCTATCGGGGGTGAAATAAAAATCCTGAGTCTCACACGTCGTGGCGACTGCTTGACCAAGCGGCCTTTATCCCTTGGGTTCTATCGTTGCCCTCCGACATACACCAGCAATGGCACTATGTGTAGTAAAGATAGAATAATAGATAGATGGGTTATTGATTTAGTAGCTCCCCCACTCCCTTTTTCACATTCCCCGCCCAATGGTTCCGTACCATATAATTGTATCTGCAAACAATTGCGAGTTATTTTTTATCGCAATACTTGACTTATGTGATAATAACAAGGTATAGCAGGTCGACAGTACGTGGGGGCAACAGCCAATCAACCGCTAGAAAGTTGTTTTAATTTTTGGATGGCAATAGTGGTCTAATGTTTAGTCTAAACTATAGAGGGCAGGTCATCTTCATTGCACAACGGACAACTATAACGTGCTCAGATCCCTTCTTCAGAAATTTTCCCGCATGATACAGTCCGTTCACTCATTAACAAAAGCACTCAAGATGGCTCCAGCCACATAGCAAACATAGTCTGAGGTTGAACCATGCTTCACCAAGAAGTGGGCAAAACCATCAAAACATCAACAACAGTAGGTTTTTTTGTTTAATGTAAAGTGATCCACGCATCATGGTTCAGTGAAGGAGGACCCCATAACATCTTTAAGTGCATAACATTCACAAAATATGACGGTTAACGGTTTCACTAGAATGTGTACACAACATTCACAAAAAATGACGGTAAACGGTTTCACTAGAATGTTTACACAACATTCACAAAATATGACGGTAAACGGTTTCACTAGAATTTGTACACAACATTCACTTTCGAGTGTTTTGATGGGAACTGGGTGGTCTAAAGATAAAACGTCGGTCTCTGTACAGGAAAGTGCAGGGTTCGATTCCCACCACATGCGGTGGGAATTTGTCACTTCCGATCCGTGACTTCCTCGTAGCTCCTCCCTCGGTGGTCTGTAGGATGTCTAGCAATCTCAAATAACAGGAGGCCCTGGCGCAGTCACACATGTTTAAGAACCCTTGACAAGAGTCGAAAAGAGTAGGTCACAAGTGGACATTGTTAGGCAAACCTATGGTATCCAGGCCGAAAATGAATGTGTTGGGCCTAAAGGGAAATATATCGTAGCTTAGCTTGAGACCAGCGACATAGCGTATTAACGCCCACCTAACGGCTAAGAAGAAGTGGTTTATTGTATTCTGCTGAAATATCTGTTAAGTGACGTTATTTGTGGCGTCGGTTAATAGCGTAATGTTTCCTTTCTAGCAGCTGATTATATTGTATTTATTATTAGGCTGATCACACGGTTCTAGATCTCTCTCTCTCTCTCTCTCTCTCTCTCTCTCTCTCTCTCTCTCTCTCTATCTCTCTCTCGGTATTTGCCGAACTACCGGCAGCTCCGGATGTCCCTGAGCGTGTTATCTCTGATAAACATTTCATATTAAGAAAAGGACATGCACATGACTCGTAATCTGATATAAAATGAAGCGTTTTACACAGAACCAACTCTTCATTTAGAGGCGAGAGGGGCAGTGGGCATTCTAACTACTCGTTAATGTATTGTTTGTTTTAACGGAACCAACATCACTGCAGTCGTCATCCAAGTTATACAATTGTAAATAGAAAAAAACTGCTGAACAGTAATCTTAGCACACATCCTGTAGTGTTTTTCATCGATGCAAGATCAGCACTCCAGGCACTACAATCCAGAAAATTGCCACAGCTGCAGACCTTATTGACTGAACTCTGCAAGTACGGACGGACGGACGGACGGACGGACGGACGGACGGACGGACGGACGGATGGATGGATGGATGGATGGATGGATGGATGGATGGATGTCATAGCGTCAAGGGCCGCGTTGTGGAGTTAGTGCCCATATTTTTTTTCAGTTTACCAACAGCGCATTTTATGCGCCATGTGGTCGGTATCACACCAAGGTGCTTTGATATCCCAAAAGAAATCTCTGATACCCATTTCCAGAGATCGTGTGAACCCCTAGCCTTAGAAGCGTCGTGTTTAAAAAAAAATCGCAACATATTGGAACTAATCCCATAAGCTCATAATCAGTAGACAAGAACATTAACTATTCTGCAACTGCGGCGCAATGCGTCAAGCAGACGTCGAAGAATATGCATGATGACAGTTTCGGTGAGTAAGGGTTCCATTCAAGCTTTAATATTATGGGGAAAACATAAATATTGCTCAGGGTTTTTTTTTTAGCTTTTCAGAGACGTATTTTTGTTGGTGATGTGGTCGGTATTACATCAAGGCGCTTTATTATTCCTAAAGAAATCACTGATGGGTATTTTCAACGGCTAAGTAAATTCCGAAATTTTGTGGGTCAGGGAAAAATGACGGCATTTCTGTAAGTTCCACCCATTTGGTTGCATGTCCTTTATAGAATGTTGTTCTCGTCACAGCCCGTCGGAAAGATCTTCCACTTCTTCTGTTGTCATGTTTAAGGTCTCTTTATTGTCATAAAACATCCTTCTTGTTCCAGTAGTTCTCTGATTATACATTCTCCTTCAGCACTAGACCGTTTGTTCCTCTCATTTAGTGTTATGTTTGAACTCCAACATTCTTGTTACACATGTCAGATATCCATTCATACAACATGGAGTTGGTACACTATTTTGATGCACTGAAATCAACAATAATTTTCACATAAATTCAACTAAATTCTTTTGGACTGTAGAGGGAATGCAAAAGAGAAGCAGATAGACCTAGGATAATCCGATGGAGGACTGGAACCATCAGGGCCAGCTCTGGGGCACTCTGCAAATGATAGCATGTGACGGTATGAAATGGATGAACTTTGTTGATGCTTTAGAAGGCCTATCAGGCACATCACTGCTTTGTTGGCCTGTGGCCATGTAAAAAGGAAGAGTAATGAGTAATAATTCAAGTAAGATTTTTCTACAATGTTTATATCAACGTTTTTACATTACGTCTGTTGTGTGCGCTGCAACAAGTCAGGCAATTTTTATGTTTGTCCTGTCTACATGTGTCTTAAAGTTGCCCTTAGGGTGTCTCCAAAATCTAATATATTAGTCCTGAAGTACAGCGAAATTCAGAATCAAATTGGCCAAAAGCAAAGAAGACAAAGATCTTAACAAACATAATAAGACCAACAAATTATTGAAGTTGAACTGTTAGCTGTTGCAGGAACGTAGTGATACATGTAGTTGAACTGTTAGCTGTTGCAGGAACGTAGTGACACATGTAACTTGTCAGACTTTATTTTTATTAAATGACTGAACCGTTTCCTTTTTTCCCCCTCCATTTTTCAGCTGTTTGATGCCGGGCGTAGTTCTAGCAGTTTATGTGATCATTTTATTTCTCATTGTCTTTTATAGTGATATTAATGGTTTTTCTTTTGTTTGAAGCATTTCACCTGACTGTGATTTTTCCTTCTGTGCCTTAGATACAGATCTTGCTTAATATCGATAACAGAAGAATGACAGGAATGCAATGTAGGATTTTTATTGTTTATTTTGTTGTTCCTGTTTTGATATTTGAGTAATTGTGATAGTTGGCATGCCAAAATATTCATTTCTGACGTCATTTGTCAATTTATTTCTCGAGACATCTCTCAGATACCTCAATTCTGGTACTTCCGCGTCATGTTGACAACAATTTGGTGAGCGCTGGTCGATTTCTAGTAGGGTCAGTACATTTTTTTCCTACTGTAGATTGTCTTCTCCTGGCCTCTCTTCTGTCTTCCACGGCTGCATCTGTAGCATTGCACGAGTTGCATTTTTGTTTCCACTTCCGTAATGGGTGTTGATTTTATGCCATCATTGAAATTTCTCGTTGATTGGTGTTGGAGTCTGTTGATCTTTTACTCTGGACTCAATACAATAACAGATTTCTTTCAATACCAGAATATTCAAAACCCGTGCATGAACCGTGTAGTTCCTTCTGTGAAGGATCACATTTCACTGTTAAAAGTTTAGCGTAGGCAACGTCATGTAACCTTTTTTATATCCCGCCATCAGTGCCTGTCTGTTCTTCTCTATGGTCTGTATGAACATGAGACCCACAAGGGCCATCTTTTACCTTGAGATCGGTGAATCACTGGATGTGGGGTGGGGGGGGAGGTTAGAGAGAGAGAGAATGGGGAAGAATTACTCCCTGTGACAGTAATGTAGCAGCCTAGCCAATACAAGTGAACACGAACAAGAAATGAAAAAAAAAAAAAAGGAGAAATCATTTTGAAACAGAGTATGAATACGTCACAAAGAGATTCGACGAAAGCGGTCAGCTGTTTATAATGGGTTGATGCTGTCAGTGGTGAACTAAAGCTAAGAAAGTTCCTACCAAACCACCCGTAGTAAGAAAAAAAACGAATCTTATTAAATACGACGTACAAAAGATCCCATGCTGAAGTGTTGAGACAGAAAGTTGTAAATGTCATAGCCTGCTGTAAATACAACGCAGTTTACGACTTTTAACACCCGTTGAAGGGCGAACGAGAAATAAACAGCAACAAGCTTTAATCAAAACTCTTCTTCGCTGATACTCAAAAAGAAACTCCATAGATTACGGGAAAAAAACGAAACCCTACATGGCGAACTAAAGCACTAGATAGTCTATGGAGCCGCGATAGCTCAGTGGTTAGTGAACTGGACTACAAAGGACAAGGGGTAGGGTTCGATCCCAACCGACGGCTTCCGGGTTCACCCAGCCTTAAATGGGTACCGGATTTTTTTCTGGGAAAGTAAAGCGGCATGGGCGTGATACCGACCACATTACCCCAAAAATCATGTGCCGAAGGTGTGTAAAATTTATGGTCACTAACACCATATTCACTATACGCCACTTGACGTGACAAGTGTACTTTACTTTTACTACTACTAGATAGTCTATATAAATATATCTTATATGCGCACTGTAATTATTTGTCTGTTTCCCTCTTATATCCGCACTGTGATTATTTGTCTGTTTCCCTCCTATATCTGCACCAGTCTTGATGTCAAGCAATTGTATGAGGGGAGGTCAAAAAGTAATGCACACCAATTTTTTTCTCGGCTAATAATAAAGATAGGAATATGAAATTTTGCACACTTGGAATATGACATGTTCCAATTATGTGTACCAAATTGCACAGCATTCTGATAAATATTACGCAATCTATGAACCGTTAAAATGGAGCTTGTCAACAATGTCCGTTACAAACAGCGAATTGTCATAGAATTTCTGGTTGCGGGAAAAGAAACTGTGGCAAACATTCATAAACGATTGTGTGCAGTGTACAAATGTTCTGCAGTCGATAGGAGCACAGTTAGTCGCTGGGTTCAGAGAATTAAAGCTGCAGAAAGTGTACGAGTGGAGCTGCATGATTTACCGCGTTCTGGACGTGTTGCCTCGGCTACCAGCACAGACATGTTAAACCGGGCTGATGCCATTATTCGTAAGGATAGGCGTATCACTAGTCAGCAATTGGCATTGCAGCTTACAGTCAGCAAGGGAAGTGCAATCGCAATTTTTAAAACTCTCGGATATTCAAAGATTTGCGCTCGATGGGTTCCTCGGTGCCTAACAAATGATCACAGAGTTCAAAGGAAAACATTCTGTTCTGAATTGTTGGAGCGTTTCGGTGTTGAAGGAGAAATGTTTTTGTCAAAAATTGTTACCGGTGACGAAACGTGGGCACATCATTATGAGCCTGAAACAAAAATGCAGTCAATGGAATGGCATCATCCGCAGTCACCAAAAAGAAAAAAATTCAAAACATCTCCATCAGCCGGAAAGGTGATGATCACTGTCTTCTGGGACATTGATGGTGTGATTCTTGTTGATGTAATGACAAGAGGTGAGACAATCAACTCGACAGCTTACATCAATACACTGACAAAACCCAAAAATCGGTTCCACAGAGTTCGGCCTAATAAGCCATCTGCAGACTTGTTGCTTCAACATGACAATGCACGCCCTCACACAAGTCTGGTAACACGGGAAGCAATCAACAAATTTGGTTGGACTGTACTGCCCCATCCTTCTTACAGCCCTGATCTGGCTCCCTCAGATTTCCATCTGTTTGGACCACTCAAAAAATTCCTGCGTGTGACACACTTTGACAATGATGAGGATGTGATCCGTGCAGTTAAAAAATGGCTACGCGAGCAGGACAAAACTTGGTACAAACGAGGCATTCATGACCTAGTTTCGCGTTGGCGTAAGGCAATACGCTTGGACGGAGATTATGTTGAAAAAGAGGTAGTGTAAAGGGGATGTTCAGCTACAATCTGTGAAAATTTCACACATTTTGCCCGAATAGTTTCCGAGAAAAAAATTGGTGTGCATTACTTTTTGACCTCCCTACGTATATAAAGTATTTTTCTTAGACAGTTGTTTACATCTAGTGTATTCTCTATTTCTTCTCTTCTCTCCCCCCCCCCCCCTTCTTTCCCTAGAATTTACATGCGTCAACAGAAGTGGATAATACATTTTAGTTTAATATCATAAGCTTCCTAATAGCAGTCACCAGTCTGTGCTTCTTATTTAATGTTAATTAATTCCTCCTTTTGAGTATTATACAACAGGCTCTTTTTAGGAATCCACAGGGAAAAAGACAAAGAGGAAGACAAAGGAATTCTTGGAGAAGACAGATAGAAGCAGAGATGAAGATGATGGGGATGACATGGAGCGATCTTAAAAGAATTACAAGAAACAGAACGGCTTGGAAAGTGTTTGTTGAAGACCTATGCTCCACGTGGAGCTGAAAGGTAGAAGAAGGAGAAGAAGAATCACTCCTTTTGCAAACCTTGATTTAACTGTCTCGTTCATTCTAGATGTAGTAGAGTTTATCCTTATTTCGTTTGTGTTGTTCTCGTTTTCTGAGGAACGCTGTATGTAGGCTGAAACGTCAGTATTTTTCGTGTTCCTTTTTTTTTTTTTAAAGCTGTCGCCATTTCTTGTAGTAGTGTACGTTACACTCCAGCACTTGCTCTTGCTTTTGCAAAGCCGGAAGTTGAAATTCAAAGCGGCAATTCGGTTGTAGAACACTATATCCTGCCGCCAGACAAACAAGATAGTGTTGTTACTGTATGAGTCACACTTGACAGTCTATTTAAACAATGTGCCGACTTTGTATTTGTTGTTAGAGATAACTAAACCAAGGTCATAAGGACAACAAGGGTAGTTTGACTTGAAAAGAGACTAGAAGGGTCACATATCATTTCTGTTGTGCTTTCACCGTTTTCATTAAAGTTGTTGATTTCATTATCTTGTGTGTTTTAAACATATAGATTAGATTATTGTCTTCATTATTTTGTGTGTTTTAAACATATAGATTAGATTATTGTCTTCATTATCTTGTGTGTTTTAGACCTGTAGATTAAATTATTATTGTCTTCATTATCTCGTGTGTTTTCGGCCTGCAGTTTTCCAATAAGTCATCCTTCTCCACCAGAACCGCTGTCATTTTTGTTTTGGAAGGAGGAGAATAGGAAGACAGAGAAATAGATGAAAAGATAACACGAAAAAAATGGACAGACCTCGACTTTGCAGAGTCCTGTCGAATGACTGAAGATAGAGAAGATATTGAGAAGGTTGACGAAGTGTTGCTCCAAAGCTCCCTTGTTTTATGGGATGACGAAGAGGAAAAGGAAGAAGACTTGCGCCGTAGGTTATTTGGGTTGAATATGGTAGGCTATGGAGCCGCGATAGCTCAGCGGTTAGTGAACTGGACTACAAAGGACAAGAGGTAGAGTTCGATCCCAACCGACGGCTTCCGGGTTCACCCAGCCTTAAATGGGTACCGGATTTTTTTTCTGGGAAAGTAAAGCGGCACGGGCGTAATACCGACCACATTATCCCAAAAATCATGTGCTGAAGGTCTGTAAAATTTATGGTCACTAACACCATATTCCCCATACGCCACTTGGCGGGAAGGGGCTGTTTACTTTTACTACTATAGTAGGCTATAAATATGGTCGCTGCCCAGGCAAAATGTCCAGCAGAAACCTACCCACACCGTGGATCCCTGGCCAGGTTGCTGAGTTTGTGCACGTGGGCCAGGATTCTCCTCCAGATTCTTGAGGGGGATTCGTCCGGTGCACAGTAATGGCGATCCTAACAACAAACAAACAATTTTAGTCGCGATTTTGCGATGCCGATACTTAACCAGGTTAACGAACGATTTAAAAAATAAAAAAGAATTGTTCTTGAAAGTGGAAACAAACAACAATTACTTTCTGATTAAGTAAAAAAAAAAAAAATCAATTAGAATGTAAACTCAAACCAAACACGCAATAGATCAAAGGATAGCCAGAGAGCAGCTACTCTAAGATTTAGAAAGATCTAAGACTCAACAATTCGACGTTGAAGTGCAACATTTTAATTTACTTTTTATAGTTTTTTTTCGGAGCATATGTAAATTAAATTAAAGTACCAACATTTATATATATATATATACCATCATCAAGTGCCATACCGGTTGGCATAGGTGATCATGCCCCTCCACAATCTTCTATCTACAGTGCATCGTATCAGTTCTGTTGTTGACTGTTTTCCATGCCATGACACCAAGCTATCCATTATTTTCTCTCTTTGTCGCCCGCGATCTCTCTTTCCTTTTATTTTGCCTGTTGTAACCAAGTATTCCAACTCTCCTCTTCTCATGATGTGCCCGAAAAATGTTGATTGCTTCTTTCTGATGTTTTTTAAGAGCTCCCTTTTTGTGTGGGCCTCTTTGAGAACTTCCTCATTGGTCTTTTTAGCTGTCCATGGAACTTTCAACATTCTTCTAAGAAATCCCATCTCTGTGGCCTCCAATCGTCTTTTCATTTGTTTGTTCACTGTCCATGATTCGCTTTCTATAGGTCAGAATTGGTTCTATATAGCACCGATGAACTCTCTTTCTCATTTTTATTGACATAGATTTGTTGCATAAGATATTTTTAACCTTCTGAAATGCTATTTTGGCCTGAGCTATTTTGCTTTTTATTTCTGTAGTGCATCTCCCATCTGGTGTAATTATTGTGCCCAAGTATTTGAAACGTTGCGCTTTTTTCAGATTTGTCTCGTTTATTTTTATACTGCATGATGATGATGTATATATATATATACATACATACAGATAATATTTATTTAATATTAAAATTAGTTAATAGTTTACAAGTATTATACAAATTGAAAAGATGTACTAAAATTCTATATAATTTCTTTGTTTATGAGTATGCCGAAGATGGATGTGTCGGGCCTTAAGGCGGAAATATCGCGGCTTTGCGTAAATCAGCGACATCCTACTGTTCCCTGAATATAGGTCGTCAACATCACAGTGGAATGTTCCCTGAATATATGTCGTCAACATCACAGTGGAATGTTCCCTGAATATAGGTCGTCAACATCACAGTGTAATGGTCCCTGAATATAGGTCGTCAACATCACAGTGTAATGGTCCTTGAATATAGTTCGTCAACATCACAGTGTAATGGTCCCTGAATATAGGTCGTCAACATCACAGTGTAATGGTCCCTGAATATAGGTCGTCAACATCACAGTGTAATGGTCCCTGAATATAGTTCGTTAACATCACAGTGTAATGGTCCTTGAATATAGTTCGTCAACATCACAGTGTAATGGTCCTTGAATATAGTTCGTTAACATCACAGTGTAATGGTCCTTGAATATAGTTCGTTAACATCACAGTGTAATGGTCCTTGAATATAGTTCGTCAACATCACAGGGTAATGGTCCTTGAATATAGTTCGTCAACATCACAGTGTAATGGTCCTTGAATATAGTTCGTCAACATCACGATGGAATGGTCCTTGAATATAGGTCATCGTCGACAATATTTTGCATCTTCCCTACGTCTTAGATGTTTCAAGTTTTATTATGAGTTCAAAGACGAATCTTCAGTAATTGAAATCGAAACGATATCTTCTTTGATATCCCACTTTTTATGTGTGTCGTCTATTATTTGTTAATACCTTCTACTCCATTGAGCATTTTTTTTTTTTTTACATTTTCTCTATCCAATGCTCCTCCCCCACCCCATTAAAAAAAAAAACAAAAAAACTTTCAATTTTGGTGGTAACATACTGAACGTCGCATAAGACCACGCTAACTCTCGTTCTTATTACGCACGAGTATACGTTCTTGGATATGCTGGAGAAATTAAACATTGGTGGCAAGGATCAGCGAATCATAAAAAACATGTACTGGCAACAAACAGCAGCTATATGAATTAGCAACCAAACAGGACAATTCAAATATATAAAACAAGGAGTCAGACAAGGCCGTGTTCTGTCGCTGGATTGGTTTTCACTTTACAACGAATATATTATGAGATCAATAGTAGACAAAAAAGGAATTGAAGTCAACGGTCACAACATAAATAATTTACTATATGCGGATGACACAGTCCTGATAGCAGCGGCAGATAATGAACTACAAGAAATTATAGACATAATAGTAAAAGAAAGCAACAAAAAAGGTTTAAGTATGAATAGCAAGAAAACAGTAAGTAATGGTCATATCAAAGTAACAATCACCACCATCATTCAGCATAAAAATAAACAGGACAAATCTGAAACAAATACAACGCATCGAATACTTTGGCACAATAATAACATCAGATGGAAGATGCACCACAGAAATAAAAAGCAGGATAGTTCATGCGAAAATAGCATTTCAGAAAATGAAAAATATCTTATGCAACAAATATATGTCAATAGAAGCGAGAAAGAGAATTCATCGGTGATATGTAGAGCCAATTCTGACCCATGGAAGCGAATCATGGACAGTAGACAAACGAAAAGACGATTAGAGGTCCCAGGGATGAGATTTATCAGAAGAATGTTGAAAGTTCCCTGGACAGCTAAAAAGACCAATGAAGAAATTCTCAAAGAGGCCAACACAAAAAGGGAGCTCCTAAAAAACACCAGAAAGAAACAATCAACATTTTTCGGGGACATCATGAGAAGAGGAAAGTTGGAGCACTTGGTTACAACTGGCAAAATAAAAGGAAAGAGAGATCGTGGACGACAAAGAGAGAAAATACTGGATAGCTTGGTGTCTTGACATGAAAAACAGTCAATAGCAGAACTGATACGATGTACTGTAGACAGAAGATTGTGGAATGACATGATCGCCTACGCCAACCGGTATGGCACATGATGATGATCACGAGCATGATGATACATTCTTACCAATGTATCCAGTTAGAGTTGTCTCCAGTATGAAAGTCTTAGGGCTCTGTATCAAATGACGACCCATTTTGAGTTATTTGCTCCGACAGTCTTGCCTGTTTTGCCTAAGCTAAATATCCTACCCAAACATTCTTTCTTAGCTGGTCCTAGAACAAGGGGGAAAACGATCACGAAAGGAACATTTCTAACACAATTTGTTTCGTATGTTTTACATATCTTTGTGTGTGCATGTTTGGGTTAGTGATATCTCATATCTTTGTGTGTGCATGTTTGGGTTAGTGATATCTCATATCTTTGTGTGTGCATGTTTGGGTTAGATATCTCATATCTTTGTGTGCATGTTTATGTTAGTCATATCTCATATCTTTGTGTGTGCATGTCTGTGTATGTCACATCTCATATCCTTGTGTATGCATGGCTATATTACTCACATCTCATATCTTTGTGTGTGCATGTCTATGTTGGCCATATCTCATATCTTTGTGTGCATGTCTATGTTAGGCATGTGTCATGTCTTTATGTGTGCATGTCTATGTCAGTCATATCTCATATCTTTATATGCATGTTTGTGTTAGTCATGTGTCATATATCTTGATGTGTGTCAGTGTTAGTCATGCCTCGTATCGCTGTGTGCATGTCTGTGTTGGTCACATCTCTTATCTTTGTGTGTGCATGTCTGTGTTAGTCATCTCTAGTGACTCGAGCAGATGGTGCTCGTAAACCTGGGAGGACCGACCATCTAAGGGCAGAATCCCCCTACAGAAAAGATCATCTGCTGCCTTGCAGGAAGATTGGGGACAATCAAAGGCTAAGGAATGCAAACCTGAATAAAATGCTGGCTGAAATCGGATGCACTGGGCCAATGACGCAGAACACAGTGCAACGTTTTAACGGGTGTTCAATCAGAGTGGATCTGGCAGACTCTAATTGTGATGTTCTGTCTGTGGGGGCGATCAACACACTTAACCTGACAGCTGACTTCATTTGAGAGTCTGGAATCATACTCTGATTGAGTCCTGATCGCAGAGAGAGAGAGAGAGAGAGGGAGAGAGAGATATAGAGTATGTTTTATAAATGGTTTATGTTATTGATTACAAACAGTTTGTTTCGTATCTTTTATAAATGTTTCATGTTATACATTTCTAACTTGAACACTGTGCACGAGACGCGACTGACGAGTTTAATTGGTTAGGGTCAAGGCTAGAGAATGCACATAAATGCATCAAAATGCAAAGCTGCAGTGAAGCTAAAAGTGAGGCGAAATGAATATATACATATTTTATTGAAAAATACATTTTTAAATATAAAAAAATAATGAAGCGTCAGAATGTGGCTAGCTATTTTTCTGAGCACACTTTTTATTTTTTTCATAAATCATCCCACTATCAGAGTCCCCTGTTCATGTGGCCACTCTGGTTCCCCTTCATCTATTCAAGCACACTAAATCGGCCGATACCAGTGTGTTCTGAATGTCTTCTCACTGCCTGTTGGTTATGACGTTACCCCACTGGTTGCCTCTAGAATTACAATCTCCGCAAAAATAGACGTTCTCCTCCTCGAACGCGAAGAGGCTCTGGCATAGTTGTATGTCCAGCTTCCCATTATAGGCGTACACACTTACAACCACGAAAGGAACCAGGGTCTGCATCCTAACCGCATGTACCTGCAGGTCTTCACTGTCCCTGGCAGACATATTAACCTCAGCTGCCACCATGTTGTTTCGCACAAGGATGGCCTGTCCAAGGTGTTGTCTATTGTAGAAACAGTGAAATCCAGGGACACTAACACTGTCCTAGCACCAAGAAGTATTTCTTGCTAAATCATTATATCGGCGCCACACTGTAGCTTATCAAGAATGGACCGTCGTTGATTTATTGATGCGTAGTTCGAGTATGTAACACGTACATACTTTAGGCCTAGCCTCTCACACTTCAATCTCTTCTTACACATTCTGACACGTCTACCTTTTTTGTTTTCCTTCTTGAATGTTGTCGTTTAGGCCTTATCTGTTTCGTACCACCCCTAATCGTCATAATTGTTGTTGATTTCGTCAACATTCAAATCAACATTATTTTATGGTGCAGAAACATCGACATTAGATAAGAAAACAGAATAGAAAAATGAAACTTTTGAAATGTGGTTTTATAGAAGATTATGAAGAATTGGTTGGAAATAATAGAAAACAAACGATGAACTCTTAAAACAACTAAAAATGAAAAGAGAACTACTAAACACAATCCAAATAATACAAGTTAGATTTTTGGGGCATGTTAAAAGACACAGCAGCCTACTGAAAGTACTTTTGGAAGGGAAAATACAAGGTAAAAGAAACAGAGGCAGACCAAGACTAACGTGGACGAGTAACATCAAAAGATTGACAAACTCAGCCTATGACAACCTGTACCATCAAAGCAAGAGACAGAGCGGAATGACGCTCAATGGTAGCCAACCTTCGATGCGGAGACGGCACTCAATGAAAGAATAAAGATCATTAGATTGTTTATAATTTCAAGTCAAATAACTATCAATTCATGGACAAAATAGAAGATCAACAAAAACACTTAAATAGACTCAACAGCACAGGCACAAAAGCAACATGAAAATCAACATCAACAAAATACAAGTCATGAATATCACAAAAGAGAGGCAGAACATCGACATAACTATAGACGGCAGACAACTAAAACAGGTAGAGGAATTTAAATACCTAGGAAGTTTAGTGACAAACGATAATTCAGAAACAGCATAAATAGGTTCAAGATACAACAAAGCTTGTCAAATCTGGCAAAACGGGCACTCTACAATACAATCTTCATTCCAACGTTGTGCTATCAATGCCAGTCCTGGACCCTAGATGCAAGAACAATAAGAAAAATAACCACTACTGAGATTAAATGTGTTAGACGAATCATATGAAGCAGAATGAGAGACAAGATCAGAAATGAAGAACTGAGAAAAAAGCTAAGAATAATTCACGTCATAGAATATATAAAGAAACAACAGATAAAATGGGTTGGCCACGTTCCAAGACAGAAAGATTAAAACACAACACAAAGAGCCTTCAATAAACATTGCGAGCACACCATACCCAGGGACCGACCGAGCACGCAAAAATATGGATTGACGGAATATTAAAAAGCTAGGAAACATAACTAACAGCAGCAGAGGTGAACAGAAGAGCAAAAGACCGCAAATTATATCTCCCCTCGACGCTGAAAGGCAAATGAGGAAATAAATAAGAAGAATATGTCTTTATCACAAAAACTCTCTCCCAGCTCTGGTGTAAAAGAATTAAAATACATACACACAGTGAAGGTGGCTTTAATTTAAAAAAAAAAAAAGAACATAGCATCGATTCAAATGAGTCATTCAATTCCAGCTTGAGGACTCTACTAACTAAATAAATAGGTGGGCAAGAATTTGACAAAAATAGAGGAGGTTGAAAGTAATTTAAAGTAAACAAATTCTGTGCGGACCAAGCGAGACAAGGCTATCCAGGTTGAACTTGATACTCCAGGTGTTGGCCTATTTTTAACTCTCATCTGGTGTTTAAAGGTGGCTTCATTTGTAGTCAGAAGTGGCAGGAAGTGTCGATGTCATGGAGAACATTTGAACACTGGTACGTTCTAGTAAACACTTTATGTTCTTACAATCAAACGGAATGCGCGTGCTCTTTTGATCGTACACTGTAAATCAGGGCATCATTGTAAAAGTTAAAAGTCTAACGCGAATGTGTCTGTTCTATATTTTTTCTTGAATGTATTAATTGATAAACAATTTCTTATATAACATGCTCAGTTTTCATATACCCTAAGTATCCTTATTGAATTGTCAATTTTATTTCATTATATCATATGTATACTAGTACATTCTCATAAACACACTGATGCTTTATCATAAACACACTGATACTTTCTCATAAACACACTGATGCTTTATCATAAACATACTGATACTTTCTCATAAACACACTAATACTTTCTCATAAACACACTAATACTTTCTCATAAACACACTAATACTTTCTCATAAACACACTGATACTTTCTCATAAACACACTAATACTTTCTCATAAACACACTAATACTTTCTCATAAACACACTGATACTTTCTGATATACGTGTGTGTGTGCGTGTGTGTGTGTGTACATTCGTGCACACTTGCGCACGCCCGTAAGAGGATGTTGGATTGCTTGCCTACTGTCACCAAGAGATGCACGAGAAAACAGAGTAGATCAGTTCGCTAGCAGCTAACATGGTAGGACTACAAATAAATGAGGAGAAAACTAAAATTACGAGGATAAATGCCAAAAGTACAAAGAAAGTTACACTCAGAGGAGTGATACTCGAAAAAGTGGATCACTTTAAACACATGGGAAGCTATCTTTCATCAAATAGCTACAATTAGAAAGAGATATCTACTAGAAAAGGCATGTCACCCCAGGCATTTAATAGACTTAGAATCATTTGGCGTTCAGCTAGTCTCCATCTTAGCACCAATCTCATAATTTACAAATAAAATGTACGATCCAACTCTGCAGTAGAAACACGGAGAATGATTTGTAACATAGAAAGCTGACTAAGAGGATTTGAAGGTCGTTGTCTTAAGAAGATTTTTAAAAAATCCATTGGGATCACATCACAAGCAAAGAAGTCGCCAAAAGATTGGGCATTAACATCAATAATCAAGAAGTGAAAAGACGTTTGAAGTGGCTAGGACACGTTCTACGAATGGAAAGAACCAGGCATCCGCACCTAGCATTAACATGGACACCACCTAGCAGACGAAGTAGAGGCAGGCCATTGGGGACATTACGATAAACCATACCCGATGAAATAATAAAGGGTGGCAGGTCCTGACGAATGTTGTCCATGCTTGACATAGACCAGATTGAGTGGAGATTTCTTGTGAGTGCCTTATGCTGCGACTGGAGTTCAGAGGATTAAGAAGAAGAGGGAATTCTGTGTGTGTGAAGATAACTGACTATAAGTGAGAGATGATTTGGTGTATGTGAAAGAGGATTTGGTGTATGTGAAAGAGGATTTGGTGTATGTGAAAGAGGATTTGGTGTATGTGATGTAGGATTTGGTGTATGTGAGAGGATTTGTGTGTAAGAAGATAACTGACTATGTGAAAGAGGATTTGGTGTATGTGAAAGAGAATCTGGTATATGTGAAAGAGGATTTGGTATATGTGAAAGAGGATTTGGTGTATGTGAAAGAGGATTTGGTGTATGTGAAAGAGATTTGGTGTATGTGAAAGAGGATTTGGTGTATGTGAAAGAAGATTTGGTGTATGCGAAAGAGGATTTGGTGTATGTGAAAGAGAATCTGGTATATATGAAAGAGGATTTGGTGTATGTGAAAGAGGATTTGGTATATGTGAAAGAGGATTTGGTGTATGTGAAAGAGGATTTGGTGTATATGAAAGAGGATTTGGTGTATGTGAAAGATGATTTGGTGCATGTGAAAGAGGATTTGGTATATGTGAGAGAGGATTTGGTATATATGAGAGAGGATTCTGCGTGTGTGGAGATAACTGACTATAAGTGAAAGAGTATTCTGCGTGTATGTGAAAGAGGATTTGGTGTATGTGAAAGAGGATTTGGTGTATGTGAAAGAGGATTTGGTATATGTGAAAGAGGATTTGGTGTATGTGAAAGAGGATTTGGTGTATGTGAAAGAGGATTTGGTTTATGTGAGAGAGGATTCTGCATGTGTGAAGATAACTGACTATAAGTGAGAGAGGATTTGGTGTATGTGAAAGAGGATTTGGTATATGTGACAGAGGATTTGGTATATGTGAAAGAGGATTTGATATATGTGAGAGAGGATTCTGTGTGTGTGAAGATAACTGACTATAAGTGAGAGAGGATTCTGCGTGTATGTGAAAGAGGATCTGGTATATGTGAAAGAGGATTTGGTGTATGTGAAAGAGGATTTGGTGTATATGCAAGAGGATTTGGTATATATGAAAGAGGATTTGGTGTATGTGAAAGAGGATTTGGTATATGTGATATAGGATTCTGTATGTGTGAAGATAACTGACTATAAGTGAGAGAGGATTTGGTATATTTGAAAGAAGATTTGGTATATGTGAGAAAGGATTCTGCATGTGTAAAGATAACTGACTATAAGTGAGAGAGGATTTGGTGTATGCGAAAGAGGGTTTGGTATATGTCAGAGATGATTTGTGTGTGTGAAGATAACTGATTATAAGTGAGAAAGGATTTGGTATATGTGAAAGAGGATTTAGTGTATGTGAGAAAGGATCTGTGTGTAAGAGAGGGTGTGTGTATGTGTGTGAGGGGTTTTGGTGATAATTTGGTGTGTATGATAGAGAATTGGGTATGTGAGTGAAGATAACATGTTGTTAATGAGGATGTAATTTTGAGCCTTCAGCTATTTCATGTATAACATCAGACATGCAGGAGTGACAACCTGCTAGGATAAGTTAAATGTGTGCACAGCTAGTGAGCTACTGGAACCTTCAGTGTGCACGGCTAGTGAGCTACCAGAACCATCAGTGTGCACGAAAATGTCATCATCTGCTGAAAGTGATTAAATACCTGTGGACTTGCACAGCATGATGGGAAATTAATTTTAGCAACCATGAATACTTAATTAAAACAACAAGTGAATCAAATCAACAAATAATCAACACAGTCTTCTTCATAACAACGATTGTTATTTATTTTAAGTGTTGACAAAAATAATAATGACAAAGAGAGAAAATAAAGGATAGCCTGTTGTCATGGCATGGAAGGACATGATCGCCTACTCCAACCGGTATGGCACATGATGAGAAAGAGAGAGAGAGAGAGAGAGAAAGAGAGAGAGAGAGAGGTGGGGTACAGGTGAAGAGAGATAATTTTCTAATAATTGTTTTGAATTTGTTTTTATTTTTGTTTGCAGGAAATCTCCAAAAATCCAGTTTTTGTTGAAGCAGGCACTAAATACAATGACATTGATCAGGGTGAAGTTGGTAAGTTTGTTAATGGATGTGAATCTGAAACTCAACAACTCAGGAATTAGGATCATTGGAAGTTAGACAAGGCAACTGAGAAGATAGATCAGGAATTGATATCATTAGTGAGTCACCATAAGCATGAGTGTTTTGTTACATCTGATGAGTGGGACTAACAACCTGTGAATGTAGGGAAGCCAGTTTGTTTTGTTATCTGCAATAAAAAAATTTAGACATGTGGTGGCAGAGATGAAGAGGATCTGGAAGACATGAAAAGATCTTAAAAAAAAAAGGCAAGAAGCATGAAAATGTTTGTTGAAAATCTTTGCTCCACAGAGAGCTGAAAGGAAGAAGAAAAAGATATGTAAGTAAATTGAAATATATGTTGACAGTCTTTGTTTGTTAAAATAGTTACACACTGAAAGTTAAAATAGTTACATACCGAAAGTTAAAATAATTACACACCAAAAGTTAAAATATTACACACCAAAAATTAAAATAGTTACACGCCAAAAGTTAAAATAGTTACACACCAAAAGCTATAATAATTACACACCGGCAGTTAAAATAGCCTTGAAAAGTTGTGGAAATCAAAACTCATCAGCACAAACACAAAACTTAGGCTATTCAAATCAAATGTACTATCAACCCTACGTATGCGTGTGAAAGCTGGAAAACAACAAGAGATATAGAAACAAAGTTGAACGCATTCGAAAATAAATGTCTAAAAAAAAATACTTGGTGTAGCGTGGAACGAATCGCCAATCAACCACTAATATCTTCAGTAATAAAAAAAAGACGATGGTCATATGTTGGACATGTGATGAGAAGAGATAATAACCGAATAGCAAAGCAAGCCCTCATATGGGAAACAACAGGTAAGAGGAAAAGAGGAAGACCCAGAGAGACACTGAGAAGAACATTGATGAGAGAGACAAGAGCAGCAGGATTCGGCTCCCTCAATGAGATAGAGCAGCTTGCACAGAACAGAGACAAATGGCAAGATTTGATAAAATATCTTTAAAAGAATTGAAAACTGTTAAAACAAAATTTCAGATAAGAGAAGGAGTATCTTGGTCTACGCCCTATGGACCGGCTACGGCTTGAAAGGTCAATAGATAGATAGATAGATAGATAGATAGTTAAAATAGTTATAGACCAAAAGTTAAAATATTTACACACTAAAAGTTAAAATAATTACACACCAAAAGTTAAAATAGTTATAGACCAAAAGTTAAAATAGTTACACACCAAAGGTTAAAATAGTTACACACCAAAGGTTAAAATAGTTATAGACCAAAAGTTAAAATAATTACACACCAAAAGTTAAAATAATTACACACCAAAAGTTAAAATAATTACACACCAAAAGTTAAAATAGTTACACGCCAAAAGTTAAAATAGTTACACACCGAAAGTTTTTAGAGAACCAAGGAAATGCAGTGATGAGTGAACTGAACTACTGAGGACATGAGCTCAGGCTCAATGTTGATTCATGGCTTCTGGATTCACCAAACCTAAAATGGGTACTGGATTTTTCTTAGAAGAATAGACAGCATTGGCATAATTTAATGGCCACATTATTACCAAAATAGGTACTGAAAATGTGGCCCAAAAAATATGGAAATTAACACAATATTTCTTAAATAAAGCTTTCAACAAAATGACAAACACCTGGAGTTCCAAAATACTCAGTAATTGTATAAACTTAAATTGTTCATTTATGATAACATACAGATGTGAAAGCTGGAAATCCACGTAATCCTTAAATAAGAAATTCAATACTTTTGAAAACAAATGTCTCAGAAGATCTTCAAACATACGGTGGAGAGAATACATTTCAAACAATAATATAGAAGGCATACATCATAACTAAATACATGTACTTGTTGAGCTTTATAAGAAAATTGAAGAAAGCATTGGAAATACATTGGTCACAATGCTCAGAATGGATGAAGAAAGACTTCTCTATCAGGCATTCATGTGAAAACCATCTGGTAAATGAAAACAAGACAGAACTGTAGAAATACTATGCAGAACAGATACTAGGGAAGGCTCAATCATAGAACTAAGAAACAACCATGGTATACAAGCACTACCAGCAAATCATCAGTCATGCAGAACTATGACTTCCAGTCTAAGTGTCATCTTCGGCCGGAGAGAGAGATTAATTAATGATGGGATTCCTTATTCTTTCCCTTAGAGCTCCTGGCACTCACAGCAAGTGACACCTTTGGTCTATGTTTCCTTTTATATTTGGCACCTCCATACATCATTTTGGCACTCCACTCCTTTCTTTGTGACATCATTCACATTGTTAGTCACTCAGTGAGGAGAAATGAGTTGTTTAATAACACGAATGACAGAAAAAGCAAAATTAGAAATGAGACCATAAGTGAAGTAATAAGTAGAACTAGTCTTGAACTGCATGTACAACAAATACAATGGTTCATATATTTGATAGTGTGCCTTGTGATTCCATTTGAAACAAAGCCTATATGCTTATATAAGAAGTGGAGAATGAAGCTTAACCTGATATAGATCCACTGTATGTCTGAGTGACAACATCAAGTAAATTCTATATGAGCTTTAAATACTTGAGGCTGGTAAAGACTGAGAACTAGAGCTCAACACCAAAACCAAAAAGGATAAAAGTAAAAGTGAGGAGAGAGAGAAATAAATTTTAAAAAAGTGATATTCATGGAAAACTATTTATTTATCTATCTATCTATCTATTGAGTTTTCGAGCCGTGGCTGGTCCATAAGGCATAGACTCAGATACTCTTTCTATTTTTCTAAATTTTCTTTCTAGCAGTCTCAATCCTTGCAAAAATCTTTTATCAAATCTCACCATTTGTCTGTGTTCTGGAAGACTAGATCTCTGATATTTACTCCACTTTGCTAGCCTTTGCTAACACTTTAATAATGTCTGTACAGTGTTTTGACAATGTGCAGCAGCGTACAAGTTGTCAGTTATCACATTTAATGACCAACAGATCATGGAAGATGTTTCATAGCAGGCATGTCCCATATGAATTTCTGTGAAAAAGACTACCTGACTCATAGAGCAAAGAAATATAATAGGAGCAAGAAAAAAGCAGTTTCTGCTTTCTTTTGAGAGATTACAGCCAAGTTTGTGATAACTGAAATATAAAAGTAGACACCTAACTATCCAAGCAACATTTATAAGTAAAGAAAGCATGAATGATCTAATAGCAACAGAAAAGATCAATAGCAAAAGAAGATGAAGATTGAAAGAAAATATTAGGTCAAAATGATAAAACTAAGACCAGGCATAAGAACTAAATGGGTTCAAAAACTTTGTAGGTTGTCAAAGATCATTGATTACAATAACAATTCAGAAGAAGGAACAATTGATGATGATTATGATGTTGATGTCTATGACTATAATGTCCAACATTTCTTGTAACTCATTTTCACTCTTAGTGATTAAGACTGTATCATCAGCATACCTTAGATTATTTATATTATGACCTGCAATTGTTACTCCAGGCATGCCCCTTATGGATCTTAAAATAATCTCACTATAAATATTAAACAAATCTGGTGATAGCACACAACTTTGTCTAACACCCTGTTTTATTTGTTGAAACATTCCCAATTAGTTTCCAGTTCTTATGGCCGCTGTTTGTTGCCAGTACATGTTCTTTATTATTCTTATATCTTTGCTGTCTACGTTTATGCTTTCTAAAATGTTGATTATTTCTTGGTGCTTTACTTTGTCAAATGCCTTGGTGTAATCTATGAAACATAGGGATAGACCTGTTTTCACCTCTATGGCTCTTTCTACTAAAGATCTTATGATATAAATGGCATTGCTTGTTCATTTATCTCTAACAAAACCACACTGTTCATCACTAATTTCTGGACTGATTTTATTTCGCACTCTTCGCATGATGATTCTTAGTAATATCTTAGTCATATGACTCATAAGGCTTATTGTGCGATGATTATCGCATTCAATCGCACCCGATTTCTTTGGTAGGGCTATGAATATTGATTTGAGCATGTCGTCTGGTATATATCCACTGTTGTAGATATCATTCAATAATTTTGTTACTATTTCTATTCCAAAATCACCCATGGCTTCAATCTCTTCTTTAGTTATATTATCTGGTCCAGGAGCTTTGCCTGCTTTCATATTGCGCAAGGCGTCTTCCACTTCTTCTCTGAGTATTTCTGGTCCTTCTCCATTATCCTTAATATTTGCTTCCGGTCGTTCATCATTATAAAGATCTTTAATGTATTCTCTCCATCATTCCCTTATGTTTTCTTGATCAATCAACAGTTCTCCTTCCTTTGATCTTAAACATCCAGTTTTTTATTGTGTTTTTCTTCCTGTTAATTCCTCAATTTGTTTGTATATAGCTTTAGCATCTCCTTTTTGTTGCATTTCAGTCTCCTTGCATCTCTCTTTTATTCATGCTTCTTTTGCTTCATTGCATTTTACTACAATTTCTTTATTTAATCTCTTATACTCATCCTTATTTTCGTTATTTCTTCTTCTTGTATCCATTAGCTGCAAAATGTCGTCTGTCATTCATTTCTTTCTTGAATTTGTCCTCATTGGTGGTATGAACTCTTTTAATGTTTGTTGCATTGATTCTTATAGCATTTCCCACTGTTCATCAATGCTTTGTATGTTCTCTATTGCATTGTACAGGTTCTGAATTGTGATTTTATATTTGTCTTGCAGCTTCTTGTCTGATTTTAGTAAATCTAAATTTAACTTGATGTTAACTGAGGCTCGTTTTGTTGTTTTTAATTTTACTCTAAGCTTTCCCACAACTGGTACATGATCACTATTGCAATCTGCCCGTGGTCTAGTTTTCACACACACCAGACTGTTTCTAAATCTATTGCTTATCATTATATAATCAATTTGATTACGTGCGCTGTCCCCTGGGCTTTTCCATGTCCACAGACATCTTGGATGTTGCTTAAATCAGGTGTTTCCTATCATCATGTTGTGTGTTCTTGCCCAGTCAATAAGTTTCTCACCTCTTTCATTCCTCATGCCTAAGCCATAATCCATAATGACCAACTACTTCCTCAGCTCTTTCCTTTCCTACTTTTGCGTTAAAATCCCCTACAACTATGGTGTTTTCATGTGGTTTGTATTTATGAAGTGCCTCATTTAACTTGTAAAATTTATCAATAGTTTCCTCTAGACTGTCTGCTGTTGGTGTATGAACTTGTATAAGATTTATGTCTATTGGCCTTCCATTCAATTTCACTAAAAGGACTCTGTCAGATACTGGGTAAAAGCCTTTCACTGTTCTTGCTCTTTCTGCATCCAAGATGATACCTACTCCTCTTTGGTGTTCAGTACCTCCAGAATAGATTATTTTATGTTTATCAGAATACATCTCCCCTGATCCGGTGTATCTTATTTCGCAAAGTCCCAGTAATTGTAAACCCATTCTTTTCATTTCTTGAATGATGTTTTCTAGTTTACCCTTCTGCATGAGTGTTTTCACATTCAAAGTACCTATCTTTAGAGTTTGTTTTATCTTAATTTTGCTTACAGTAGCTTGATGACGATTGGGTATCACCTGTAGCACATAATGTCCCCTACCGAACGAGGGTTTTCCATTGGAATCCCCCTTAACGTTGTTATCGTTATTTCTATTGTTGTGGCGATTCATGATTGTACAAAGAGGTCATGACGGTGGTTTTCTGTTGCCTTCAGTCGGTTTGTTTACGGTTGGCTCCGCTAGCCTTTGACTAAAAAGTCTCACCCACAAGGCGGTGAGGTTGTTTTACTTCAGGGTACCCTCCCTTAGCCTTTTACTCTCCCGAGCTTACCTGCAAGGCAACAGGGCAGCCACAGGTTGTACTGCTTACTGCGTACAGTAGCGGGTAAAATTACCCTACCTGACAAACACTTGCTAATAGCACTTGAAGGATATTAAATAAAAGAAGATAAGGGGACATAAATTGTTGGCAGTCAAGGTTATCTCTTTTAGGAAAAAGTCTTACCTGGTCTCTTCTACTGAGGTTTCTATCATGCTGTTTTTGTTGTTTAAATTGTATTCAAGACATAAAAAACAACGATAAAGAAAATAAATATTCATTGCTGCATATTCCACTTTCTGGGGAATAAGTCACGAATGTGAATGTTATTTAATATATCGTATTAATTGTTCATCTGCTGCCATGATGAAGATCCTGTCATCATCACTTTTGCAGGAGATTGCTGGTTTCTCTCTTCTATTGCCTGTTTGGCTGTATCAAAACACAGAGATTTTCTTTCTCGTATTATTCCAAAAGGTCAAGGATTTGGACCTGAGTACACAGGTATGTTTAATAAATTTGTTATGTTGACAGTGAGATGCTTTCTTTAGTTAGTAAAATATATATTTTAGAGTGCAGCAATGGTAAATAAAAACATGGCTGTTGCTTAATAAATTGGTTTGTTTATAGTCTTGGTTTAAGATCACAATATTAAAAATATTCAGCAAAATTATTTGTGAACTAAAGGTATTTTGGTCACTTTAGAAAGATGGTCAATATTATTATGTTAATTATTCTTATGCCCTCGAATGGGAAGCAGAGGGTAAAAGAAAAAGAGACAGAGCTGAGAAATACTAAAATAGAGCATTAAATTGGGAGGCAATAACAGCAGACATCAGCTCCCTCACCGAGATTTAGCAACTCACCCAGAACAGAGCTGTGTGGTGAGACACAATGCAGGTCCTGTGCAAGGTTTGACGGTTGAAAGATCGTTGGACACAAGAGTCTTGGATGGATAGATGGACGGATTGGATGGATGGATGGATTGGATGGGTGGATTGGATGGATGGATTGGATGGGTGGATGTGTGGATGGATGGGTTTAAAATATACATTTTTTGTTCACTTTAACCCCCAAAAAACATGTATCTTTAATATTTTATTTTTATTTTTTGGTTTCTTTTACTTGGAGAAAAAGGAAGTAGGAAAGGAGGGTGGGAGGTTGAAAGTTAAAGCTGTTAGTCTTGTCTAATCTAGGAGGAATAATATAGCTTGGTACATCACTAGCTAGGAGGAATGGAAGTTGTAATTCACTGGGTATCTGCATTAGGTGGGAGTAAAAAATGTGGTATTACAAAGAAGGGAAAAAGGTGAGAAAACTAAATGATAAAAAAGAGTAGGACTGGAGATTACCCAAAGTAATATTCAGTATCAGTCTCAAGTTACTGTTGTCAAAGTTATTGTCTAAAAAAATATTGGATTTGAAAACATTATTACATTCCATGTGCATTTCTTTAAAGTGGTTATTAAATACCTGTATATTTGTGTAATTGCTTAATGTGATAAATATAACAAGAAAAAATATGGACTAGATATGAATATCAAAAAGACTAAAACTATGATCATAAACAAAGAAAATTCTCAAGACCTACAATTAAATATCACAGTTGAAGGAATACATCTGGAGACAGTTCAGAGCTACAACTACCTTGGACACACTATAACAAATGTTGGATTATGTAAAATTGAAATAAACAAAAGAATAGGTATGGCAAAAAGTAATTTTAATGCCATGAAAAAATATACTAACAATAAAACAAATAACAGCAGGGCTGAAACTAAGAATAGCAAAATGTTACATCTTCTCAATATTCCTAAATGGTGCAGAAATATGGGCATTAGACAAGAAACCAGAACAAAAAAATTGAAGCCTTTGAAATTTGGATTTATAGAAGAATAGGTAGAATTGGATGGAAAGAAAAGAAAACAAATGATGAAGTTTTAAAACAACTAAAAATAAAAAGAGAACTAGTAAATACAATTAAGACAAGAGAAATGAAATTTTTGGGGCACGTTAAAAGACACAACAGCCTAATAAAAGTAATATCGGAAGGGAAAATACAAGGTAAAAGATGCAGAGGCAGACCAAGACTAACATGGACGAGTAACATCAAAAGATGGACAAGTCAATCTATGACAACCTGCACCATCAAAGCAAGAAACAAAGTGCAATGGCGCTCCATGGTAGCCAACCTTCATTGGGAAGATGGCATTCGATGATGTTGATGATGATGATGATGATAATGATCATTTATTCTGAGTGTACAATTTACAATAAATTAACACTAGAACATCAGAGACCAGAAATGATTAATTCAAGTAAATTTGTCTGGCCCTTAATTAATGTCATTGTACTAAGCTCAAGCAGGTTTCAGTGTTCTAGTACCTGGGAATTATTTTCACACACGAAGGAGGAATTGATCGAGAAGTTGGAACAAGATACCAGAAAACCAATGCAATGGCACTCCAATTATTACTCTAACATCCAAACTTCAAAACAGCATCAAGTGATAAATATTAAACTATTTTAAAAAAAAAACTATCTCTATGGCATTTATCCAGTTGTGCTTTGCTGTTTACTAATTCTATTTCATCCATATATACATGCTTTCCCATGTCCTGTTTTAACATTGAGAGTTTGCTCAAGTGAAACAGAAGGGCTCTTTTAATTATAATTAGATCTTGTGTAATCAGACTAGAGATTTCAGTGCTAATGGACAGTGTCTGCAAACAGTGTGATGGTGGCTCTATATACAACAAGAAGAGACAAAAATATTACAACTTATATGATATTTGAAAGGCAAGCTTTTTAAAGTTTTGCCATGCTAATGTATATAACAGGTTTTGATTAATTATAACAGTAGATAAACAATTATTCAGAGCTAACATCAGAGTAGCAAACCAGAGCTGACCAAAGCTACACCTCATCTTCAGGTAATTTAGATTCCAAGTCGGGAGAGAAGAGGGAAGGCAAGGTTGGTCCTAAGAAATGGTGAAGTGAAGTCAGATGTGTCAGACTAATAGACATAAATATTGTAGTATTAATATAGGCTGTGACACAACAAACTTTCTTTTCAGGAATTCAACAAACTTTCTTTTCTTATAGAAAAGATATATATTTTCTGAGAATAATATTAGCTTTTTGTATGGCTGTGGAACATAGAGAACAACAAAAATGACAATCATGAAGATACAGACCTTTATTAACGGATGCTTGCGCAGAATAAAAGGATGGAAATGGCAGGACAAAATCTCTAACATAGAATTATGGAAATGTACCAGTCAAATACCAATGGATAAAGAGATACAGTGAAAATGATTGAGCTGGGTAGGACACACACTGCAGAAGCCAACTGAGAGTTTTACACAACAGGCCCTTTTTTTTAGAATCCCAAAGGAAAAAGACAAAGAGGAAGACCAAAATATTCTTGGAGAAGACAGATAGAAGCAGAGATAAAGATGATGGGGAAGATATGGTATGATCTTAAAAGAATGTCAAGAAACAGAACAGCATGGACAGCGTTTGTTGAAGACCTATGCTCCACAGGGCATTGAAAGAAGAATATCAAAAGTTAAATTGCAGAAAATCAGACACTTTTCTTACTCCAGAAATGACATGTGCACACAACAAAACAAAGAGACATTAAGAGTCTGATTTAAATATCTTCTTAATCTTACATTACACCCCACTACTGGCTCCTTGCTACCAGCTTTAATGCAGCACTGCATTTATTTGCCCGTTCTGTTCTTCTTAATCCACCGAACTCTGGCCAAAGCATTGGGCACCACAAGAAATCACCATCCAACCTGGTCTGGAGCAAGCATGGACAATGCTCGGCAGGACCTGTCAGCCTCTTTCATTTCATCTTGTATGATTCGTCACCATCTCCTCAATGGTCTGCTTTTTCTTTGTTTGCCAGGTGGTGTCCAAGTTAATGCTAGATGTGCATACCTGGTTTGTTCCATCTGTAGAACATGGCCTAGCGATTTTCAACATCTTCTTTTCATTTCTTTATTGATGTTGTTAATCTCTGATCTTCTGGCGATCTCTATGTTTGTGATGTCTTGATCCCAACAGATGTTTCAAATCTTTTTTAAGACAACAACCTTCAAATCCTCTAAGTTGACTCTCTATATTATTGTTCAATCTCCATTGTTCTAAATATCAGTTGAGCACAATTTTATTAGTTATTTCTGGCAGATTTATAAGTAGAACTATTTTAATATAGGTTTATAACAGTTTTATTTTTCTGTAAAGTAGCTGCTAGAGTTTACTTTTATTTCAAAATTTAATAGAAACTCATATTTTTTGGTCTTGCTTTTACTTACAGAAATGGTAAATAAAGGCTTACATTTAAAAAATATGTAAAAAGCTTATAAATTATAAAAACTATATACAATTTAACATATACATGATCATAAATAATGAGAACGAAAATTAATGATTAATTAAGGTGTAGCAGTATCTTATTTTAATAATTGCTGCTTATCTTAGTATCTGTAATGCAAATTCAAGAATAAAAGATTGCTTAATTATGATGAATGCACTAAATAGCAAGGTGCCGAACATAGCCAAATACAACTCGCTGAGCAAACAAAGAAGAAGAAACTTATCTTGCACAAATAAATAATTCCTTCCATGAGAAACCTTTGGTTCAATTATGCCCTTCTATTTCTCTTTCTCAGGGAAGTTTAATTTCAACTTCTGGCAGTATGGAGAGTGGATTAACATAGTCATTGATGACAGACTTCCAACTTATGATGGCAAACTGATCTACTGTAAGAACCTGGAACAGCCAAATGAATTCTGGGGCCCACTTCTGGAAAAAGCCTATGCAAAGTTAGTTCCTTCTGTCTTTTTATTAATTAATTGGCAGGATTTAATCTATTCATAATGAAGTACTGTTTTAATTTGTGTAATTTAATAATATATGCACAATTCTTTTTATTTACATGATGAAGATGTTTCCGGCAATCATTATTTTCCTTTATTTCTGAAATTAAAACAAACATTTTGTCCATTATCATTTAATCAATGTGTACATGTAAAAAGATTTAAATTATAATTGTAATTAAACAGAAATCGGTACATGAAACAACCAGGGTCTGGTGCTTGAAGGAAATATTAATGCTTGTCATGAAGAGATCAAATTATTATGTTCTCTGGAAATGGCTGGTCTAGAGGTAAGACATTGACTTCCAGACAGGAAAGTCTCAGGTTTGAACCAGCTACAGGCATTGGGGAATTTTCTCTCTGAATCCAAGGTGTTTTCATGGTTTTACCCTCCCCTGGTCTCTGGGTAGTATGATCTGATATCTAACCCTTATAAAGAACAGTGAAAAACTGGAGATTCCGTATGCATGTGGAAGAACTCCTGGCAGTTAAAAGTGAAAAAGAGTAGGTCAAATGTGGCAACAGTCTGGGCAAAAATGGTTAAATTACAAATCTACCCATGGATATGTTGGGCTAACATGTGCAGATATTGCAGCTCACTGAAAAATAGTGAAACAACACACCCATACCCACTAACTGGTGAGTGCTAAGAAGAAATTATCTTCAGATTGTGAACCAGCCACTGTAGATTCAGTTATCAACTACAGTGGAATGATGTTATTCTTATACAATTTATTTGAATTGTGATTTATTAGAATGTCACATAAATTTTCACCCCAAAAAATAATGCAAATTAGATTAATTTATTCCAGACTACCATTTATTGTTCATTTTAGTCTGTGTCTTCTGTTTTGAATGAGACAGTACCATTTTTGTTCAATGTCCATACCATCCTATCATTTTAATCATCATCATCATCATCAAGTACCATGCCTGATTGCATAGGTGATCATGTCTCTTCACAACTTTTGATCTTGACAGCTATTTATCATTTCTTTTTTTGACCTTCTGCCAAACCATTCTCTTTTAAGCTGTCTGGTATCTTTTCCCTTTGAGGAAAAATTTAAAAATACAAAAAAATGGTGTTAGAAGCTTTACCTAATAAGTGGACGACACAGACTAAATGACGTTTCGGCCCAATAGGCCTTCAGCATGAACAAACAAGAAAAACACACACACAAAACTAAAAACGAAACATTCAAAACAGAAATATTCGAAATATGTTAAAGAAAAATGTCTATCCTGTGTGTATAGAACAAGAATTATAATGAAGAATAGATATTTATTGTATAACAAATTGATTGCCTGGATTTAAAAAAAAACACTCAATTTTCTAAATCCAGGCAAGAAGAATGGATATTTATTATAGACATTTTTCTTTAACATATTTCAAATATTTTTGTTTTGAATGTTTCGTTTTTAGTTTTGTGTGTGTTTTTCTTTTTTGTTCCTGCTGAAGGCCTATTGGGCCGAAACGTCATTTAGTCTGTGTCGTCCACTTATCACGTAAAGCTTCTAACATACCATTTTTTTGTATTTTATATTTTTCCTCTTATTCAGCTTTATTGCAGCTTCGCATTTTTATGCATTCATTTGCATTTCTTTGCCTTAACCCCTATCTTTTCCCTTTGCTTTCCTCTATCTCTTCATCCCTCAATTTTCCAAGTTGTTACAATATATTCCAGCTGTTCCTTTCTCTTACATGACCAAAAAATGATGATTGTTTATTCATAATATTGGATATTAGCTCTCTTTTTGCTTTGGTCTCTTTCAGAACATTTTCATTACTCTTCTTATCGTTTTAATAAAAATGTAAAGATTAGTACCAATTTTACTTAAAAAAAAAACTGAAGAAAACATTTTTGTATCTGATAATTGGTTTTGATATTTGATTGTTTCTGAAATGAGCAAACTTAGGTTTTCAAGACAGTTGTAATATTGTAGATTTTATTGTCTGTCCTCCAGGAAGTACTGCATCCATTGAGAGATAATTGGTTTTGATATTTGATTGTTTCTGAAATGAGCAAACTTAGGTTTTCAAGACAGTTGTAATATTGTAGATTTTATTGTCTGTCCTCTAGGAAGTACTGCATCCATTGAGAGATAATTGGTTTTGATATTTGATTGTTTCTGAAATGAGCAAACTTAGGTTTTCAAGACAGTTGTAATATTGTAGATTTTATTGTCTGTCCTTCAGGAAGTACTGCATCCATTGAGAGATAATTGGTTTTGATATTTGATTGTTTCTGAAATGAGCAAACTTAGGTTTTCAAGACAGTTGTAATATTGTAGATTTTATTGTCTGTCCTCCAGGAAGTACTGCATCCATTGAGAGTTAATTGGTTTTGATATTTGATTGTTTCTGAAATGAGCAAACTTAGGTTTTCAAGACAGTTGTAATATTGTAGATTTTATTGTCTGTCCTCTAGGAAGTACTGCATCCATTGAGAGATAATTGGTTTTGATATTTGATTGTTTCTGAAATGAGCAAACTTAGGTTTTCAAGACAGTTGTAATATTGTAGATTTTATTGTCTGTCCTCCAGGAAGTACTGCATCCATTGAGAGATCATTTTCTGTTATGAACAATATATGGTCAGATGGCAAATGAAGATTAATTGTTGAGACAATGGGAGCTGTGTTATTTGTAAAACAAAACTGTGTCATGGAATATGACAAGTTTTATGATAAGGTGTTAACATTTTCACAATTTGATGCATAAGATTACTTCTTCATATTTATTCATGGTATGATTGTGGTAAAATTCAGTCTCTTGTCAAATTCAATCTCTATGTCAACCTAAATTTTTTATGGGTTTCTGTTGCTGAAGAATCATAGTAAGATCAATATTTTAATGATGGTAAATTTTTAAATATTTTCTTGCTTTTTCATAAATAAAGAGTATTTCATAACCCCTGTCCTGTTTTTGTCCTCTCAATGTCACATTTTTGTCACAATAAAATATAGTCAGCCTCAATTATTTAAGCCTGTAGAATAATGCATGTGTAGTATTTAATGTAAAGAACATGAAACACTGACATGAACATTTAACTGCACTTTACCCATACTGAAGAGAGCTGATGTTATCTTAGGATCGTCATCACTACACACTGAAGTAATCCATAGGTGTTCCAATTTTCCCCTTAGAATATTGAGAATCTCTGAGGAGAACCCTGATCCTTATACACAAACTCTGTAGCATAGCCTGGGATACATCAGTGTGGTTAGATTTTTATTGATAATTTTGTCTGGCCAATATAGTGACAATGTGACCTTCCAGGCATGTCGTAAGAGGCGACTCAGGAGATTGATCGATGGCTTGACAAGCTGTCGTTGTAAAAAGTATTGTTATGGAAACAGAGCAGTGATCTCTGCAATATGTGCCACTTTGGCATGCACGGTTTCTGTTTTTGAGATTGTGGTTCTGCCCTATGTGCCGTCTTCGGTTCGAAAGGACAATAGATAGATAGAATTGCTATTTTTTGGCCTACTCTTTTCAACTTTTTAACGCGCACAAGTGCACACAGAATTTCCTGTTTTTTTGCCATTATCCGAGAGATCAGATCTCACTACTCAGAGACCAGGTATAGCCATAAATAAACCACAAATTCAACTTTCCTTTATTTTAAAAAATATCCTTACTGTTTGTGACCCTTCGGTCCAGAGGAAGATTTCCTAGTGTAATAGTGAACCAGGAGATTGTACAAAGTGTGCAAAGTATGGAAATATAACATAGGTACATGAAGTGTTCAAGATGGGGCGGTCTGGACATTTCTAGACGGGGGAAAAGAAATTAGAAGGCACTCAACGGTCAACGGAGCAGTCAGAGCAGAACAGTCAACGGAGCAGTCAGAGCAGAACAGTCAGAGCAGAGCAGTTAATAATCAAGTATTTAGAAGTGGTCAGCAGTTAGCAGTCAGTCTCTCCTTAGTTAGTACAGGATTAGTCTAGCTGAGTAAATTACAGATATTGTAGACTGGATTGTGAACATCAGAGAATGAAATAAAATAAAAAAAAAAGTAAAGTACCCCCGTCACGCCAAGTGGCGTATAGGGAAATATGGTGTTAGTGACCTTATATTTTACAGACCTTCAGCACATGGTTTTTGGGGTAATGTGGTCAGTACTACGCCCGTGCTGCTTTACTTTCCCAGAAAAAAATCCGGTACCCATTTAAGGCTGGGTGAACCCGGAAGCCGTCGGTTGGGATCGAACCCTACCCCTTGTCCGTGGTAGTCCAGTTCACTAACCACTGAGCTATCGCGGCTCCGAGAATGAAATGAATAAACTAATTGCTATCTTGTGGAAGATCTTATTATTCATTCATCGAGTGGAAGTCTGATCATGTGTGTGGTGACACTGGATCACCACCTCTAGACCACCTGATGGATTTAGTGGAAGATCGAAATGAGAAGCAATAATATTGTTTGGAAACGAGCACCTACCAAGAATACATTAAGTAATCCTTTTGATGTCCTTTCTTTTTTCTTTCTTTTTTTTTGTTTTGTCTACCTTCAATATATACATTGATGTGTTGGCAATGTGGAGCAAAATTGATGTATAAATGTATTTGGAAATTGGATAATATGAATTTTAGAAAATTGAGTGTTTTTAAAAAATCCTGGCAAATTCTATAAAAGTCTAAAGGTTCTCTAACACAAATTAAATAAAATAAGCGCACCACATTTCTTGAAGTTTAATTAAAAAGCAAATTGGCACCCCTGGGCTAGAGTTGGAATTGATCAAATACTACCCAAGTTCCAGAGCAAACATCCAGATACTGAGTTAAATTTGCTCAAAAAAGTTGTCTGAACTCTGAGTTGTAGGAACAGAGAAGTGTACAAATACCAGCGTTATATTGCATATGTTTTTTTTTCTTCATATTTTCCTTTGATACATATAGGCAAAACAGTAAAAATTCTTTATTTAACATTAGAGCATATTTTAGTTGCCTAAGTGTTGTTAGATCTGTTGATATTGCCAGTGTTGTCAATGCATATGGTATGACAAAAGTGTTTGTTTCTGCATGAAATGACAGATTGAATGGCAACTATAATCTCTTGGATGGTGGCAGGATTCACACTGCCTTGGTTGACCTGACTGGTGGCTTGGGAGAGCTGATACCACTCAAGGAACAGATCTCAGACAATGATCTTACAGATCTTCTCTTGAGATTTCAAAACCTGAACAGTTTACTTGGAGGATCAGTTTTTGTATGTTGTTTTATTTATTCTTACAATAAATTATTTTGCTAGCAAAAAAATCACTCTTTTTTTAAAACATATGAAAGAATTTATATGTTATAAGAAAACTACACCAGACAGATACAAGTACAATTTAAGAGAAGTCAAAGTTTGTCAGGAACAGCTACATGAACAAATTGAATACAGAACACCAGGGCTACCAGAAAAAAATGATGTCTACTACCAGCTCAACAGAAAAGAACAAGTGACAATTTTTAGACTCATTGAACAGCCCACAACAGACTGAAACACCACCTTTTCAACACCATAAAGATAGGAATCTTTGATGAATGAGAGCACTGGCAAAATAACTGCTGAACATCTGCTACAACCATGCTCAACATATATTTCTTCTCTTCAAACAGAGAAGGCTCTTTTGGCCATCTTCGGGACAAGCTGTATGGAGATGTCACCAGCTGAGAAATGCTTCCTTCAAATTTGTTAATAATGACATCTAGATGTAGATATCAAAAGAAGAAGATATGTTACATGAAAAAAACTACAAATAGAGCTTTTCAACAAAAACCCTTCAAAAAAGAAACAAACAAAAAAGCTGTTTGCAAATCCTAAAAGTCCTCAAAGATAAAACACTCAAAACAAGGACAAATTGCCAGAACAAAAAATATTGCTAGTCAGGACACAGCAGACTTTTTTTACCAATACAAAAAAATTTCTTTTTACTACTACCTCAACAATTAGTGAAATAACAACTCACCATTAACTTGTTATGTTTACTCTATCTTCTTTTCTTATTAATTTCTTTTGCAACAGAATATTGTTAAATATTGTTGTTAAATCTTACATATCAGGTCAAACAACTTGGAAGCAGAGAAGTGGTGCAGGCTTCAGGTCTTCTTGAAGGTCATGCGTATACCATTGTGAAAGTCAAAGAGGTAAGAACTTATCTCAAAACATTGCAGCCATATAATTTATTTCTTCAGCTGATATTTTGGTCAAATCAAGTAATTATTGAGCTTACTTTCTCAATCAAATCAGTTTCTAGTTATATGTAGTTTCTAGTTATATGTAGTTTCTAGTTATATGTAGATGTTCTTAACAAAAATCACCATGGAAATCCCATCAATAAATTTGTCATATTTCTGTTTGGGACATTTGATAGATATCAGAAAAATGGGTAAAATCATTATTTTGTTCATTAATTTAGGCAGTTTGTATACAAATTAATTGAGGATTCCCTTTACTATTTAAGGCACATGGGGAATATGGTGTTAGTGACTACATTTTTCAATGACCAACATATTTTATAGATGATAACACTCAAGCGGATTTGTTTGTATTTTAGCTTTTTTTTATTACCTTTTCTGCTTTCCATCTTTTTATGAATTCTATGCTATTATAGATAGTTTCTGGTTGTATCCAAAATGGAGGAATTATTTTTCTCCAGCTTGGTATAGAACCGTTGATCAGAGGTTTAACAAGCCGCTATCGTAAAAATGATTTTGTTGAAACGTAGACCTGATAAAATATCTTTAAAAGAATTGAAAAATACTGGAACAAAAATTCAGATAAGAGAGGGAGTATCTTGGTCTACGCCCTATGGGCTGGCTATGGCTCGAAAGGTCAATAGATAGATGCTATTATAAATCATTAAGTCATTGTACGAGACTCTCTTTATATGTACAAAAGTAAAAATTAAGAGCACACATCGCCCTCTTGTCTTGTCTTTGGGAACATGGTGTTAACACCAATATTATTTCATAATCATTTACATTAACACTTTCCACTTTCAATGGGTAGAAATCTCAGAGCACTTTTGAATAGGCGGCCGAGCACATGTGGGTGAAAATTTGTGTGCTAAGATTGCGATTCAAGTCTCATACTTTACCTTTACCTTTACTTTCAATGGGTGAGAGAGTCACTATCAAGTCACCTACTTTCCATCTTTCCTTCACAGACAATTTAAGTACAAATTTAAGGCTGGGTGAGTGTAGAAGTCATTGACTGTGATTAATCTAACTTTTTGTCATCAATAGACCAACTCACTTAATTAACCACTTTTCTATCAAGACTCCATTATCTTGATAAGTTTTTGTTTAAAAGTGATTAAGTTGGCAGCATATGAGTTTACAGATCAATTAGCAAATTTTATTTCACAGACAATTTGTTGTATACACAAAAATACACAGTAAACCAAGTTGTTTAAAACCACCACCTATCAAACTTGCTCATAATTTATAAGGCACAAGAGAGAGAGAGAGAGAGAGAAAGAGAGAGAGAGAGAGAGAGAGAGAGCACTCTACACAAAATGCCTCAGTAGATGATGCTCATGAACTAAGGAGAATCTAAGAACAGATCTTGAACAAACAAAAAATAATTAATGCCACCATGAAGAAAAAATGTGAATAGTCAAAGCAATAGGATAAAAGAAAGAAAAAGACAAAAAATAGCTGTAGCTTTCTTCAATGAGGAAAAAATATTAAGAATATCTGTACCGACCGTTTGATCTGATCACAAACTATTACGTGTGTATGTTACTGTCTCAGGTGAACACTTCAAAGGGGAGGTTTCACCTTCTTCATGTAAGAAACCCTCATGGAAGAGGAGAGTGGAATGGCTCTTGGAGTGACAAGTAAGTACTTAAAACAAATAATCTATATCTTATGGTATTATCCCATTTCTGGGGACTGCTAAGAGTCTTCTTCTTTTACAGCTTTCAAATTTTGTTATATGCGAGGACATAGATCCTGAGAAAGAATGGGTACAAGTTCCGTCAGAGTGTAGTACATCCTTTCCCATTGTCTTTATATTGCACAGAGAATGCAGACAATAAAATCCCTTGGTCATTGAGGCAATAGTACATGCCTTGCACAATTTTTAGAACTCTTCTGAGAGTGACACAGTCATTTACACAGATGGGTCTGTTGTTTAGCATGAACAGAGCTCATAGTTGGAGGTAGAACTCTGAAGGAAGACAGTGGTGCTTTCACATTGACCACTAGTAGTTTGACCATGGAAATGATAGCTGTCATTAAAGTATTAGCATGACCTGAGATGCAGATTAAACACTTGTATGTTTCCTCAGTAGATATACTCAATAAGATTGCAACTGGTTGGGCTCAACAGCAGTGGTTAGAGTTTCTAGGGAGGTTTAGTCTAACAAAACTCTGTTTCATTTTTAAGCCAAGAAATGTGGGTGTAAAAGGTAATGAGCTGACAGACTCTTAGATGATGTTGAGTGCCATCACACTTTACTATATCTGTGTCTAGTTTGGTTTAGTTTTTCTTCTTAAAATTAATCTGAACCAAAAATTTTACAGAAATGAAATAAAATGCAAAAAAAAATGGCTCTACTTACATGTGATAGCTACTAAAAATATAATAACCAACATTTGAACGGATATATATATCCCAAATGTCCATGTGAGGGAGGCTGTATTATTTATTGCGGCTAAAAATAACTGCATTTTCAATATTTAATAATCAACTTACTGGATAATGTTTTAAAAAGGAATTTTGAATTTAGCATTAATTTAAACATAATAAATGTGAAAATTGAAAGAAATCTGACAATGTCATGCCTAAACCAGACAAACTTCATGGAAACCATTATTACTAATAACAAATTATTTTTAATATAAATTCAAACTTACAATTAATACATACATTTTTTTTTTCATTTGTACATATTTAAGTAGTCTGGTGTAAAGTTTACCTCTAAAAAATATGGAAGCATGCAGCAGCAGCTAAAACTAGGTAATCTAACTATTATGAAATAATAGTAATAAACATAACAATATTTATAATATAATTTATTAACATCTGTGTTAAAAAACAACTCCTATTTAATGTCAAAATATAATACTAATTTCTTTAAACTTCAACACCGAATTTTATTTCTTAAAAAGTTAAAGGGTTGTATGATGTTATGGTTACCTTCCTTCCTTCCTTCCTTCCTTCCTTCCTTCCTTCCTTCCTTCCTTCCTTCCTTCCTTCCTTCCTTCCTTCCTTCCTTCCTTCCTTCCTTCCTTCCTTCCTTCCTTCCTTCCTTCCTTCCTTCCTTCCTTCCTTCCTTCCTTCCTTCCTTCCTTCCTTCCTTCCTTCCTTCCTTCCTTCCTTCCTTCCTTCCTTCCTTCCTTCCTTCCTTCCTTCCTTCCTTCCTTCCTTCCTTCCTTCCTTCCTTCCTTCCTTCCTTCCTTCCTTCCTTCCTTCCTTCCTTCCTTCCTTCCTTCCTTCCTTCCTTCCTTCCTTCCTTCCTTCCTTCCTTCCTTCCTTCCTTCCTTCCTTCCTTCTTCCTTCCTTCCTTCCTTCCTTCCTTCCTTCCTTCCTTCCTTCCTTCCTTCCTTCCTTCCTTCCTTCCTTCCTTCCTCCTTCCTTCCTTCCTTCCTTCCTTCTTCCTTCCTTCCTTCCTTCCTTCCTTCCTTCCTTCCTTCCTTCCTTCCTTCCTTCCTTCCTTCCTTCCCTTCCCTTCCTTCCTTCCTTCCTTCCTTCCTTCCTTCCTTCCTTCCTTCCTTCCTCCCTCCCTCCCTCCCTCCCTCCCTCCCTCCCTCCCTCCCTCCCTCCCTCCCTCCCTCCCTCCCTCCCTCCCTCCCTCCCTCCCTCCCTCCCTCCTCCCTCCCTCCCTCCCTCCCTCCCTCCCTCCCTCCCTCCCTCCCTCCCTCCCTCCCTTCCTTCCTTCCTTCCTTCCTTCCTTCCTGCCTTCCTCCCTCCCTCTCTCCCTCCCTCCCTTCCTTCCTTCCTTCCTTCCTTCCTCCCTCCCTTCCTTCCTTCCTTCCTTCCTTCCTTCCTTCCTTCCTTCCTTCCTTCCTTCCTCCCTCCCTCCCTCCCTCCCTCCCCTTCCCTCCCTCCTCCTTCCTTCCTTCCTTCCTTCCTTCCTTCCTTCCTTCCTTCCTTCCTTCCTTCCTTCCTTCCTTCCTTCCTTCCTTCCTTCCTTCCTTCCTTCCTTCCTTCCTTCCTTCCTTCCTTCCTTCCTTCCTTCCTTCCTTCCTTCCCTCCCTCCCTCCTTCCCTCCTTCCCTCCCTCCCTCCTTCCCTCCTTCCCTCCCTCTCTTCCTTCCTGTATTCCTCCCTCCCTTCTACTTTCTTTCTTTCTTAATGCCCCATGTTTGTGTCTTGCAATCTTCCACAGGAAAACACTTGGACACTTAAAGAGAGCTGCTTATGATTAATGCAACATCTTTTATTTACAGGTCAGTAGAATGGAATACCCTTAGTCAAGAGGATAAAAAGGCAACATCTGAAGCAGAAAATAATGGAGAATTCTGGTATTTGTGAACTCCCAATTGTTTATCCTCACATCCTTCATCAAATTCTACTAGTAATTCTGGCCTATTTTTGTGGTCTTTCCTCCGATGGTGTGGCTTGAAATAATATCTAAAGATTATTTTATTTGCTTTTCATTCATCATAGATTTTATAAATCATTTATATTGTATTCCTGAAGGTAGATAATAAGTAATCAAGAAGTTTAGTTAGTCTGGATTGATTTATAAATAAGTTCTTCTATCTGTTGTCCTTTCGAGCCGACGATGGCACAGAGGGAAGACCACAATCTAAAAAACAGAAACCTTGCGTGCCAAAATGGAACATATTGCAAAGATCACTGCTTCTAAAATCTATGGCTCTGTTTCCATAACAATACTTTTTACAATGACAGCTTGTCAAGCCATCGATCAAACTTCTTAGTCACCTTTTACGACATGCCTTGAAGGTCACAGCATCACTATTCTTTACTTGTCTCATACTGAGGCACCGGTACCACATGGTATAAGGTCCAAATAAGTTCGTAGGTATAGTAAAATAGAGCAAGTAATCTCTACTTTGGAAGGCATGGTTCAGGGAGAGAAAACATGGGCAGACCAAGAAAAAATGTTGTGACAAGACATCAAAGAGACCTTGAAGTTGGCAATAGAAGAAGTTGGAGTTCTGACTAGAAACAGAGATTCTTTCAGATGAGCTGTGATGAATGCAATCTTCTGCAGAAGATGTGTGGGCCGATGAGGAGTCTCTGCTTTAATCTGTTCATCCACCATAGCTGTTATTGCTGATAGATCTTACTTGTACCATGACCTGTTCAACATAAGGGAAAACTGGAGTGAAAGGTAACTCTCTTGTGTTTCTTCTTCTTAACATTCACCTGTTAAGTGCAGCGTGGATGCGTTGTGTTGCTAAATTACGGCAAAACCATGATATTTGCATTTTGAGGCCTGACACATTTGTTTTTGGCCTGGCTAGATTTGCTTAACAATTGTCACCTGAGCAGCAGCCATTTTTGACCTACTTTTTGTTTTAACTTTAATTGCCAAGGATTCTTTGACATACGCAAGTGAAACAGGACCTCCTGTTTTTAATCTTTTTCTGAGTGGGGTAGACATAGGATCTCACTACCCAGAGAGGGGTAGACATAGGATCTCACTACCCAGAGAGGGGTAGACATAGGATCTCACTACTCAGAGAGGGGTAGACATAGGATCTCACTACCCTGAGAGGGGTAGACATAGGATCTCACTTCCCAGAGAGGGGTAGACATAGGATCTCACTACCCAGAGAGGGGTAGACATAGGATCTCACTACCCAGAGAGGGGTAGACATAGGATCTCACTACCAAGAGAGAGGGGTAGACATAGGATCTCACTACCCAGAGAGGGGTAGACATAGGATCTCACTACCCAGAGACCAGGGGAGGGTAACACCACAAAGAAACCACAGATTAAATTTTGAAAAATTCACTCAACCTGTGGTGGGATTTGAACCTGGGACCTTCCTGTACAAAGGTGAACATCTTACCTCTAGATCATCTTTTGGCTCAATGTATCCATCCTTCAGTATGAGATTATTTGTTTAAAATTATGTATTAGACATGTCACATTTTCATACAATTATGGAGTTGATAACCATAGTAAAGTAACTTACTAGAAACAATATTATTTGTTCATTTTAAGTCTGAATCAATGGTGCAGCCATTATTTAATTTACATTTTCTTTGAATTTCCAGTTATATTTCATTTATTATATTTGTGCTTTTAGGATCAGTGTATCTGACTTCAGGAAACATTTTGATGAATTAGAGATATGTCACCTAACACCAGAGGGGATTTCAGATGGCAACACAGTCAATCAGGTAGGTTCAGTTATTAACTGTTTAGGTTTAGTGTCTGGCTTTTTACTAGTTGGTAGAATGAGACTTATACCCTTCAGTCTAAAGCAAGTTCTCTAATAAAGCATGTTCCTTAATATTTAAGGATTTGCAAATTGGTTTCTTTAGCTTGCAAGACCACTCATGTCTCAATTTACTCAGGGACTTCAATCAACATTTTATTATTTCAAATTAATTTTGTTTTATGGTTTATTATTTATGATTTAAGTTTAGCTAAGTCAAAGAATAGTGACACTGTGACCTTCCAGTCATGTTGTAAGAGACGACTAAGGAGGTCGATCGATAGCTTGACAAGTTGTCATTGTAAAAGTATTGTTATGGAAAAGCCATAGATTTTAGAAGCTGTGATCTCTGCAATATGTGCCATTTTGGCACGCAAGATTTCTGTTTTTAAGATTGTGGTTCTGCCCTATGTGCTGTCTTCGGCTCGAAAGGACAATAAATAGATAGATAGATAGAAGTCGCCTGATCCCTTTAATATGAAAAGTGTTGCCACATGCATAATCATTGTGTTACTCTTTACCATAAATATGATAAGCCCAACTGTTCAAGCTTAGCAGGGAGATCCTTGCAGAATCTTAAAATGAAAGACTTGATAGTGATTAATCACAGTCTTCCTTTTAATTAAAAGATTGGTAACTTTAAACTAACAAAAAATTTAGAATATGTTCTGCACTGTTTCTTTGTGAGTTTCCATTAGATGAGACAAACATAATATTCCCGAAGCTAGGGTTGAAAAAGGGAGCCGCTATAGCTCAGTGGTTAGTGAACTGGACTACAAAGGACAAGGGGTATGGTTCGATCCCAACCGACGGCTTTCAGGTTCACCCAGCCTTAAATGGGTACCGGATTTTTCTGGGAAAGTAAAGCAATGCAGGCGTAATACCGACCACATTACCCCGAAAATCATGTGCCGAAGTTCTGTAAAATTTATGGTCACTAACACCATATTTCCCTATATGCCACTTGGCTTGACGGGGGGTACTTTACTACCAAAAATTACTAACATCTGAGTGGTGACAAAGAAAAGCCTAACAAATTTACAAATTGTGAAATTACAAAAAAAGAGTTCTATCATGCCACCTGGCATATAGGGAATATGGTGTTAGTGACAATAGTTTTTTTACAGACTGTCAACAAGCACATGATTTTTGGGACAATGTTGTCAAATGATTCCACTGGCACAGGCGGTTGAGCAATTATGGATTTTAATTCGTTTGCAGTGATACCGGGGCTTTCCATAACCAAATAACCAAATAGTTTATTACAACATATTCTAAACTTTTCAAGTCAGTTACGTTTTATGTTTCTTTAAAATTTTGATAATTAATATGCTATGCATGGTTTCGGTTAACATAAAGAGCATTTGCAAATATCACTAACAATTTTATTAAATACTTGTTTAAATATGGTAAACTAAAAAGAAATCTGAGCATTTTTGTGTTTGTCCACTTCTTCTTCTTCTACCTTTTAGCTCCCAGTGGAGCATAGGTCTTCAACAAACACTTTCCAAGTCGTTCTGTTTTTTGCAATTCTTTTAAGATCATTCCATGTCTTCCCCATCATCTTCATCTCTGCTTCAATCTGTCTTCTCCAAGAATTCCTTGGTCTTCCTCTTTGTCTTTTCCCCTGGGGATTCCAAAAAAGGGCCTGTTGTGTAATACTCTCAGTTGGTTTCCGTAGTGTGTGTCCTATCCATCGCCATCGTCTTCGCTGTATTTCTTTATCCACTGGTATTTGACCGGTACATTTCCATAATTCCACGTTTGTGACTTTGTCCTGCCATTTCCATCCCTTTATTCTGCGCAAGCATCCATTAATGAAAGTCTGTACCTTCGTGATTGTCAATTTTGTTATTCTCCATGTTTCACAGCCATATAATAGAACCGACTTAACATTGGAGTTGAAAATTTGTATTTCGCCCGTGCGCTGCCGGGGCCCGAAAGGGAAGTAAAGAATAGCGGCGCTGTACCCTACCAGGCATGTTCGTAAGAGGCGAGAAAGGAGGGTTAGGCATGGGACTGGCTATCCCATACTGTAAAAAAATAAGCCGAAAAAAACTTCACAAACATGAACAAGTCAAAGAAAGATAAAGTAAATCCGTCAACCAGGAAAGAGAAGGGCTCTCTGTCTAAGAGACGTATGACGCAATCCGGAGAAAGCCATAAGGAGTCCGGGTTGCCGACTCACCCTTTGTCTACCAGGAAATCATCCAGAATTGGCACCTGGAATGTTCGTACCCTTAACGAACAGGGAAAAGCGGCACAAGTGGCAGCTGAAATGAACAACTACAAGATAGATATTCTGGGAATGTGTGAAACAAGATGGCTGGGAGCGGAGAGAATAAAATTGAATACAGGGGAGATGATTTTATCATCAGGACACCAGGAACCAGGAGCACAACATAGCGAAGGGGTAGCTATAATGCTATCAAAGAATGCACAGAAGACACTAATAGAATGGGAGGCAGTGGGACCAAGACTGGTGAGAGCAACATTTAGAACAACCAAAAACAAAATAAAATTACACATTATACAATGCTATGCACCAACCAACGATAAAGATGACTCAGTTAAAGATGATTTTTATAAACAGCTACAATGCCAGATGGATGCAAGACGAGCCAAGGATATTATAATCTTGATGGGAGACCTAAATGCTAAGGTAGGATCAGACAACAGAGGCTTTGAAGAGATTATGGGAAAACATGGACTTGGAGATATAAACGAGAATGGAGAGATATTTGTGAATTTCTGCGCCCTTAATCAAATGAGCCTAGGAGGAACAATATTCCAACATAAAAGAATACACAAAGCTACATGGGTGTCACCAGATCATAGAACGGAAAATCAAATTGATCACATATGTATTAATAATAAGTTTAAGTCATCCTTACAGGATGTAAAAGTATATAGAGGGGCAGATATAGCTTCTGATCATCATCTTCTGTTAGCCAAACTTAAAATTAAATTAAAAAGGTATACTACAACGAATAAGGGCAGAACGTATTTCAATGTAGGGTTTCTTAAAGAACAAGGAATTAAAGATAAATTCGCAGTCACAATATCAAACAAATACCAAGTCCTCCAACAACTAGAAAATACAATAAATATAGAAGATCTTTGGAAACAGGTAAAAAATATATGGAAAGAGACATGCGAAGAAACACTGGGGAAAAGAGAACGCCAGAATAAGGCATGGATGACAGCAGAGACCCTGGATAAAATTAAAGAAAGAAAGAACAAGAAAGCAGACATAAATAAAAGCAAAACAAGAAGTAATAAAGCCAAGACACAGGAAGCTTACACAGAGGTGAACAAAGAAGTGAGAAGATGCATTAAAAGGGATAAGAGGAAATATATAGATGAATTAGCTAAAGAGGCAGAAGAAGCAGCAAATAAAGGGAATATGAAAGAACTGTACAACAGCACAAAGAAATTAGGTGGAAAATACAAACAGATCAACGCCTTTATCAAAGATAAGAAAGGAAATCTGCTTAGTAATATAAAGGAACAAATGGAGAGATGGAAGGAGCACTTTGAAGAACTTTTGAACAGACCTGGCTCAAATAATCCTCCAGATATACTACCAGCAGAAGAAGAATTACACGTTAACTGCGGAAAACCAAGCAAAGAAGAAATAATGAAAGCCATCAAACTGTTAAAAGATGGTAAAGCCACAGGACCAGATGAAATTCCTTCGGAAGCCATCAAAGCAGATATTATCACCTCTACCAAGATGTTACATAATCTATTGGATAAAATTTGGGAGAGGGAAGAAATACCTAAAGACTGGAGAGAAGGTTATATGATCAAACTACCAAAGAAAGGAAGTTTACAGGAGTGCACAAATTATAGGGGAATTATGCTACTATCAGTGCCAGGAAAAATATTAGGCAGAATCATTCTGGAGAGACTAAAAGAGGCTATAGAGAAACACTTGAGAGATGAACAAGCAGGTTTTAGGAAGAACAGATCATGTGCTGATCAAATAACTACTCTACGTATAATAGTTGAACAAAGTTTAGAACTAAAATCCCCACTTTATATTGGATTCATAGATTACGAAAAGGCATTTGATAGTTTAGACAGAAGAATGCTTTGGAAGTTGCTGAGTCATTATGGAATCCCCATAAAGTTTATTAACCTGATAAAAACAATGTATGAAGGAACAAAATGTAGTGTGGTGCATGAAGGACAGCTTACAGAAGCATTTGAAATAAGAACAGGAGTAAGGCAAGGATGCCTTCTGTCTCCATTTCTCTTTCTACTGGCCATAGATTGGATTATGAAAATAACTCAAAACAACAGAAATGGGATCCAGTGGTCACTGACCAAACAACTTGATGATTTAGACTTTGCTGATGACATAGCTCTCCTATCACACAGCCACCAACAGATGCAAGATAAAATGAGTATATTAGATGAGAGATCACAACAGCTAGGACTAAAGATTAATAGAGATAAGACCAACATTATGAGAATTAATGCAGTTGGCAATAACCAAATAAAACTAGGAGAAATACCTCTACTAGACGTACAATCTTATATATATCTGGGCAGTAATATAGATAAAGAGGGAGGAACAGAAAACGATACCAAAATAAGGATATCAAAAGCAAGAGGAGCTTTCATTGCACTGGGAAACATATGGAAATCCAAAGAAATTAGGCTAAATACAAAAATACAAATTTTCAACTCCAATGTTAAGTCGGTTCTATTATATGGCTGTGAAACATGGAGAATAACAAAATTGACAATCACGAAGGTACAGACTTTCATTAATGGATGCTTGCGCAGAATAAAGGGATGGAAATGGCAGGACAAAGTCACAAACGTGGAATTATGGAAATGTACCGGTCAAATACCAGTGGATAAAGAAATACAGCGAAGACGATGGCGATGGATAGGACACACACTACGGAAACCAACTGAGAGTATTACACAACAGGCCCTTTTTTGGAATCCCCAGGGGAAAAGACAAAGAGGAAGACCAAGGAATTCTTGGAGAAGACAGATTGAAGCAGAGATGAAGATGATGGGGAAGACATGGAATGATCTTAAAAGAATTGCAAAAAACAGAACGACTTGGAAAGTGTTTGTTGAAGACCTATGCTCCACTGGGAGCTAAAAGGTAGAAGAACACCATATTCCCTATACGCCACTTGGCGTGACGGGGGCACTTTACTTTTTTTTTTTTTTACTAGGGTTGAAAAGGACAAAAAATAAAATTGTATCAGGTATGGTTACAGCTTTATGCAGATGATGGACAAACACAAAATTAAAACATCCTCTGTAGTTCTGTAGCCCTTCAGCTTGAACATGAAGCCAGTTATGGAAAATACTATTTAGATCCTCTTGAGTTAAAGATGGCATGTAGGGCAGAGATCTTAACTCTTCTTGTCTAACTGCTAGGTCTTGTATGTTTTGTTCTTACACCCATAGTTGAGATCAGTTGTATGTTTTGTTTTGTTCTTACAACCATAGTTGAGATCAGTTGTATGTTTTGTTTTGTTCTTACACCCATAGTTGAGATCAGTTGTATGTGTTTTGTTCTTACACCCATAGTTGAGATCAGTTGTATGTTTTGTTTTGTTCTTACACCCATAGTTGAGATCAGTTGTATGTTTTGTTTTGTTCTTACACCCATAGTTGAGATCAGTTGTATGTTTTGTTTTGTTCTTACACCCATAGTTGAGATCTCTCTCTATTAACTGTTTCAGTAAGGAAAGGTTTTTATCACTGCAATGGAAGAGATTTCAGAGACAAAATGTTTTATTCTTTTAAATATCAATCTTAACATTTATATCTATCTATCTATCACATAACATGTTATATAGAGAGCCACAATAGCTCAGTGGTTAGTGTCTGACTACTAAGGGCAAGAGGTCGAGATCAATCCTGTTGATGGCTTCTGGGTTCACCCAGTCTTAAATGTGTACCAAATTTTTTTCTGGGAAAGTAAAGTGGCACAGGTGTAATATCAACCACATTACCCCAAAAATCTTGTGCTGATAGTCTGTAAAAATTATGGTCACTAGCACCATATTCCCTAAACGCCATGTGGCGTAACGAGGCCCTTTACTTTACTTAACATATTATATAAAAATTTTTAGATAATAGAACAAGGAATTAGATTTCACCAATACCAAGATGATACAAGACATGTAAAAAGAATACAGTTTGATGATAGTTAACACTAATTAAGTTGAGAGTGATGCACTCTTCGGCTAGACATACACATCCGAAATCTGCAGGGTGTACAGTGATTCAAAACATATTGAAAGAGTTAATTGTTCTTCTTAGAGTTTCTTTTTCATCTTCCTTGTTTTTTTTTTTGTTTTTTTTTTGCTCTCTGGTGTCCACATGAAGACCTAGTTTAGGAGTCTACTTTTGTCCATTCTTATAGCAAGACTTATGAACTTCCATCCTCTCTATAGATAGCTTGATACATACTCTTGTTTAGATTCTTCTCTTATAGTTTTATTAGGTATAAATTCTTTCCAATTTATATTTAAAACTATTTGGAAGCAGTTATTTTTTAATACAATTAGTCTCTTGTCTAGAGTTGAATTGATTTCCAATCCTTAGGTTAGTGCAAAAATCACACAAAATTTGAAACGTTTTAAGTTTCATGTTCTTGCTAAGTATCTTAAGTATCTAAGTTATCTCAAAATTCTTGTAAGATTTTAAAGGCACTTGATGCATACATTATGGGTAATAATTTTAGTTGTGGTTCCATTATGCCATTTTGTGGTCTATGTTATAATTTTTCAAAGAATATATTTTATGCATACCATGCACTTACGAAATAAAAGTCCCGTTATTTAACCATAATAGATACCAGATTAAAACGCAGTGCAGCACTGTTTGGACACACCTATTTTTTACACATAACAGTTTCAAGAAATATAGTGATATATCTGCTGTTTGTCATTGTTTGTAGCATCAAGTAGCATATATCAAAATGTCCAGGAGAGGCTGCTCTATTCATTTACTATATTGTGATCTGTTTGTATAAGAAAAAGCAAATACAAAATGTGCTATAATGAGTAAACAAACCAAAAAAACCTACAAAATGCAAACTAAATTTTCACTAAAATATTTCTAATAAAAAATAACATCAAAATCTACTACTTATCATAGTATATCCAAATATACACATTTTTATATTAATTTCATTTATTTTAAAGCACAAACAATATATTTATTACCATTTACAGCGCCAGGGTGTTAAAAATAGAAAAAAATAAATTCAGAAAATTGTTTCATCTATTGCTATAACTAAATAAATCCTTCCATCATCAAATTAAAATTCCTCTTTCATTTTGAAATTATAGCCATAGACAAAGAGAATCCACATGAATTCAGCAATCTAAAGTACAAATAACATATCTAAAACATAACAAATTATACACTACAGGATTTGATAAAGAAATTATACAAAAAGTACACAGATTAACACAAAACTATCAGATTTTGGCGAGTTTCAGTTACATTTTTGCAACAAAATCATGAAAAGTCACAGAACACTACACCATACTTTCTAGAACTAGCAAGCGGAAATGACCTTCTAGTGAATTTTAAAATACAGATTTATTTAAATCAAAACAACTGTTATTTTTAATAGGACAAACATGCCAGCCACTGACAGTGGCCAATTCTTGTGACAGTACATAGCCACCCGCCACATCAGTGGTCAGGTGTCTAGTAAAGGTTAATGACTTTCTTACATGATATGCAGGTGCTACCAAAGTACCATAAATGATATAGCCAGAATTTCTACATAAACATTTTTATCAAAATAGGTCACAAAAAAATAGATGCACAAAAAATAAATGACTTAACTGCACTATGTTTAAAAATGAGAGCCATAACAGCAGTATAAATTGAGCAGCATCATCTTGTTCTCTAATACCTGAAGCTGGCCCTGTCTGTGATTGAGTGTGCACTGGCAATCCTAACTCTCAGCAATATGCAAATGGAACAACTGGAAAGGATACAGTATGAGGCAATGTGCATCATCCTTGGGTACTTAAATGATACTGATTGTAGGGTAATGCATTACCTCCTCAATGTTCTCACCATGGCAGACAGAAAAAGACTGTGCTGAGTACTTGTCTATCATTAATTCAGTGCAGATCAACATCATCCACTATTCTGTGAATTTAATCTTATAAAAGGTTAAATGAGGAAAATCGTGGATGGGCTAAGTTATGGACATTGTTTAACAGGTGTGTTCAATCGAGAACATAGAATTTGGGAAAAAATGCTTGTACCATCAAAGTGCAATATGTCCTTTCTCGTCATAATCACACTTGGTGGAGAATGTATACAACAAAACCCATTGGTCATTACGGCAGAAGTACAGGCCTTGATTTTTGCAGAAATTTTCTGAGATATTGGTGCCATAATTTACACAGGCGGGTTTGTTATTTGACATGTATGAAACTCATGGGCTTTCACTGCTTATTTTGGAAGTAAAACTGTGAAGAATGACAGTGTTGCTTTCACAGTGACTACAGGTAATTTGACCATAAAAAGTATGGCTGTCACTAAAACATTGGCATGGTTTAGACACTGACTTGTACATATGTGTTTATTCAGTGACTCAATGAGTATCTCAGACAGAGATCACAACTGGTTGAGCTTGACGGCAATGGTTAGAATCTCTGAGGAGGTCTTTTGTAACAGATTTCTGCTTCATTTTTCATGCCAAGGCATGCGAGTGTAAAAGATAATGAATGTGCTGACAGACTTGCAAGATTGCCTGATGTTGGGTGTGGAATGGCAATTTACCGCATTGATATTATAAATGCTCTCAGGGACACTAGATGGACAAATGACTCAAACAAATTACCTTGAATCCGCAGCCATAAACCTACTGCACAAATATATCATGGTGGGAAGTGCTAGATAGGAGCACTATGCAAGAGTCCAGAGAAGACTTGTCAGTATCATTAGTCACTACACAATGAGTGATATGCTTAGGAGGAGATCTGAGCACTTAAGGACTTGTCCGATGTGCAATGAGGATAACTGTTGACTAATTTAAACTAAACTAAACTAAACTAAACTAAACTAAACTAAACTAAACTAAACTAAACTAAACTAAACTAAACTAAACTAAACCAAGTTTAAAATGAAATTAGACCTCTTATCCTGTCCCCTTTTTACATTGCCAATACTCTACTGATTTAAATAATGTACGAGTCTTGTTGCTATTCAATATTTTTAAAGGAGGTAATATTTTTATTGTTTCAGACTAAATATCAGTGGAAAACAATAGAGCTTAGAGGTAAATGGGATAATCATTCAGCTGGTGGGCCACCATTCAGTTTCATGTCTAAGAAATTCTGGTCAAACCCTCAAATTGAACTACATGTGTTGCCATTGCCACAAGCAACCACTGTTGTCATATCACTATTTGAAATCAACGATTACTTGAAAAGAACTGATGATGACATTTGCATTGGCTTTTCATTGTTTCAGGTTAGAGTTTGTGTGCATTGATTTGTTTATGAGATCTGTATATATTTTTAATGTTTATGAATAAGTGCTCATTACTGACTAGAAAAGAATGAACTGGGTTCAGTTTCCAGATGTAGCTAATTTTTTTTGGTTTCTGACTGACACACCTTCACTTCAGAAGAATCTGCAACATTGAAAAGACACAAAAGCAGAGAAAGAAACTGGAATAACAACATCAAAAATTGGAAACTTTGCAAAATTACAAATAGCAGGAACAGAGAAGACAGGAAGAGAATGTCCATTGATCATGCACCAATGACTCTTCAGGTTTTGGAATAGAACATGGGAGCTCATTGGTGTGATAAGATTGAACATTGATACTAAAATAGCAGAAAATATAATGCTAATTCAACTTGTAACAAACCTATACTGTTCAAAACAAAGGACTATGTGCTAAAATCAACAAATTAATTTGGCAACCTGTGTGGTGTTAGTAGCATGGCAGTTAATATAGGCTTAATGTTAAAGTAAATGTGAGTTCAGTCCTAGTTTGATGCTTTCCAGTCAGTTCAGCAAATGAGTATTGGATTATAGACAACCTGTTTGTTTCACCAAGTAAAGAGAATGTGAGTTCAGTCCTAGTTTGATGCTTTCCAGTCAGTTCAGCAAATGAGTATTGGACTATAGACAACCTGTTTGTTTCACCAAGTAAAGTGAAGAAATTTTGTTGTTACTGTACATGGTGCTACAAGTCTTGTAGGCTACTGACCATGTATGTATATATATATATATATATAATGGGAGCCACAATAGCTCAGTGGTTAGTAAACTGAACTACAAAGGACTAGAGGTTGGGTTCGATCCCAACCGACGGCTTCCGGGTTCACTCAGCCTTAAATGGGTAACAGATTTTTTTTCTGGGAAAGTAAAGCGGCACGGGCGTAATACCGACTACATTACCCCAAATATCATGTGCTGAAGGTCTGTAAAATTTATGGTCACTAACACCATATTCCCTATATGCCACTTGGCGTGATGGGGGCTCTTAGATAGATATATATATATATATATATATATATATATATATATCATCATCAAGTACCGAACCTGCTTGCGTAGGTGATCATGTCTCTCCACAACTTTCGATGATATTTATCATTTCTGTTGTTGACCTTCTGCCAAGCCATTCTCTTAAGCTGTCTGGTATCTTTTCTCTTTGCTTCTCTCTATCTCTTCATCCCTCAATTTTCCAAGTTGTTACAATATATTCTAGCAGTTCTCTTCTCATTACATGGCTAAAACCATTCACATTACACGGGTAAACAGTACAACCTGCGGCTGCCCTGCTGTCTTGCAGGTATGCTTGGGAGAGTAAAAGGCTAAGGGAGGAAACCCCAAAGTAAAACAACCCCACTGCTTTGTGGGTGAAACTTTTTAGTCAAAGGATAGCGGAGCCAACCGTAAGCAAACCAACGGAAGGCAACAGAAGACCACTTTCGGAATTTCTTTATACAGTCATGAATCACCACTATATATATATATATTAATTTTTTTTTTGGCACTTACTGCAGTAATACATAGTATAATAATTAAATGTATAAATAATGTTAAAAAGGGATATTTGCTAGTAACATGTATAAGCTATAATGGAGGAAATAATTTATTAATTAATATTTATGCAAAATTATCTAGTTGACTGAGAATTTGTAAAACTATAATGTGTATTTTGTAGCATTATAATTTTATAACTTATCTCTGTGGTTCAGTTGTTGCTTTTTAATCATTTGTCTATTTGTGATAAATCTCCTGTGAAGAGGGAGAACAAAAACTTTCAGTGTAGACCACAGGTGCACGGGATATGCCATTTATACCAAAATGCCATTTACAACAAGAAAGACTATAGTTTTCACATTTGGCACATCTGTTTTAAGCAAGCAAATTTTCTTAACAACACTTTAGTTGTTTTTACATAATGAAGACTCCTTATGTTATAAATATAGTTTATTAGACTTCCGTTTTCATGATGGCGGAACTAAGTCACGTTCTCTCAATCGCTGCAGCAATTGCTTTGGAATCTGATCAATTTCGGCTTTCCGCTGCAATTTTCTGCATTCAAGTTCTGATGATGTTCTACTTATCATATCTACGCCAATGAATTGGCTTTGCACGCACGGCAATACTCCGTTTTGACAAATCAAGTGTTGTGAATGCGACCTTCCACCGTCTAATGTTGATCTGCGTTTTACGTCACAAGAGTGCTGTTCAATAACCGTTGATGGAGTTGTTTGACGCAAGTTATTTACAATTTCTAACGCATTAATGTGGTAGGCTCTGTCAAGTCAGCCGAAGTTTTATCTCTTTGGGGAATTTGCACCATGTTTCATTCGTTGTAGACTGCATTCACTAGAGTAATCATGAACCCATGGGCGCAGCCATTTTGTGCGTGCTACATCATCATAATGGCCCATCGTGTGTCCCAAGACCAACCATGCGCTAATCTTGCGATCTGTTGTTTGGTGTGCAACGGGGATAATCTGACGACGAACTGTGTTTTGTATGTTCGGAGTTGGAGTCAAACACGATGTCCTAACATCAAGCGCTATACATTTAAATACTATGACGATCATCATTTTCAGGAGGACGTGAACTTCCGGGCAATATGGTGGATAGGCGGCAGGAACCATTGAAGACTATGTCTGAAAAGTGTTCCTTGTTGCAGTTTCCTCATATTCCAAGTCCGGCTTGTTGCAGGAGCTACTGAGTTAAGTGCTCTGTGCACACCGTGAGCTGTGTGTTTCATCCGTTTTGATCATGTTCTGATATTCCAATTGTTTACGATGAATGCTGATATCGTATGACAGGGAACAGTTGGCCGTGTTCACTTTCTGTGCGGTATCGCCTTATGTCTTTTGGCGTGTGCTGAGACTGCTATGATGGGGACTACAGCCACCTTTCTTTGTTTGAGAGATGAGTTAGTAATTCAAATGATTCCACTGGCACAGGCGGTTGAGCAATTATGGATTTTAATTCGTTTGCAGTGATACCGGGGCTTTCCATAACCAAATACCAAATAGTTTATTACAACATATTCTAAACTTTTCAAGTCAGTTACGTTTTATGTTTCTTTAAAATTTTGATAATTAATATGCTATGCATGGTTTCGGTTAACATAAAGAGCATTTGCAAATATTACTAACAATTTTAGTTATTCTAGTGGTGAATTTCCACTTGTTTAAATATGGTAAACTAAAAAGAAATCTGAGCATTTTTGTGTTTGTCCACTGGGTAATGATAATGTGATGAATAACTAGCTAATTTACATGAAAGCCATTTCAGTTGATGTGTAAGTTTCTGTTTATGTTAATATTTCAGTTTTCTCAAGGAAAGAAACCAGAACGTATTACAGCTGATAATTTCTATGATTTTTCACCACGCTTGGTTCAATCATCTGGTGTTTCTTGGCCGTACAGGTTAAAATCTCCATTTATCTTATTTGTCTGTTCTAAAGTTATACATAAGTATTTAGTTATTCAAATTGTCATAGAAATAATTGTAAGACAACTGTAATGTTAAATGTGAACATAGTTAATAACATATATGTTTTTAATGTACAAATAATTTTAATATTTTAAAAATATATACATTAATAAAATTAATAAAATAAGAAATAAAAATAAACAGTGATAATACATGACCATTTTAAGTTTGTTCATTTATAAATGTTAACTATTTGTCTTGTAATCAACAAATATGTAAACAACAACGAAAAACATATAACAGTAATTGATTGTCTTTATTGTTTCCTTGTCAGGGAAAGAACCAGAAGATTTATGTTGGAGTCAGGTGACTACATCATTGTCCCATACACCAGCAGGGCTGGCCAGGAGGCAGAATTCTACATGAGAATTTTTGCTGAAAGCAGTGGATCAAGGTAAGATTAATTTTCATCTTCATTATCACCATATATGATACCAACTTGTTCATGCCTGTCTCTAGCACTTTAATCAGTTTTTGTTTAATTTATTTTATAAAGTGATATATTAATATTTATATAATATAATATCTCTTTCTCTCTCTCTCTCTCTCTCTCTTGTCTCACTCTCTCTCATCTCACTTTCTCTTGTCCCACTCTCTCAGACTTTTGTCCCACTCTCTCTCTCATCCCATTCTCGCTCTCATCCCATTTTCTTCATTTCCTGGAATTTTTCCTGCTATACTTCCTTAACTTCTTCTCCTCCTCCTTCTTTTGGTTATTAGTAGATTATTTTGTGCTCTGTTTTATTACCTTGTGGTCCAGTGCATTTATTTGCTATTGTTTTTCTAGTTCTTAGTTCTTCTATAATTTGGCAAATCAAATGTTAGGTTTGTAGGTGGAAACTGTTGTAGAGCAGTGATTAGTGAACTGGTTTGCTGGGGGCAAGAGGTCACTTTTGATTCTGATTAATAGCTTCTAAAATTTACCAAGCCTGAAATGGGTTTTGGATTTTCTGAGAAAAACAAGCATTTTCAAAAATTTTACTTTGTGACATTTCTAATTTTAAAAGGTGGGGCCCTAGATGCCATGCATGAGATGATGACAGTCAATGACTTATAGCTAAGGTGGGGCCCTAGATGTCATGCATGAGATAATGGCAGTCAATGACTTATAGCTAAGGTGGGGCCCTAGATGCCATGCATGAGATAATGGCAGTCAATGACTTATAGCTAAGGTGGGGCCCTAGATGCCATGCATGAGACAATGGCAGTCAATGACTTATAGCTAAGGTGGGGCCCTAGATGCCATGCATGAGACAATGGCAGTCAATGACTTATAGCTAAGGTGGGGCCCTAGATGCCATGCATGCGACAATGGCAGTCAATGACTTATAGCTAAGGTGGGGCCCTTGATGCCATGCATGAGATAATGGCAGTCAATGACTTATAGCTAAGGTGGGGCCCTAGATGCCATGCATGAGATAATGGCAGTCAATGACTTATAGCTAAGGTGGGGCCCTAGATGCCATGCATGAGATAATGGCAGTCAATGACTTATAGTTAAGGACTAATATCAGTGTAAATAAATCAAAGATATCTAAGATCCAGTTTAATCTTCATGTGGTGGTCCCTAAAATAGAATGGCCAGTCTGATTAAGGGGATAGGGTAAGAACAGAAAGGCGACACCAGATTATAAAAATGTGTCATGGCAAAGTTTAATTTGTTAGGCTCAATAAAATCAAAGATTGAAAAGAACTGGTTTATAAACACCAACCAGTCTACTGAAAAAAATCAAAATCTATGGCCACATCAAAAGTCACAGCGGACTAGAAAGATCAATAATGGAAAGCATGGTTCCAGGATGATTAGACAGTGGCAGACTAAGAAGAATGTATTTTTAAGACATCAAAGAGACCTTGAACTTAACATCAGAAGAAGTGGGTGACCTGGCTAAAGACAGAGATTCTTTCAGACGGATTGTGGTGAATAAAACGTTCTGCGATATATGACCTGATGATGATGATGATAAATTAAACAAATATCACATCTGAATGTGATCAACATGGCAAAAGAAGATAAAGCAGAAGAACAATTTCAAAAGAATAATTTTGTACCTTTTAGTTGAAATATTTATTTATAATTTTCCTAGACTTAGATTAAGTAAAGAGTATTGTTTTGTCTGATATCAGCATTTCAACAATAATTAGTTCTTAAAGAAAGTCCTTAGTAATTTTCATAAAAGTTTGTTAATATATTTAAGTTATAAAAAAGTGTTATACTATTTATACCACAGATGCTTATATATTTGTTCTCATTTTCATTAAATTGTATCCACATTTCACAATTTAAACAATTTTTTTGTATGTATGTGTGAGTGAAAAAGGGGGAAGAATTCTGTTGTAGAAAAATGGAGCTTGTCCATTCAAGGGATACCTCAACATTAAGTCAATAGACCTCCTCAGCTGCAGGAACTATTGGAACTCTCATCCTTGTTGACTAGCCTGTTTTGGTGCAAACCGATTTTGAGGAGTGAAATGTGGTCTTGGTCAGATCAACTTTGGACTACTACCCCTGCTGTGGTGATTGTTTACTGTTCCCCAAGGAACAAATATAGATAGCCATAGTTATAGAGAAGCAATGACGATTTTTTTTGTTTGTTTGAGAGAAGTTAATAGTTATTAGTTTCAGTCTACTTTTAATTATCATTAACTATCTCCTTAATCCTATAGATCATCCCCTATCTGACAGGCCCCAAAATGGGATAAATGCTGTAAAGATAGTCTCCTTAAAACATTCAATATCAACGAGTTCAACACACTGTGGCCAGGTCTTTTTGGGGACTTTTTTTCAAATTTGAAATAACAGTGAAAAAATCAATTAAAATTGATCTAAAACACACGGTTTGTTTGGACAGTTTGCTCAGTATATTCAAAAAGAGATTAAATAACAGAATTACAAGTTTTAATGGAAAAAATTGTGGAAACAACAATAAATTAAAAGCCGCAAAGCACAGCTCCTGGGTTTCACACATCATTATCTAGAGCAGTGATTTGTGACTCATAGTATGGAATGTGTTAATTATTGGAGAGATGCTTCATTCTTAATTATATAAATTTACTTTGTTAAAATAACTTTTTGCTTCTTGTTTAAACTAAACATTTATGTACACAGTCCTGTCACAACAAATGAGATGACTACAAGTCATGCTAATCCAGATCCTGCACCATCCAATGTATGTATGAGCCTATATAACATAAATGTTTGTACAATTAACTTGGCCATTTTGTGAATATAAATGACACAGGAGCATACATTTTTGAAAAGCAGTCAGAAAAATCAACCACTTGTGTTGTTCCTTTGTCATTTATGTTTGTTACTTGTAAGTTGCCAATAATAAATATTGATCTTTTTGGATTATTCTATAACTGTGAAGATGACCAGATGAAGTAATTAAACAATTTTTCAAGTTTCAGTAGAAAGGTAGAGCAGTGAATTAAAGTTAAAAAAGTTGTAGGGTTTTTTTTAATTGCAGAATTTGATTAAGTAAAATTTGTTGCAATGTCATTTCATTCATATACACAATTTTTAATAAAAGACATCAAAATAAAACATTGCATTTAGTTTTCAAGACCTAATTTCTATTTTCCTGTATTGGTGCTTTATTTTATAAAGTTTCATTATACACAAACTTCTATTATTCTCTAAAGCCAAAGCAGCAACATTTTAGACTTGCTGTGTATGGTGTATGCACTTTGCTATTACGTATCAGACTTTCCACAGGACATGCCTTGTCCCTTGCATATCCCTGTTCTGGGTGACCCTCTTGACCTTCATCAAAGGCATCTGATGTCCACTGTATCTGCCTTTTACTTCGGTATTCTTCTTAGTGTTTCTTTAAATCTGCCTCTTTTTCTTTTGTCTACAGTTTCCCATTTGAGGGTTTTGCTTTATAATTATCTTATCTTTTGACACAAACTAATAATGAATGCCACATCGGTTATTTATCATAGTTAACAAAGAATTAAATGGTTTGACATCTGACCAGAATGAAAGCTAACCAACCTGCAGCTCAAGTGTATTAATTGCAAACATTAGACTATAAAGCAAAATATAAACCCAGAGAGATGGATAGATAGAATCAAATAGACATTACAGTTCAGCATGACAAAAACTGAAGTTACAGAACTAGCAAAGGCTAGACAATTACACATTCTTCCTCTATGATCACAAGCTAGATGGTACAAACAGTAGGATGAAAGAAAGAAGAAAGAGAATTACACACACATACACAATGTATGTATATATTGTCTTCTTTCCTTCCTTAGTTGCTTTTCAGCTACATATGTATATATGTATACAAGACTTCTGGTCAATATGGTGGATAGGCGGCAGGAACCATTGAGGCTCAGTCTGAAAAGTGTTCCTTGTTGCAGTTTCCTCATATTCCAAGTCCGGCTTGCTGCTGGAGCTACTGAGTTTAGTGCTCTGTGCACACTGTGAGCTGTGTTTTTCATCGATATAGTGTTTCAATATTCCAATTGCTTACGATGAATAATGATATCGTATGATGAAGGACAGTTCAGCTGCATTCACTTTCGGTGCTGCTTGGCCTTATGTCTTTTGGCATGTGTTGCAGCTGGTATGATGGGGACTGCAGCTGCCTTTTTTTGTTTGGATCCTTCAATGAGATGAGTTTTAATTTTGATGATTCTACTGGCACAGGCGATTGAGTAATTATGGATTTTAATTTGTTTGCAGTGATACGGGGGTCTACAATAACTAACCATAAATGTATGTATACAAAACTATCCTTATACATTTTCCCATCACTGCGGTGTGCCTGGGGGACTTATAGACCGGAAAGTAAGGGCTACTTGTCCAATACTGTCACTGCGAGGTGTTTGGGTCTAAGTTTTTATTTCACCACCACCACCACGCCCCTCCCCCCGATAGAAACACTTTTGACCCTACCAGGATCTTAACCCACATTCTCCTGATTTGGAGCATGACAAGTTTTTAGTTTGACCTCCAACTCTCCATCTGTATATAATTATATGTAGAGCCGCGATAGCTCAGTGGTTAGTGGTGAAGTGGACTACAAAGGACAAGAGATCAGGTTTGATCCTGACTGAAGGCATTCGTGTTAACCCAGCCTTAAATGGGTATCAGATTTTTTCTGGGAAAGTAAAGCAGCACGGGCATAATACCGACCACATTATCCTAAAATCATGTGTTGAAGGTCTGTAATATATATATATATCTGTTATATTAGTCTGTCAGGGTAATTACAGTTATCATTCAGTAATTAAGTTTCTTTCTTTCTTCTCCCTCCCTCCCTCCCTCTCTTTTTTTCTTTCTTTCTTTCTATCTTTTTTCTTTCTTACTTTCTTTCTTTTTTGAAAAAAATTAATTTCTTGTACAGGACATAATTGCCTTGAACAAAGCCTTTGATGCTGTAGCTGGCAAGGAAGCTGCAATAGATGCAACGGAACTTATTGGAGTCTTGAATGCTGGTCTAGAAGCAGGTTGTACAATGAGTATCGATAATGTACTCGTATTGATCATGTGTTATTGATTATATCTGGTGATGTTTATAGGATTAATATATAATTGATTTAATAATGATGTGTTGGTAACTGCATCTACTGTCATTTTCTATAATTATTTGCAGTTGATTTATAAAAGTGTGTTGTTGACTACATTTTGCTGCATGTAGTTTCATTGAATCATCACAAACAAAGAAGTTGCCAGAAGATCAGGCATTAAACAACAACAATCAAGAAGAGAAAAGAAGACAATTGAAATGGTCCGGCCATGATCTACAAATGGAAAAAATCAGGCATCCACACTTAGCATTAACTTGAACACCACCTGGTTAACGAAGGTGAGGCAGACCTGGTGATGAACAATATATGATGAAATGAAAGAGATTGGCAAATCCTGGCAAGAGTTATCCATGTCTGCTCCAGATCGGATTGCATAGAGATTTCTTGTTAGTGACCCATGCTCTGACCAGAGTTCAGAGGATTCAGGAAAAAAAAAAAAGAAGTTCCCATCTAAGAAGATTTTTCTTAAAAATAACTTCACAGAACCAAGAACATTCAGATTGAGTTGTCTGAAGATGGATTAATTTCACCTCACCGACAATAGAGAAATTATATTTCATCACGATGTTTTTTTAAGTTTTTAGGCTCAAAATGCAGAAGGAGGTCAACATCTGAGAGCTAGATCAAGGCAGTTTCCTCCCAGCTTCCACCAATCCCCATTCCCCTAGAGTGTTAAACAAGAGGCTAAAGAGCCAAAAAATTGCTTGACATGGAAACCTCATGATGATTAGATTGTTTCCTACCATGTAGTTGATGGTCATATATTGAATAATTCTATATCAGTCATTAAATTGAAGTTTAATTGTATTATTTACTTTAAAAAACTGTTAACTACAATTCTATCTATTGACCTTTCGAGCCGTAACCGGCCCATAGGGCGTAGACCAAGATACACCTTCTCCTATATGAATTTTTGTTCTAGCAGTTTTCTTTTAAAGATATTTTATCAAATCTCGCCATCTGTCTCTGTTCTGTGCAAGCAGTTCTATCTCATTGAGGGAGCCGATTCCTGCTGCTCTTGCCTCTCTCATCAATGTTCTTCTCAGTGTCTCCCTGGGTCTTCCTCTTTTTCTTTTACCTGTTGTTTCCCATATGAGGGCTTGCTTTGCTATTCGATTATTATCTCTTCTCATCACATGTCCAACGTATGACCATCGTCTTTTCTTTATTACTGAAGATATTAGTGGTTGATTGGCGATTTCTCTAATTTCCTCATTTGTTTTGAATTCGTTCCATTCTATACCAAGTATTTTCCTTAGACATTTATTTTCGAATGCGTTCAACTTTGTTTCTATATCTCTTGTTGTTTTCCAGCTTTCACACGCATACGTAAGGGTTGATAGTACATTTGATTTGAATAGCCTAAGTTTTGTGTTTGTGCTAATGAGTTTTGATTTCCACAACTTTTCAAGGCTTCTGAAAGACATTGCTGCTTTAGCCAGTCTGATTCTAATTTCTTTGCTCGTATCCCCTTCTCGATCAATGTGACTTCCAAGATAGATGAAGTGATCGATCTCTTCTACTGGTTTCAACTACAATTGGCTGTCATTTATTATATTATACACAGTTGATAATGGATTGCTGTAATTGCTGTTATATACATTATAGCATTTTTATTCAGTTAATTGAGGGTTTGTTATAATTGAAACACAATAGAAACTTGGACTATTTATTTCAGAGCAGGAGAGATAGATAAACAGGTTTCATGTGCTTTGCCTTCGTAAGATAATGAACATCATATGCTAGAACAAAGTAATCAACGCTAACATCTTTTAACAAGCCAAACTCCCATCTATCATGGCAACACTTGGGAGTTGGAGATTAAAATTGTTGGGTCACGTGAGAAAAATGGATAACAATCGTATTCCCAAACAATCATTGTACGGAGAACTTAGAGACAGAAAGAGACCAAGGGACAGTCCAATGATGAGATATATGGATGTTTGCTCGACTTCCTAGAGTGAGTTCTCTAACAGGGAAGGAAAATGGAGAAGTCGGACATCAGATCCTAGCACATGGAGAACAAAAATAAAAAATAACACAACATTCAAGGAAGTGATGCTGCCAAAATCAGAAAACAAATGGCACTGGAGAAAGATGATGAGGCAAGGCACCATAAATGCATCCTGTTAATTTTGCTGTCACATCGATCTTTCTAATATTGGCAGATTCAGTCACGGGAGAAACTGCTCAGTAAAACAGCATCCAACATAAGACACTAATATATTACTAAACTAGTGACAAATCATGAATGTTTGCTACCAATCATTTGTCAAGTTGACAAACTGATATATTAACTAGTACAGTAGTTTATAATGTTAATATTTGAATTTTAAAATATGCTATAGGCCTACCACAATTATGTGTGTGCGCAAGGGCATTTGTTCTTAGAATAAACATTTAAAAAAAATATATGTATCTACATAGAGAACCAAATAGATGTAAAGAAATAACACACAGATCTATTATCTAAAAACAGACTAAGCCTTTAAGCAGTTGTAATTATTAGCAGCTGCATTTGGATAAGTTTTGTGTTGACTACTTAAACAATTGAAAAACTTGAGCAAATTTTTTTTTTACTTCTTGTCTTTTATTGCTGTTGTTATTTTCATTGTATTTATATTTCAAAGACTGAACATAATAATAGTTTTTTTTCACAGACAGTCATCTTATTTCTGTATCTCTGCTTCTAAATCAATCTTTCTATCCTCAAAATAAATACTTATTCTTAATGAATATGCATACCAGTTGAACTTTATAGTTTTTTTTCTTTTGTAGTTCTTTTTGTGCAATAATTTAAATTTTATCTCTGCTTAATATCTATGTTTGTTTTATTTCTAATAATTTTGTTTATAACATTAACTCTATATTATGATATCTATCTGTGCAGCATGTCGTTAAAATCATAGTACAAATTTCTATCACTTTATTGTAACATTAGGAGCACTAAAAATAGTATCTTCTTTAAACTTTTGAGACACAGCTGTGTGTTTACTAAAGTAGACTGACGGGGAACGTGGATTTCCTGTCTCAGGTTGATTTATGACTCAAAATTGACCACTTGGACCAGATATGTGTTTCTTTGTCTATTTTAATCGTCTATCTAGACGGTTGCTGTAAGTCCATCAGTATGTTTGGCTACCTCAAAGCATTTTTTGCTGCGTTTTCTGAGTCACAAAGGGTTTGTTTGATGTCAGCTGATGACTGATGAAATTTCCCTGGTTACAGGAAGAAAAAATAAAAAAATTTTAAAAAAAGGAAAAATCAACCAATTTCTTGAAGATTGGCAAATTTTTTCCAGAGTAATTGTATCTCACAAAATAGAAAAAAAAAAAAAAAATTAGCAACAATAGAAACAAATCCAGCACTTGGGAGTCACCGGAGGTAGTAATTAAGAAGGTTCACCGCACGCGGGGGTGGGTGGGTGTATTTTAAGATGACAAATTACCAAATTATGAAGAATTTGTTTTAAATCAGTAATTTTTACTGGTATCATAATCTAGGGTTCAGAATGTTGTTGTTTTTTTTTCAGCTGAGGGCAAAACCGTCAATTTGAGTGTTGAGACTTGTCGATGTTTAATTTCATTAACAAATGTATCCTTTACAAATAAAATCTGCTTAATATAAAGAAGATTAAAAGAGTCAGATGGTTCAGATATGAAGTCTATATGAAACCTGTTTATCTCTCTATAAATTGTTTTCTCTATCAATTTATTATATGTATCTATCTATCTATTGACCTTTCGAGCCGTAACCGGCCCATAGGGCGTAGACCAAGATACACCTTCTCCTATATGAATTTTTGTTCTAGCAGTTTTCTTTTAAAGATATTTTATCAAATCTCGCCATCTGTCTCTGTTCTGTGCAAGCAGTTCTATCTCATTGAGGGAGCCGATTCCTGCTGCTCTTGCCTCTCTCATCAATGTTCTTCTCAGTGTCTCCCTGGGTCTTCCTCTTTTTCTTTTACCTGTTGTTTCCCATATGAGGGCTTGCTTATTATATGTATGCCCCCCAAAAAAATGTCCATGTTTATATGTCAAATAATTTCGCTCTTTGTTATTATTTGTGTGCATTTAAACTGCCCCGATGTGCCCAGTTCTGCAAAACCCCCCAAAAAAATAAAAATTAGAGTTTTTTTGGTGAAATTATATTTTTTAAATTTATCAATCAGTTTATTACTTATTAATGCAATTCTGTGAAGAAAACAGGCTTATAATATGTAACACCTACTTTGAGCAAGAGAAAAGGAAACTATTCACATGGAAAAGCCCTGGAGATAAGAAGAGGAATCAAATAGATTACATAATGATAAAAGATAGGTTCCGTAACAGCATCAAGAAAGCCAAAACCTATCCAGGAGCAGATATTAACTCAGATCACAATCCTGTAATGATTAAAATGAAAATCAATCAAACAAAAGAGAAACAAGCAAAAGTCTAATTTATCACCAATACCATTAGATATAACAGCTTTAAATAAAAAATATGTTAAAGAATTCTTTACAATACAAGTAAAGAACACATATCAGAAGCTGCTAGAAGAAGGAATTGAGCAATACAGAAGAGAAAATCCTGATGAAAAAGTCACAACCAAATGGCAGTTAGTAAAGAAAAGCATACAAAAAACGTGCGACACCTTACCCAAAAAAAGAAAAAAACAAAAATAGATAATAAACGCCAGCTTAGAAAAAATGGAAGAAAGGAGATGAGCGAAGAACACAGCCTGATACAATAAAATATATAATGAAATACGCAAAATGGCAAAAGAAGACTGGCTCAGACAAAAATGTATAGAAATATAAACTATGGAAAGCAAACAAAACTTAAGAGGAATGCACACAGAAATAAAGAGAATGACAAACAAAATAAAAAGCCACAGAAAGTGGATGCATTGGAGACAAAAAAGGAAAAATGCTAACAGACAATAAAGATATAATAGACAGATGGCAGGAATATATAACATAATTATTTCATGATCAAATGATGGGACAAGAAACCAATTACAGAATGTACATCAGGCTATAAAATCTTAAAATCTGAGGTGGAAAAAGCTATACAAACAATGAAAAAAGGAAAAGCAACAGGATACAGATAGAAATGAAACAGGCACTAGAAGATTTTGGCATTGAAGTGATTAAACTGACTTTTGTTGTACCCTGTTGTATGCATCCTCCAGATCTATAGCAGCAGGACATATCTCCTCTCGTCTGTGGAAGCCTTCGAAGATGTCATAGGCAAAGACTGCCGCATCGAGCAATGTCTCTTTGTTATATCTATAACCTCCGAGTGTGGGTGGGAATGAGCGTTTCTGTTCACACGGTGAGGACACGAGCAACTATTTTCTCCAGCAGCTTGCCCGCAGTGTTCTGCATTGTGATGATTCTGTAGGCACTAATCTGAGAATGGTCCTTGTTTGGCTTCGGTAGCGGTAGTAAGTAGCTATGTAGTCACTCCTCCTTAATCTGGCCACTCCGAATGCTGGCATTAAACTCATTGGCCAGTTTTGTCAAGTCGTCATCAGCTAAATCGCCTATGTCATCGTACCGAACACCATCTGGACCAGGGGCAGTGTTGTGTGACCTTTTAAGTGTTGTGCGAATGGTATCGGTTGTGATTGTGAGATCTTCTTCCAGCACTACATCCTTACACAATTTTGACAGCGATCCCCGTATCCTCATTCTTACTGCCTCATTTCTTTGGTCCGTCTGATCAACGTAGCGGGCAAGCAGGCCTTTCCCTTTGCTCTCATCAGATTTGTGCCATATCCGGCCTGTGCTCTGAAAGTCTGGTATGCCTCTGTGTCGTGTTGTGCCATTCATGCTCTGATGAAGGCGCCAGAATGTGGTAGTGATTTTTCTGAGCACACTTTTCTACAGAAGTCATCCCATTTGGCATCCTTAGCCTGCTTAGCACGTAGTTTAAAGTGCATAATTTTTTGGTTGACCTCTACTTTCAGACGCTTCAAGAGCTCAGATTGTGTTCTTCCATTCTTTCTGGCTTTCTGCCATGTCTTGGCCGTTTGTCTCTTGCTATGTCAAGCTTCCTCGACTTCTACGTTCCACCAGGGTGACTGCGTCCATCTCTCCTGCCTCCTTCGAGGGGCGCTCTGTTTCCTATGTCTGATTTTGCTAATGACATCCTGGTCTGTTTTCTTGTAGTGGATGTGTGGTGCTTTCTTTTCTGGCTTCTATTTCTGCTTTTCTCAATTAGGAGGACACATGGATAGTGATCACTTCTGTGGAACCCCAGTGCACCCCACCTGCAAACCGGTGCGAAGGTGGAAGACACCAGTGCCAGGTCTATGACACTATCAGAGTCCCCTGTTTGAGTGGCCATTCTTGTTGCCCTTCCATCATTCAAGCGCACTAAATCGACTGACACTAGTGATTTCTCTAGGTCTTCTCCCTGCTTGTTGGTTATGACATTACCCCACTGGTTTCCTCTAGCATTAAAGTCTCCAATGCAGAATTGCAGGTACATGCAGACCCCAGTTCATTTCGTAATTGTAAATGTGTATGCATGTAATGGGAAGGTGAACACACAACAATGGCAGAATCTCTTTGAGTTCGATGAAGAGAATGTCATTTTCTGCGGAGACTTTAAGTTTTAAATATTATTTTGCAGTTTATAAAAAAGCTGCAATTTATATAATTTTTCCCAGAAAACATCAATTATAAACATTTTTAAAATGAATATTAATTTTTAAATTTGTGTATGTGTGTGCTTCTGTATGTGCATTTTTCAAATTCTGGTAAGCTCATGTTAGTCAAAATTTAGCTTTTTAATTCTGTAAAGCAATTTTAATGAATGTTTTAAAACTGCTACTTCTCTCAAATTTTATATCCTTGACATTAATTGAAGTCACTGTTGCCTAAGGGGCTCATTGATAAAGTTGGACTGCACAGAGTGTGGAAAGAACTTTGTACTTGGCGAGTAAGTTAATGATAAAATAATAAGATAAATGATGACAGAAATACGATGTATATGGAAAAGATAATAATAATTTTTTTATTACTTATTGTATTATCACTCTTTACTTCTACAACAGGGATTTCAGTGAATAGCAAATAGAACAAAATAAGTGAAGTTGCTCTACTTTTTGAAGATTTAGATTGTTTTCATACTTGGTTTCTCCTTGTTCACATCTATTCTTTTTTCAAACATTGATACAGTTTTTAACACTTGAATACAAAAATTGACATATATTTTATTAAATGTTAGTAAATTCATTTTACTGATCAGAATTTGACTTGCAGATTCAAAATGGTCTTATTTGTAACAAATGTAGGATACAATTTCTTCTTTTCTTCCTCTTTTAACTCTTTCTGGTTAAGAAGACACAAAGTTCTGGTTCTTACTTTTCTGACAGGCTCAGTTATTGACCCTTGATGCAGTGTTTCTCTCATGTGTCAATCCAATGTAGTGTGGGCTTGCTTTGAGATCTGTGTCTTTCTCCTCTTTTTTGTGTATGCAGTTTTGTTTGTACATATTGTGTATGTTTATGGTATGCCATCACTAGGCATTCTCTCCGAGTAGGTAAACTATCTTATTTGTTGTCTTTTTATGTAATTCAAAATTGGTTCAACTCTTCCTCTCTGTAACCTTGTTTCTGATTTTACCTCTTTAACTGTTACTGTTCCCTTCTACAGCTTTTCTCAAACATCTCATTTTTGTTGTTACTGACTTTCTTTTCTGTTGACTTGTTGTGAGTGACTATGTTTGACACTGGTAACATTGAGTGAGGATAAATATGCTTTGTATAAGATGCTTCTTTGTGCTAACTGGCACTATCTTGTTGTTGTAGGAGAGGGGCTAGCTGTCCCAATGCTTGGTCTGCCACAAAATGTTTAATTTCTTTATCCGTTTTGCCATCTTCGGAGAATGTTGTTCCTAGATGCTTGAACTTTGAGACCTGTTATGTCAGCACTTTTTGTTGAAATATTTCTGCTTTGTTTCTCTCTGCCTGTTGTTATAACTTCTGTTTTTCTGTGTTGATTCTCATATTGTTTTACACTACTAATTCAAGAATAGAAGTTAAAAACAAATCTGATCTGTTGATGGTAGTTCAAAGAAACATGTTACCAGATGAGCTAGCCACACATGCAAGAGATATTCTCATCTCATCAGCAAAAAACATCATCCCCAGAAAAGTGTGCGAGAAGCAAAAGTACATCTCAGACAAAACATGGCGCTCATAGAAGAAAGAAGAAAAGTGAAGCAAATAGGAGCAAAGATATATAGCATAGATATATAGTTCAGGCAGGCTTTAGACATAAGAATAGGAAAGTACAGAAATACAATTTATTTCCGAGCTGTGATCGTAACCCTGTGCTATAGTCATGGGAACACCTGCATGAAAGACATTGTCCATGATAGCTAATTTTTTAGTTAGCTGAGTGGCAGTGTTCCCTTGTGCTCAGTTTCTCATGGCAAGGTGCAGTGCCATGGAGTACGGGTTCGTTCTTGCTTCGGACCATATATTGTTCTTTGTTTTTTTCTATTGTTGTTGTTTACTTGTCATTCTTTCTGAGTGCTGTAATACATACCTCTTCCTCCTATGATTCCCTGAATTATCACCTCGGAAGTTTCCCTCTATAATAATATTCATTTATTATTATTTGTCTCCAGTATAAAAACCACTGGAAACTACTATTCGTGCAGTTTCATCCTATAAATGTTTGTCTGCAACACAAATATTCATCTCTACTGGGAGATACTTGCCTTAATAGGAAAGCATAAAAATACAATCTATTTCCGAGCTGTGATCGTAACCTTATTCTATAGTCATGATAACACCTGCGTGAAAGACATTGTCCACAATAGCTAATTTTTTTAGTTAGCTGAGTGGCAGTGTTCTCTAGTGTTCGGCTTCTCGTGGCAAAGCACAGTGCCATGGAGTTCGGGTTTGATCCTGCTTTGAACCATATATTGTTCTTTGTTTTTTTCTGTTGTTGTTTATTTGTCATTTTTTTTTGAGTGTTGTAATACATACCTCTTCCTCCTATAATTCCCAGACATAGAAGAGGTACTCAGAACCACATCTTTAACATGAGACATATCCTTGAGAAATGAAGGGAATAAACATAGAACTGCATACATTCTTCATAGATTACAGCAAGGCCTTTGACTGCGTAAAACATCAGAAACTGTGGAACTTCATGACAGATATGGGCTTTCCAACACACCTAATACATCCTATCAAATCACTGTATCACAAAAAGCAAGCAGCTAAACAGAATAGCAGGGAGAATATAAAATTGGTTTGAAGTACAAAAAGGGCTGAGGCAGGGATGTATCTTCTCTCCATATAAGTTCAACAACTATGATGAGAACATCATGAGACTGTCCAACATCCATGTTGAGAACATCATGAGACTGTCCAACATCTATGATGAGAACATCATGAGACTGTCCAACATCTATGATGAGAACATCATGAGACTGTCTAACATATATGATGAAAACATCATGAGACTGTCTAACATCTATGCTGAGAACATCATGAGACTGTCCAACATCTATGATGAGAACATCATGAGACTGCCAAACATCTATGATGAGAACATAATGAGACTGCCCAACATCTATGATGAGAACATAATGAGACTGTCTAACATCCATGATGAGAACATCATGAGACTGTCTAACATCTATGATGAAAACATCATGAGACTGTCTAACATCTATGCCGAGAACATCATGAGACTGTCTAACATCTATGATGAGAAAATCATGAGACTGCCCAACATCTATGATGAGAACATCATGAGACTGTCTAACATCTATGATGAGAACATCATGAGACTGTCTAACATCTATGATGAGAACATCATGAGACTGTCTAACATCTACAATGAGAATGTCATGAGACTGTCCAACATCTATGATGAGAACATCATGAGACTGCCCAACATCTATGCTGAGAACATCCTGAGACTGTCTAACATCTATGATGAGAACATCATCAGACTGTCTAACATCTATGATGAGAACATCATGAGACTGTCTAACATCTATGCTGAGAACATCATGAGACTGTCCAACATCTATGATGAGAACATCATGAGACTGTCCAACATCCATGAAGAGAACATCATGAGACTGTCCAACATCCATGATGAGAACATCATGAGACTGTCCAACATCCATGATGAGAACATCATGAGACTGTCCAACATCCATGATGAGAACATCATGAGACTGTCTAACATCCGTGATGAGAACATCATGAGACTGTCCCACATCTATGATGAGAACATCATGAGACTGTCCAACATCCATGATGAGAACATCATGAGACTGTCCAACATCCATGATGAGAACATCATGAGACTGTCCAACATCTATGATGAGAACATCATGAGACTGTCCAACATACATGATGAGAACATCGTGAGACTGTCCGCAACATCTATGATGAGAACATCATGAGACTGTCCAACATCTATGCTGAGAACATCATGAGACTGTCCAACATCCATGATGAGAACATCATGAGACTGTCCAACATCTATGATGAGAACATCATGAGACTGTCCAACATCCATGATGAGAACATCATGAGACTGTCAAACATCTATGATGAGAACATCATGAGACTGTCCAACATCTATGATTAGAACATCATGAGACTGTCTAACATCTATGCTGAGAACATCATGAGACTGTCTAACATCTATGATGAGAACATCATGAGACTGTCAAACATCTATGATGAGAACATCATGAGACTGTCCAACATCCATGATGAGAACATCATGAGACTGTCAAACATCTATGATGAGAACATCATGAGACTGTCCAACATCTATGATGAGAACATCATGAGACTGTCCAACATCCATGATGAGAACATCATGAGACTGTCCAACATCTATGATGAGAACATCATGAGACTGTCCAACATCCATGATGAGAACATCATGAGACTGTCTAACATCTATGCTGAGAACATCTTGAAGAATGTCAGAAACGATGACAGATTTGCGAAGTTTGACCCAGTTCGTTTCATAATAAATTGCAATATAATTTCAGTACTCAGATACGCTGATGACACAGTCCTCTCAAACAGCGCAGAAGGAGTAGAAAAGACAATTGAGTGCATTAAAAAACACAGAGAGAGAGAGAGAGAGAGAGAGTGAGTGGAGAGCAAAACCTCTATCTAAACATCCAGAAAACTAAGATATTGTTCTTTGACAAAACAACAAGCGAATCCAAAATCATCATCAACAGTGAAGAACTTGAAATTGTAACAAACTATGAATATCTGGGATCTGTAGTAACTAACAATGGAGACTACCAGAAAGAGATCAAAAGAAGATTAGCAATAGTAAGAGAAAAATTAAATGCCACGAAGATCATGGGGTAAAATACAAAAAAGCAGTAAAATTAAATTACTGTGGACATGTATCTTCCTGATAGCAACATACAGCTGTGAATCTTGGACAATCTCGCAAACAGCAAGTAAAGAAATTGATTCATTCAAAACAAAATGCTAACAAAAAATCCTTAAGATACCCTAGATAGTGAAATAGAGCAATGAAGACATATAAAAAAATTTTAACATTAGAAAGAACTTGCTTATAAACACCATACTACAGAGAAAATTGTCCCTTTTTGCTACTTCATTCATTTTACTGCCTGTCATGCTACTTTGTTCATGTTATTACCCTTCATGCTACTTTGTTTTTGTTTTATATTACTGCCCCTCATGCTACTTTGTTTTTTGTTTTATATTACTGCCCCTCATGCTACTTTGTTTTTGTTTTATATTACTGCCCCTCATGCTACTTTGTTTTTGTTTTACATTACTGCCCCTCATGCTACTTTGTTGATGGCACTGCCCGTCATGCTACTTTGTTGATATCACTGCCCCTTATGTTGCTTTTTCGATAGCACTGCACCTTATGCTACTTTGTTGATGTTACTGCCTCTCATGCTACATTATTTTGATGGCACTGCCCCTCATGTTACTTTGTTGATGGCACTGCCCCTCATGCTACTTTGTTGATGACACTGCCCCTCATGCTACTTTGTTGATATCACTGCCCCTTATGTTGCTTTTTTGATAGCACTGCCTCTCATGCTATTTTGTTGATGTTTCTGCCTCTCATGCTACTTTGTTGATGGCACTGCGTCTCATGCTACTTTGATGATGTCACTGCCCCTCATGCTACTTTGTTGATATCACTACCCCTCATGTTACCTTGTTGATATCACTGCCCTTCATTTTACTTCGTTGATGACACTGCCCTTCATGCTACTTTATTGATGGCACTGCCCTCATGTTACTTTGTTGATGGCACTGCCCCTCATGTTACTTTGTTGATGGCACTGCCCCTCATGTTACTTTGTTGATATCACTGCTCCTCATGCTACTTTATTGATGGTGCTGCCCCTCATGCTACTTTGTTGATGACACTGCCTCTCATGCTACTTTGTTGATGGCACTGCTCCTCATGCTACTTTATTGATGGGACTGCCCTCATACTACTTTGTTGATGGCACTGCCCTTCATGTTACTTTGTTGATGGCACTGCCCTTCATGTTACTTTGTTGATATCACTGCCCCTCATGCTACTTTATTGATGGTGCTGCCCCTTATGCTACTTTATTGATAGCACTGCCCCTCATGCTACTTTATTGATGGCACTGCCCCTCATGCTACTTTGTTGATGTTACTGCCTCTCATGCTACCTTGCTGATATCACTGCCCTTTATTTTATTTAGTTGATGGCACTACCCCTCATGCTACTTTATTGATGGCACTGCCCCTCATGTTACTTTATTGATGGTGCTGCCCCTCATGCTACTTTGTTGATGGCGCTGCCCCTCATGCTACTTTATTGATGGCACTGCCCCACATGCTACTTTGTTGATGACACTGCCTCTCATGCTACTTTATTGATGGCACTGCCCCTCATGCTACTTTGTTGATGGCACTGCCCCTCATGCTATTTTATTGATGACACTGCCCCTTATGTTACTTTGCTGTGCCTCTTATGTTACTTTGCTGATGCCACTTCGTCTCATGCTACTTTATTGATGGCACTGCCCCTCATGCTACTTTATTGATGGCACTGTCCCTCATGCTACTTTATTGATGGCACTACCCCTTATGTTACTTTGCTGATGTCACTTCCCCTCATGCTACTTTCTTGATATCACTGCTTCTCATGCTACTTTGTTGATGGCACTGCCCCTCATGCTACTTTCTTGATATCACTGCCCATCATGCTAATTTATTGATGGCACTTCCCCTCATGCTACTTTCTTTATATCACTGCCCCTCATGCTACTTTGTTGATGGCACTGCCCCTCATGCTACTTCATTGATGGCACTGCCTCTTATGTTACTTTGCTGATCTCACTTCCCCTCATGCTACTTTATTGATATCACTGCCCCTCATGCTACTTTATTGATGGCACTGCCCCTTATGTTCTTATGTTACTTTGCTGATCTCACTTCCCCTCATGCTACTTTATTGATGGCACTGCCCCTCATGCTACTTTGTTGATGGCACTGCCCCTCATGCTACTTCATTGATGGCACTGCCCCTTATGTTACTTTGCTGATCTCACTTCCCCTCATGCTACTTTATTGATATCACTGCCCCTCATGCTACTTTATTGATGGCACTGCCCCTCATGTTACTTTGAAGATGTCACTTCCCCTCATGCTACATTGCTGATGTCACTGCCCCCCATGACAAGGACATGAAATTACAGAAACATGGGATATGACAATTTCACCCAAAACTTTCCTGACATCCTGTTTGAGAACACATCTCTCAAAAGCAAAAAAGCAAAGTTCATTGATTATTAACTTATTATTATAAGAATGCTGCTAGTGTTATGATTCTGTTTAGAATTGATAATTTTCACCTTTATTTTGCTACACAAATGACAATATTTAGAATTAAACTGCATGGATATGACCTCAACCTACACTTATATGGCACATTGCATGCTAGTCAGTGTCTGATATCTTCTTAATTAAAGATTTTTGCTCTCAATGACAGGAAGCATTCCAGATTATTGACAAAGATAAAAATAAATTAATTGATGCTAAAGAACTGAAAAGCCTATTTGATGCAATTGGTGAGTGTTTGTTGTTATTCAATTTAAATTAGTAATTCATCTGACTAATGCATACATTATTCCCATGTGTTATCAGGGCCTCATTAAGATGGAGGTAAGGAATAGTGACACTGTGATATTCCAAGTATGTCGTAAGAGATGACAAAGGAGGTTGATTGATGGCTTGACAAGCTGTCATTGTAAAAAGTATTGTTATGGAAACAGAGCCACAGATTTTAGAAGCAGTGATTTCTGCAATATGTGCCATTTTGGCACACAAGGTTTCTGTTTTAGAGATTGTGGTTCTGCCCTTATGTGCTGTCTTCAGCTCAAAGGGACAATAGATAGATAAATAGAATGTATGCATAGATCTTTAATTCCTATAATTTTTTCATACTACATCATACACTTTCTTTATATTAAATGAAAAATGTACATAGGTCGATAATTATTTTATATGTTGTTGTTTTTGTTGCTTTTAAAACAAGTTGTATATATATTAGTGTATCTTTGCAAGAAATGAGACTGCTAGAAAGAAAATTTAGAAAAAGAGAAAGAGTATCTGGGTCTATGCCCTATGAGCTGGTCACGGCTCGAAAGGTCAATAGATAGATAGATAGATATATCATAGTGTTGACATTGAATATAGACATTTTAGTTTTGTCTTTTAACTTCTATTCAATTTCCATCCAATACACTTCATTCACAGATAAAAAAGTGTAAACATAAGTAAAATAAAGTAAGCAATTTTTTTGTCCATTATAAACATCCAGATTTGAGCACTTCATCAGTTATAACTGAAACCATTATGAGACGTTGCGGAGGCAAGAAAGAAAAAGTATCAGAGGACGATTTTCTCCAGGGTGTCTCTACAGCTTTACAGCTCCGTGGCAAGTACCATCTCATGACCATGTTTTCTGTCTGTGCTGTCTACACCATCTTGTATATTTTAGCTTCATATTGTTGGACAGCATGTCTATTCATTATCATGAGCTATGTTTGTGGCTGTCATCTGTTTCAGACAGGCTCAGTGTAAATCACATATTTAATAGTAACAACATTATTAATATTTTTTAACCTCATAGACAATATTATGTTAGTTCCCATATTTTTTTCACCATCAACATATTTTTGGGGTAATGTAGTCAGTATTATACCAGTGTCATCTTTCTTTCTCAGAAAAGTCTGGTATCCATGTAAGGCTGGATGAACCTAGAAGCTACTGATCATGATCAAACACTTGCCATAACTGGTCCAGCTCACTAACCACTGATTTTTCACAGCTCCCATTCTAAATTCAAACTGATCCTTATCCAGCTGGGATTTGATTATTCAGAAATGCTAATTTGTTTACTTGTTTATTTAATGTCTATAGCTGTTTACAGATAGTTCCCTAAAGTTTCATCATAAAGAAAGTATATGGTCTTCATAGCTTCCATATAATGAAGACATATTAAAAGACTTATGGTGGGGGCTGGGTAGTCTAGAGGTAAGACATTGGCCTCTGGACCTAATTTCCTGGTGTTGATTCCAACCAATATTGGTAAAAATAGGAATAACCCCTGCCAAAGAATATATAAAGAAACAGCAAATAAAATAGTTTGGCCATGTGACAAGGCAGAGTGATCAAAACATGGCACAACAAGCCCACAATGAATGTTGTGAGAACACCAGAATTAAGGGTCGACCACGAAAAAGATGGATTGACGGAATATTAGAAACACTAGGAAACATAACAGCAGCAGTGGCGAACTGAAGAGCAAAAGACTGCAAATTATATCTCCCCTTGACACTGAAAGACAAATGAGGAAAGAAGAAGAAGATTGGTAAAAAATATTTTAAAAAATGTTTAATCAATGGCTTTACCCTACCATGGACTCTCATGTGTGTCTCTAGTGAGATATTATGTTTAGCCCTCTCTGAAAATGGTGAGAAAAAATAGGCGATCCAGTGTGCATTCTGATATGTTAAAGAAATCATGGCAGTTGGAAATCGAAAAGAGTAGACCAAAAATTACCGCTGCCCAGAAACAAATTTGTAGGAAAAAAAATCTACCCAAAATATTAAAACTCTCCACGATAAAAAATATAAGAGTACCTCAGAAGTCAGAGAATATCTGCCTAACTGTCTAAAAATGTAGAAACTTGTACAAGTTGGATTTCTTTTCCCTTGTAAGGCTTACAATCCCATTTTAAAGAAAAACCCTTACAAATTATGGGAAACCCTTACAAGATGGGCAGTATGGGTCTCATATGTTGGGTGTTTGACTAGACTATGTGTAGCAACAAGGATCACAAACAATAAAACTATTGCAGACAACAAATACAGTTGCAACTCTTTCAAACTGTCACAAGTGATGTCCATGAAATAAACTGATCAAGACTAGCATTCTGTATGTCAAGTTGTTGGCATCAAAATATTAAACAAATGGAGCAAAATCTTGAATAGTCAGTGCCCTACTATTTTTGCAGGACCATCACACAGTTAGATTACAGTAAGTCAATAAATCATAAATACACTAAAGGCTATAGAAGAATTATTGTAAGGAAAATCAAATTAATTTCTTTTATGAAGCAATAAAAACATGCATCCCATCAACCTGAGTCCTGCAAGAAAATCTGGGAACAAAAGACCATCCCAATAAATTTAAGAATTTTAAGTAAGAACAAATGTACTCTTTTCACTTAAAAGATTAATATGACTAATGTATGTGATGATTCTCATGTGTGTATGTGCAACATTGTTTTAATGTCAGGAACTTCACTTCCAGGTAAATATTTGACGCTGAAGAGAGATGGAAAAATTTACATAGACTTCAAAGAGGTCAGATATGTTTAGCAAAACACTTTTATTATTATTATTTGTATTGTTATTAACATTTAATGATCAGTTATTATCAAATGGTCTGTATTGCAAATAGACATTTTTTCTATCAGAAAGCCTAAACATAAGCATGTATATGCTGGCTTCTAGAAAGTGTATATTTGCAATGATGCTGCTATTATAATTTACCCTGTGAGCATATTCTTTCCTATTCATTAACATGCCCTGAGACCTACTTTGGTAATGCTATCAAACAAACCAGTGGAAATGACACGCTTTCATCATTTCATGTTCTTTTCCTTTATCCAGCACACATTGCAGAGAAAATTATTCTATCATCTCCCTTTTATAACAGTAAAATAAACACAGTTTACTATCATCATCATCATGTGCCATACCAGTTGGCGTAGGTGATCATTTCCTTCCATAATCTTCTATCTACAGTACATCGTATCAGTTCTGTTGTTGACTGTTTTCCATGCTACCAAGCTATCCAGTATTTTCTCTCTTTGTTGTTCGCAATCTCTCTTTCCTTTTATTTTGCCAGTTGTAACCAGTATTCCAACTTTCCTCTTCTCATGATGTGTCCGAAAAATGTTGATTATTTCTTTCTGATGTTTTTTAGAAGCTCCCTTTTTGTGTTGGCCTTTTTGAGAATTTCCTCATTGGTCTTTTTAGCTGTCCAGGGAACTTTCAACATTCTTCTGAGAAATTCCATCACTGTGGCCTCTAATCGTCTTTTCATTTGTTTGTCTACTGTCCATGATTCGATTCCATAGGTCAGAATTGGTTCTATATAGCACCAATGAACTCTCTTTCTCACTTTACTATAGTCTTTTGAAATTTACAAAGAAACTTGCACTAATGATATCACCAAGGACGTTCAAAGGAGAAGAAGATGCTGCTACCTATTGGTATATGGCAGCACGTCTACATTATCAGGTCTATTTATGTCCTTTAACCATCAGCCTGCAACCTTGTGAAGTGGGGAAAAACAGACTACAACTGATGTCCCCTCTGCCATGAAAGACAGATGATGGAACATTTTCTTTCCTATAGCAAGACAACATTAGGTCAAGGGCGTTACTCATGGCAATACAACAAAGAGCTGCATGAATTGGCTGCTGTCATAGACAGGGCGTGAATGAAGGCAATACAACAGTAAATTTTGATCAGCTGCAACAAACATATATCTTGAGAGCTGGATAATACCTAACACACCCCCCCCCCCCAAAAAAAAAAAAAAAAAAAAAACCAAAACAACTGAAATGACTCGATGATCCTGAACATAGAGAATGACAAAGAAATGGGTTTTGACCTCCCAGGGTGAGGGAAGTACTCAGAGTTCATCAAGAGATCTAAGGTGTGTCCAGACATTGTGATGCATACACCCACTATGACATACTTTATCTTAATAGAGCTCACAATGCCATCCAAAAATAGGATAGATACATATTTAAACTAGCCAAATACATGGATATCACCACCAAGCTGATACAGCAGGGATCTCAAGTCAGGAAGGCAACTATGGAAGTTGTACCAAGAGACCTTATGACTACATCACTCTATGATCAATTAAAGAGGCTAGGAATTAGAGGACAATGCAAGCAAGAGCAATGAAGGCTATTGCTGAGTCAATGAAGGAACTTCATGCTGGCACTGGTGAAGCTGGGACATATCAACAATTGCAGAATAATCTGAGGTTTGGATAATTAAGTGATTAGAGTACCTACATTTCCGCATGTACACACCAACCACTTCTGACTCCCACCCAAGGCTGCAGTACATTGACAGTCTAACTTTTTAATATCTGAGGCTTGGATGATGAGGTGATAGGTTACAACATCAATCGCATTTGATCTACAACCCATATTTGCAATACTGACAGTTCAAAGGGGTGAAGTTCCCAGCCCACTGTGCTGGTTTACTCCATGATAAGAAGCAGCCATGAGAGTATATAAGGTCACCACGCAGAGTAACAAACCATTTTAGATTGCTACCACCATGCAGTGGACATCAGAGTGCTAGGTTAAAGCTTAGACAGTCATTTACAATTAGATATAGATAGTAGTAGATTCAATAAGAAGTGTTGTGCAGAATAATTTGAAAAAAAACAACACGAAAAATAAACTGACATCCAAGCAAATAACATCAGAACTAAAACTATGAATATAAAAATGCTTTCTTTACTCAACATTCCTGTTTGGTGCAGAAACATGGATATTAAGTAAGAAAATAGAGCAGAAAATGTAAGCCTTTGAAATAGGATTAACAAGGAAATGGGAAGATTTGGGTGGAAGGAAAAGAAGACAAACAAGGAAGTTCTGAATCAGCTGTAAATAAAAAACAAGACTACTTAACACAATTTGAAAAAGAGAAGTGAAACTTTGTGGGCATGGGGAGAGGCATAATACCCTTCAAAAAGTCATCTTGGAAGGGAATGTACAAGGTAGATGAAACAGGCCAAGACTAAAGTAGACTAATAACATCAGAAGGTGGACAGACAAAGGCAGGCCAAGACTAAAGTAGACTAATAACATCAGAAGGTGGACAGACAGAGGCAGACCAAGACTAAAGTAGACTAATAACATCAGAAGGTGGACAGAAAAAGGCAGGCCAAGACTAAAGTAGACTAATAACATCAGAAGGTGGACAGGCAGAGGCAGGCCAAGACTAAATTAGACTAATAACATCAGAAGGTGGACATACAGAGGCAGGCAAAGACTAAAGTAGACTAATAACATCAGAAGGTGGACAGACAGAGGCAAGCCAAGACTAAAGTAGATTAATAACAATAGAAGGTGGACAGACAGAGGCAGGCCAAGACTAAAGTAGACTAATAACATCAGAAGATGGACAGACAGAGGCAGGCCAAGACTAAAGTAGACTAATAACATCAGAAGGTGGACAGAAAAAGGCAGGCCAAGACTAAATTAGATGAATAACATCAGAAGGTGGACAGACAGAGGCAGGCCAAGACTAAAGTAGACTAATAACATCAGAAGGTGGACAGACAGAGGCAGGCCAAGACTAAAGTAGACTAATAACATCAGAAGGTGGACAGACAGAGGCAGGCCAAGACTAAAGTAGACTAATAACATTAGAAGGTGGACAGACAGAGACAGGCCAAGACTAAAGTAGACGAATAACATCAGAAGGTGGACAGACAAAGGCAGGCCAAGACTAAAGTAGACTAATAACATTAGAAGGTGGACAGTCAGAGGCAGGCCAAGACTAAAGTAGACTAGTAACATCAGAAGGTGGACAGACAGAGGCAGGCCAAGACTAAAGTAGACTAATAACATCAGAAGGTGGACAGACAGAGGCAGGCCAAGACTAAAGTACACAAATAACATCAGAAGGTGGACTGACAGAGGCAGGCCAAGACTAAAGTAGACTAATAACATTAGAAGGTGGACAGACAGAGACAGGCCAAGACTAAAGTAGACTAATAACATCAGAAGGTGGACAGACAGTGGCAGGCCAAGACTAAAGTACACAAATAACATCAGAAGGTGGACTGACAGAGGCAGACCAAGACAAAAGTGGACTGATAATATCAGAAGGTGGACAGGTGAACCTATGACAGCGTGCACCATCAAGACAAGAGATAGAGTAAAATGGTGCTCCATGGTAGCCAACCTTTGATGTGGAGATAGTACCTAATGAATGAATGAAGCTGGTTTTGGATGTGTATGATTGATGAGCACAGAGGCAGCATCTTATTTAAAGGCTCTTTGGTATTGTATGTTAGAAATTGGTATGGCTATCAGTGAGGATGCAGTCCCGAGACTACAACAATTTGGTATACAATATAAATCAAGTAGAAATGAAAATTGTTATTGAGGTGAGTGAAATCTGTGCGAAACTAGCAAATTACTAGAACTTTCAATGTGTGAGTTTGCTCTGGGAAATTGTAAATTTTCAATTCTAGAAAACTATATATATATATATATATGTATGTATGTATATATATATATATATATATATGTATGTATGTATATATATATATATATATATATATATATATATATATATATATATATATATTTATAGTGCTCTTTTCATTTTGTCAGACAGTTTATTGGGAGGTTGTTTTGTATTTTTTAGAATGTTTTGTTTTTGTTGAGCAGCTTCTCTCATGGTTGATTCTACCAATGTTTGACAAACACATTCAGCCACAGAATTAACAAGTCAGGCCTACTGATCCACCGGGTTTTTCATTAGTTTTTTTCTCTTCCATGTTTTGCTATAGTACAGCGTCAATTGATGTCATGCCATTTTTTATACAATCTCTCCATGATATGCGATCTCCTGCCAGATGTTCCTAGTCATTTTCACAGATAGAGAAGTCATTCAGAGATGATTTACAGATATCTCTAAATCATAGTTTTAGTCAGCCGATTTGTATTTTTCCGTTTATTAGTTCACCATATAGTATTTGCGTAGGAATATGTATTTCTTCCATTCACTGGACATGCCCCAGCCATCTTAATCTTTGGCTTCGAGCATTGATATGATTGTTAGGGTCTTAGCACGTAGCAGGACTGTTAAGTTGGTTAGTTTGTCCTGCTTTTGATGAGCATTATTCTGTGGAGACATCGCTTGTGGAAGACATTTAGTCTTTTTTCATGATTTGAGTGTGTTGCCCAGGTTTCAGATCCATATAACAGTGTGCTGAGCACAAAGGTCTGTTATATTAAGAGTTTGGTCATTAGTGTTAATTTCATATTGTTCCAGGCCCTTTCTATTAGTTTGCAGAAAAATATATATATTTATACTAATACTACTACTTTTACAAAGATAGCAAAATGCAACAAGACTACTTCTCACTTGGAACTGATAGGTAAATGAAAAAGATTAAAATATGTAAAAGTGTTCACCCTCATAAATGCCTGTTATTACTCAAAGATATTTATTGTTATTTTGTCTTTTTACTTTAATTTTTTTTCGGGATGAAAATTAAATAAGATTAAGGGGGGCAAACGGGCATGGCATCAACAGGACTGACAGCTATCAGTGGCTCATAATTAACTGCTTGTGCCAGGATTGATGAACCAGAATTATTCAGGTGCTACTTCATTTCTTTGCAGTGTCCCTAGAAATGGACCAGTCAGTCTAGTCTGACCAAGTGAGCAAGGATCTAGTTAGCTGAGTGGCAGTGTCCCTAGAAATGGACTAGTCAGTCTAGTCTGACCTAGTGAGCAAGGATCTAGTTAGCTGAGTGGCAGTGTCCCTAGAAATGGACCAGTCAGTCTAGTCTGACCAAGTGAGCAAGGATCTAGTTAGCTGAGTGGCAGTGTCCCTAGAAATGGACTAGTCAGTCTAGTCTGACCAAGTGAGCAAGGATCTGGTTAGCTGAGTGGCAGTGTCCCTAGAAATGGACTAGTCAGTCTAGTCTGACCAAGTGAGCAAGGATCTAGTTAGCTGAGTGGCAGTGTCCCTAGAAATGGACTAGTCAGTCTAGTCTGACCAAGTGAGCAAGGATCTAGTTAGCTGAGTGGCAATGTCCCTAGAAATGGACCAGTCAGTCTAGTCTGACCAAGTAAGCAAGGTGCTAGTTAGCTGAGTGGCAGTGTCCCTAGAAATGGACTAGTCAGTCTAGTCTGACCAAGTAAGCAAGGATCTAGTTAGCTGAGTGGCAGTGTCCCTAGACATGGACTAGTCAGTCAAGTCTGACCTAGCGAGCAAGGATCTAGTTAGCTGAGTGGCAGTTTTCCTAGAAATGGACTAGTCAGTCTAGTCTGACCAAGTGAGCAAGGATCTAGTTAGCTGAGTGGCAATGTCCCTAGAAATGGACCAGTCAGTCTAGTCTGACCAAGTGAGCAAGGATCTAGTTAGCTGAGTGGCAGTGTCCCTAGAAATGGACTAGTCAGTCTAGTATGACCAATTGAGCAAGGATCTAGTTAGCTGAGTGGCAGTGTCCCTAGAAATGGACTAGTCAGTCTAGTCTGAACAAGTGAGCAAGGATCTAGTTAGCTGAGTGGCAGTGTCCCTAGAAATGGACCAGTCAGTCTAGTCTGACCAAGTGAGCAAGGATCTAGTTAGCTGAGTGGCAGTGTCCCTAGAAATGGACCAGTCAGTCTAGTCTGACCAAGTGAGCAAGGATCTAGTTAGCTGAGTGGCAGTGTCCCTAGAAATGGACTAGTCAGTCTAGTCTGACCAAGTGAGCAAGGATCTAGTTAGCTGAGTGGCAGTGTTCCCTAGAAATGGACTAGTCAGTCTAGTCTGGCCAAGTGAGCAAGGATCTAGTTAGCTGAGTGGCAGTGTCCCTAGAAATGGACTAGTCAGTCTAGTCTGACCAAGTGAGCAAGGATCTAGTTAGCTGAGTGGCAGTGTCCCTAGAAATGGACCAGTCAGTCTAGTCTGACCAAGTGAGCAAGGTTCTAGTTAGCTGAGTGGCAGTGTCCCTAGAAATGGACTAGTCAGTCTAGTCTGACCAAGTGAGCAAGGATCTAGTTAGCTGAGTGGCAGTGTTCCCTAGAAATGGACTAGTCAGTCTAGTCTGGCCAAGTGAGCAAGGATCTAGTTAGCTGAGTGGCAGTGTTCCCTAGAAATGGACTAGTCAGTCTAGTCTGGCCAAGTGAGCAAGGATCTAGTTAGCTGAGTGGCAGTGTTCCCTAGAAATGGACTAGTCAGTCTAGTCTGACCAAGTGAGCAAGGATCTAGTTAGCTGAGTGGCAGTGTTCCCTAGAAATGGACTAGTCAGTCTAGTCTGACCAAGTGAGCAAGGATCTAGTTAGCTGAGTGGCAGTGTTCCCTAGAAATGGACTAGTCAGTCTAGTCTGACCAAGTGAGCAAGGATCTAGTTAGCTGAGTGGCAGTGTTCCCTAGAAATGGACTAGTCAGTCTAGTCTGACCAAGTGAGCAAGGATCTAGTTAGCTGAGTGGCAGTGTTCCCTAGAAATGGACTAGTCAGTCTAGTCTGACCAAGTGAGCAAGGATCTAGTTAGCTGAGTGGCAGTGTTCCCTAGAAATGGACTAGTCAGTCTAGTCTGACCAAGTGAGCAAGGATCTAGTTAGCTGAGTGGCAGTGTTCCCTAGAAATGGACTAGTCAGTCTAGTCTGACCAATTGAGCAAGGATCAAGAGGAAAGACAACCTAGTACTCAACAATACTATGCAGAAAAGGGATGTAATGGGCCATAAGGTGCAAATATCACAGTTCTGCTGCAAACATCAACACTACACATCACTACACACATTCATAAAATCCTTTTAAGGGTGGAAGACAAAGAGGAGCATTCCTTTAGTAGTCATTGGGTGAACTCAAGAGAAGAGATAGAACGGAAAATAAGATTAGCATTTGTACACTGATCTTGTCTTCATTAACATATTTTTTGTCATTAAAATCTGTTTCCAGTGGATGGCCTTTGGTTTAAGCATTTGAGATGAGATACACAAGAAATGGATGATGCAGCTTTCACTTCTAAATTTGCATGTGCTACATCAGGTCTCTACATACTGAGGAAACATGAAGCCACTAAGAATACATTTGTTATGAGCAATATATTTTTTCCAGTCATCTGTTACAATTTTAGTGCTTTTGTTATATATTTTGAAAATTTTTACAATTCAATTTCATTTGTTTCATATCAAATCAGACCTAGTCAACAATTTTAATTCATGCATTTATGAAAAAAAAACCAAAGTCATACTTTCTTCTCAATCAGGACATAATTTTAATCAGGGTTACTTAAACTCCACAGAATGTTTATAATTATACAAACTTCTCCTGTAATAGCAGAGAATATTCTATTTGTAAGAAATAATTTTGTTGTTTATACAATTTACCTCTCAAACCTACTTACATAAATTAATATAAAATGTTTACATTGACCACACAGAAACCAGATAAAGCACAGTATGAATATTTGTATGGTGTTCATGTACTTTGTATACTACAGCCAATATCTTCTACAAGATTATGTTTGATTATATATGAGTTTAATTTAGTTTTTAAGAAAAACATAATTTTGTTCTCAGTTGATAATAATGGGGCACAAGTTTACATTTCCTATTCCTACACCAACTGGTGGAACAGTTATAATATCAGGTTTTCCTAGTTGTGTGAAAAACACCAGAAAATAAAGATTGCTATTTTATTGTTGGCTAACTCATCCATAAAAACATACTATATGTAATTTTCAAATTATTATTCTTGAAAGTTATTTGCTTCAGATTTTCTGAATTTTCAGGCAGCTCTGAGTTGCGGTGTTTGAATGACATTGATATGTGTAAGGACAAAATATTAACTCTTTTACAACATTCTTCTTCTTTCTTTCAACTCCCAGTGGAGCATAGATCTTCAACAAACACTTTCCAATCCGCCCTGTTTCTTGCCATTCACTTAAGATTGTTTCATATGTTCCTCATCCTCTTTATCACTTCTTCCACCTTTCTGGTTTTCACCGAATGGCTACTAAAGGAATGGATATTGAGTTATTGAGTTATCTGCGGGTCATCATTATTGCAGTCTGAGCATGTCCATAGGTGCTCATATCCCCTTCTCAGCAATTCTGAAGTGACTGACAACTGCAGTTCTGTGTTGGTTGAGAAGTCATCTAATATGCCCACTACATTTCTTGTTTCTGGCTGTGCCAATCAACTCCCATCTCTTTCTCTTTCAGGAATGAATAGTCCTCTTCATCATCCACCCTTAATATGGTGTTAAGTGGGCATAAATACATTGTGTTGTGGTTAATTTGTACCTTTCATCCCAACACATCCAATATCAGCACAGCATTTTTTGAGTATCAGGCTGCCTTCCTTCTTTGATCCCTACTTGCTTGCCCTGCTTAGACTGGTTTGTCTGTTACTAGAGGGACCACAAAAAAGTGGAGTAGGGTCCAGATAGTTCTGGCTCACTGATCCAGGCACAAGCCATCAGCGATGAGTCACTGTCATCTTCCAACTCTGTTTCTGTCAGATGCCTTGCCTCCAAGACCTACTCAGCAACATCATCTTTTACAACATAGGAATAACATAAATTGATTAGATAGAAAAGATGTCAAACTTATTGACATGTCAAGTCTTTTTGTCCTCTCTCCTTAATTTACAAAACATTGAACGTCTAAATTGTAAATATTAAAAATGTTCTTTTTTGTAAAATTGTACTGTCAGTGGCAGAATTTATTAATTAATATTGTTACTATATAATATTCTTCACTTGTAATGTTGCCATAATATAAACTAAAAAAAAAAATGTATTGTTTTGTCTTTACTGATTTTACTTCACATTTAAAAATAAATGTTATATCGTTGTGACATGTGAACAAATCACATTGTCTGTTTTCACCAGCATTTTTAGTCCTCCCTCAGTGCATTTACATCATTTTAAAGTTTGTTGACTGCATCAAGTTTTTTTTTCTTTTGCTGTTAAAAAGACTGTTGTATTGTTTCACATGTCATCACATGCATTTTTTTATTTTACCACTTCAAAACATTATATAAATAAATGTTATACATGTTTTTTTCCACTGGAACAGAAAAGAGATACAGACAATGGAAATATCAGTAAATTGCAGATATTTTATTATTTGAAGGAATAGTAAATTAATTTTTTTTCAAATTTAGATAATTTTCAATTCAAAATACAGTAACAAGAACTCACCTCTTTTTCCTATGGTTTGAAATGTTGCAACTCATTTATTGTGAAATTTTACACAAAAATATCTAAAGTCCTTCAAAATACTATTTATTTGATGCACTTTTGTCCATAAAAATTTATTTTATATATATTTTAGTCAATGACTTCTGAATCAAAAGAATCATGAATATTTAACTGAGCAAAAAATTCAAACTGACCAATATTGAAAGTACAGACAGTATCGACAGGAAGTACTAATAACTCATAATGAGATTTATTCTAGATTTAGCTGTAAAGTTTTGGTTAATATTAAACTGCAACCACCACTTTACAAAACAAAAATTAAAAAGTACCTGTCAGATTCGCTATGTCAAAAAAATGGTCAATTAGGATTTAGATAGTGATCTTATATATTGAATAAATAACAGTCTGGAAAGAATTCATTTTTTGACAGCTTTGTTTTACTTGTTGACTTTACAGCAATCTTAGTATAAATAACATTCTATAAATTTCTAATATTTGTCAGTGACCTTGAATTAACATTAATTTTTTTTCCACTTGTTAGCCTATCTGGTTGTCTTTTCTTCTTCATTTTTGTATTTTGTTATAAAGATTGTTTCTCAGATATCAAAGGTTATGTAATAGTTATTTAATATTCAAACAGAGGTGCCACTAGCTTTTATAAACATTGAAGCTCATGAAACCACAATCACCCATTCATTATCTTAAATGCTGATTGTGTTATTAAAGATAGAAGAGAGTAGAGGTGTGACCTCAGGACATCAATTTGTCTTTGTTTATTTTGCAGCCAGACATGTCTTTCAAATATTTACAGAATCAGCCATGAAGAAAGCTGATTTGTAAATCAGCATCTGACTGCTACTATCAAAGATCAACAGTCTGCTTCTCCTTCTGTAAAGATGAAAAAAGATCATATATAATGATTGTAATATAACTGACATCATCTAATATCCACCATTAATAATGTCATTCAGGTAATTGGCATAATGTACTATCCAACATTAATTTGTATTTCAGATATCAATTATGTAGCTACCATGGATTACTAAGATATAAATTAGAAAACACTACCAAAAATTGGGAGCCGCGATAGCTCAGTGGTTAGTGAACTGGACTACAAAGGACAAGGGGTAGGGTTCGATCCCAACCGACGGCTTCCGGGTTCACCCAGCCTTAAATGGGTACCGGATTTTATTCTGGGAAAGTAAAGCAGCACGGGCGTAATACCAACCACATTACCCCAAAAATCATGTGCTGAAGGTCTGTAAAATATAGGGTCACTAACACAATATTTCCCTATATGCCACTTGGCTTGACGGGGGGTACTTTACTACTTTACTACCAAAAATTACTAACATCTGAGTGGTGACAAAGAAAAGCCTAACAAATTTACAAATTGTGAAATTACAAAAAAAGAGTTCTATCATGCCACCTGGCATATAGGGAATATGGTGTTAGTGACAATAGTTTTTTTACAGACTGTCAACAAGCACATGATTTTTGGGACAATGTTGTCAGTATTACGACAATGAAGCTTTTCTTTCCCAGAAACAGTCTGGTATCCATTTAAAGCTGTATGAACCTGGAAGCCATTGATCAGGAACACCAACCTTTTGTCCTAATAGTCCAATTCATTAACCACTGTGAACTATCATGGCTCCCAATATGTGAAATAACTAAGAGGAAATTGTGGTTTATGGGGGTAATTATTGAAGATGTTGCCATAAATCTTCATAAGCTTTTGTTTATCAAACCAAGGGCTAAAACTGCAGTAACTGTTACAGTATCTTGGATCTGCTTTCAAAATAACTCATCATCATCATCATCGAGTGCTGTCTCCGCAACGAAGGTTGGCTACCATAGAGCACCATTCTGCCCTGTCTCTTGCTTTGATGGTGCAAGTTGTCATAGGCTGATTTGTCCATCTTTTAATGTTACTCGTCTATGTTAGTCTTGGTCTGCCTCTGCCTCTTTTACCTTGTATTTTCCCCTCAAGGATTACTTTTAGTAGGCTGTTGTGTCTTTTAACATGGCCCAAAAATCACGTTTGTCTTGTTTGAATTGTGTTTAGTAGTTCTCTTTTAATTTTTAGTTGTTTTAAGACTTCGTCGTTTGTTTTCTTTTCCTTCCATCTAATTCTACCTCTTCTTCTATATATCCACATTTCAAAGGCTTCAATTCTCTGTCAAATAACTGCTCTATAAATATCAAAATAACTGCATTTTTATATTAATTTTATGTTACTGGTAAAGAGAGCATAAGAAATAGAATATAAATTCCTTTGATTTTTTTGGTATAAAAATTATCAATTGCTGACATCACCTATTAAAGTGTTCACTGTTATGAATAAATATAAATGATGTTACAGATACCTCACAAACATGTTGGAATGTGTGGTTAAGATAAAAGAATATCAATATTAAGTTACAGTAGTTGATAACTTTTCTTTTAGTACTGTCTGTTTTTACTATAATTAAGTGCTGTGAGTTATTCATTCTTTAGTGTCAACATTATTTGAAATGGGGTAATGTCCCACAGAGTTCATTTTAGATGACTATGGTGGGAATAGATCTTGTCTTTCTTTCTTCAGGCCAGGGCATTCAAGTCGTAAGTGTTCTATTGTTTCAAAAGGATAAGGACAGTTTTAGCACTGAGGTTCAAGTTATTATTATATGCAATAGAACAAGGCACAATCAACTCCATAGCCACATGTACAAAAAATTCAAGATTAGCACCTCAACCACATGTACATGTGGACTGGTGCTGCCCTAGACTTGTGAACATATACTTCAAAATTGTAATGAGTTTAATAGACTGAGGAAAATCCGTTGGCCCACAGATACAACACTACAGACAAAACTATATGGGCCACTGCAAGATTTACAAAAGACAATAAAATTTATACAGGAAACGACATTGCAGATATAGACAATACTTCAGGCTAAGGAAAGATTGAAAGATATGCATTGAAGTAGATGGTTTAAATTGATTCTATTTAGGCTTTTATTCAATTCAATATGTTCTTAGTTGAAAAATTGTGCTTTAGTTTTTCCTGTTAGCAGATTGAGTTTGCCCATGTGACTACCATGGCCCTTACTAGTAGGTAAAGATAGAGTACAAGACTTGAATCATCTTAGCACAAGAGTTTCCACACATATGTGCTCGGCCACCTATCCAGAAGTATTTGAAGACTTCTGAATAGTGTCACTTCAAGCATAGAAACTTGTGATGTGAGGCAGCATTCCTCACCTTCCCAGAATACCACCCTGGTACCCATTTCTATCAGCGGCTGGATCGGCCGCGAGGGTATTTTTTTCCAACCAGGAGTACAACTCACACTGCTTCCAGCAGGAATCTAACATGGGTTGTCCAAATGTCGGTAGGCCCAATCAGGTGGTTTTCCTAACTAGGCTACGGTGACCCTTACTATGATCAGGGAAGAAAAGGATAAAGCCACTTTCATTGCATTGCAGAACAAAAATATATGTGACTGTGCCTTCTTTTTTATCAAATTACCTGTGAATTAGTTGGATGGTAGCTTTAATGGCTACATTTTGTGTCTCATAGTCAGAGCAAAAAAAGTCTCCAGAGGGTGCACTGAAGCCACTATTAGTACCATCTTACAATATCACCATAATTTGCAAAAGTAGTTTCCTTGAAAGCTGGTCCATCAGTATTGGCATGGATTACAGAGGTAGGGCAGCTGCCTGTTGTGTCTGGTGTTTATGCTTTTGTGATGGTAAAGCTTCTTTAGTAATAGTTTTGTTGAGGAGAGGAAGAGGTTTTAATTGTTGATTCTCTAGCTCTATCCAGGGAGGTAAGTCAGGATCTTGAGATAAGTTTTCTCTTGGTTGGTAAAAAAATGTTTCTTATCTAGTTCTTTTTTGCCACAAGTAGTGACTTTAGTTTGAGGGGTGTGTTACACTGCCACTTTTAAACTGTCACTCTTTCTTTCTTTCTTGCTTTCTTTCTTTCTTTCTTTCTTTCTCAGCTCCCTGTGGAGCATAGGTCTTCAACAAACACTTTCCAAGTCGTTCTGTTTCTTGCCATTCTTTTAAGACCATTCCATGTCTTTCCCCATCATCTTCATCTCTGCTTCTATCTGTCTTCTCCAAGAATATCTTGGTCTTCCTCTATGACTTTTTCCTTGGGGGTTCCAAAAAAGGGCCTAGTGTGTAATACTCTCTTTTGGCTTCCGCAGTGTGTGTCCTATCCAGCGCCATCGTCTTCACTGTATCTCTTTATCCACTGGTATTTTGACTGGTACTTTTCCACAATTCTGTTAGTGATTTTGTCTGCCTTTTCCATCTTCTTTCTGGTGTTGCTCAAATAATGAAGGATATTAAGTGGGTGTAGATGAATTGTGTTGAAGTTTGCACAGAGCTGTGATATTTGCACAAAGAGCTTTTTGCCCAACACATCTAACTTCAGCATGATATTTTGAGTACCATTTTGCCCGCTCTCTTCTATTCCTGATCTCTTGGCTAGACTGGATAGTCTTGTTTTCAGAAAGACCAATGGAAGGTTGAGTGGGTCTTGGTCAGCTCTGTTGCTCACCAGCCCAGTTACTGGTGGTTATCTTGTCACCAACATTTATTCTTATGGAATGGTTCCTTCCTAATTGTTTGTACCACACTACTACCTCTGTAAACCCTGTGAGGGCCTACTTCATCTGATGGCTTGTGGTTCAGCATTAGCATCAATTTCACAAGCAGCAGATGGCAGTTCTGATTATCCTACACATGTATTTGAGACCCTGGTTTTTTTTCTATTTTTTTTTTTTTTTTTTTTTTTTTTGGTTGGAGGAGAGAGGGAAATTATTTTAAAAAATACATTATATGTACTTCTATCTATCTATCTATTGACCTTTCGAGCCGTAACCGGCCCATAGGGCGTAGACCAAGATACACCTTCTCCTATATGAATTTTTGTTCTAGCAGTTTTCTTTTAAAGATACTTTATCAAATCTCGCCATCTGTCTCTGTTCTGTGCAAGCAGTTCTATCTCATTGAGGGAGCCGATTCCTGCTGCTCTTGCCTCTCTCATCAATGTTCTTCTCAGTGTCTCCCTGGGTCTTCCTCTTTTTCTTTTACCTGTTGTTTCCCATATGAGGGCTTGCTTTGCTATTCGATTATTATCTCTTCTCATCACATGTCCAACGTATGACCATCGTCTTTTCTTTATTACTGAAGATATTAGTGGTTGATTGGCGATTTCTCTAATTTCCTCGTTTGTTTTGAATTCGTTCCATTCTATACCAAGTATTTTCCTTAGACATTTATTTTCGAATGCGTTCAACTTTGTTTCTATATCTCTTGTTGTTTTCCAGCTTTCACACGCATACGTAAGGGTTGATAGTACATTTGATTTGAATAGCCTAAGTTTTGTGTTTGTGCTAATGAGTTTTGATTTCCACAACTTTTCAAGGCTTCTGAAAGACATTGCTGCTTTAGCCAGTCTGATTCTAATTTCTTTGCTCGTATCCCCTTCTCGATCAATGTGACTTCCAAGATAGATGAAGTGATCGATCTCTTCTACTGGTTTGTTTTCCATGTATATTTTGTCACTTGTTGGAATTAAACTTTTCATGACTTTAGTCTTTTCATGATTGACCTCAAGCCCAATTTTGCTGGCTATTGATGATAGTTCATTTGTGTTTTCCTGCATCGTTTTTATCTGATTGCTGATGAGAACTATGTCATCAGCAAAGTCCAGGTCCTCCAAATGGTCTCCTTGTATCCATTCGATGCCTTTATTACCAGTGCAGCATTTCTTCATTATGAAGTCCATAACAATTCCAAATAACAAGGGCGATAAAATACATCCTTGTTTAACCCCAGTTTCTATTGGGAAACATTCGCTCAGTCCTTCCTCTGTTCGAACTGCACATGTGTAACCATCATACATGTCTTTGATAATATTTATGATTTTTGATGGTAAGCCATATTGCTTCAGAATTTTCCACAAAGAATCTCTATGAATACTATCAAATGCTTTTTTGAAGTCGATGAAGTTAAGTACAAAAGGTTTTTGCTTTTCAATGTGTTCCTCCAATATAAGTCGTAGAGTGAAAATGTGGTCAAGACAGCTTCTCCCTTTTCTAAACCCAGCCTGTTCTTCACGCATTACTGTATCTATTGAATCCTTTATTCTATTTAGGATGATTTTACAGAATAATTTTGAGGCAACTGACAAAAGTGTCACGCCTCTCCAATTGTTACAATCTCTAAGATTGCCCTTTTTTGGGATCTTAACAATGATTCCTTTTTTCCATTTATGAGGCGTCTTCTCTGTTTTCCAAATGATGTTGAACATTTTTTGGAGATGTATTAAATTATGGCTATCAATTGCCTTGAGGATCTCAGCTGTTAACTTATCCTCTCCAGCAGCCTTGTTATTGGTCATTAGCTTTAAGGTGGTTTCTATTTCACTCAAGGTGAAGTCATCTAAATTTACATCTAATTCTGCTGCTGGTGTTTCAGCTTCAAAATCTATTAAACTGTGAGGTAGTGGACGGTTAAGAATTTCTTTGAAGTGTTCCGCCCAACGGGCTTTTATGTCTGCGCTTGTTGTTAGCATTAATCCAGATTTGTCTAGAATTGGTGTTCCACTGGATGTATAGGTGTTTGTCAGCATCTTTTGTACAGTATAAAGAGTTCTGCTGTCTCCTGTAATTGCAGCTGTCTCTGCTTTCTCTGCCAAGTTGTCTATATAAGCTCTTGTATCTCTTCTTGCCGAACTTTTCACTTTGTTGTCTAATTCTTTGTATGTTGCTTTTGCCAGAACCTTTCCAAGATCTGTCTTTACATTAGTCATGGCTCTCTTCGCTTCTCTTCTTTCTTTGATGTATTTCCATGTGGTGTCTGAGATCCAAGCTCGTTTTTCCATTTTCTTCAGTCCAGCACTTGCTTCTGCTGCTGTCATTAGTATTTTGCTCTGTGAGTCCCACATTTCATTGATATCTAAGTCTATTTCACCAAGTGCTGAATAACAATTACTTAGCTCTATGTTAAACTTTTCCTTTATTGCTTCATCTTTCAGTTTATGACTATCAATTTTATGTGTAATTGACCTCTTCTGTTGGTTTCTAAATTTTAATCTTATTTTCCCAATGCACAGGTTGTGGTCACTATTAACATCAGCACCTCTGTATGCTCTTACATCTATTAATGATGATCTGAATTGTTGTTTAATACATAGGTGGTCAATTTGATTTGATGTTCTATCATCAGGAGATATCCATGTTGTTTTGTGGATATTTTTATGTGGAAATAATGTCCCACCTATAACTAAATTTTCTATTAAACATAATTCTATTAATCTTTCTCCATTCTGACTTGTTGTATTACAGCCTTCTCTCCCCATCACATGTTCCACTCCTGCGTTATCTTGTCCTACTTTGGCGTTGAAGTCTCCCATTACAATTAAAAGATCGTGTTTTGGTATTTTGTTTATAAGTTGTTGCAGTTGGTTATAAAAATCATCCTTAACTTCATCATCAGCTTCGTTAGTAGGCGCATAACATTGAATATGTACTTATTCAGTGCTAATTTTAAAAAAACGTTTTTCGATTTTTTATTCATTGGATGTTGCTTGAAATAATTAAAATGACTTTGTTAATTACCTCTTTCAATATAAATAAAATTAGTTAATTTATTTATCTTTCTTTGTTGATTTTTCTATGAGAAAATGCTAATAATTTTCTGTCTTCTTTCTTGCACTTACTCGATGACTACTAAAGGAATTGATTGATCTCTCCATCATCCGTCCTTGAAAGGATGTACAGTGGTCGTAGATGCATTGTCTTGAGCAAAACAGTTTGCAGTAGAACTGTGATATTTGTGCCTTATACCCAACACGTCCGACTTCAGCAAGGTATTTTGGGGAATAGGTTGCTTTTCCACTTCGATCCCTACTCGCTAGGCCAGATTCGGGTGAAAAGACCAAAGAGAAAATTCTCAACGAGCCAACACAAAACGAGAACTCAAAAACACCATTAGAAAGAAACAAGCTTTTTTTTTTAAATTGGGGGGGGGGGGGGGGTGTGTTGTGTGTGTGTTTGCTCTTGATGCCTCTAGAGGGAGGTAGGGAAAAGATTTAAAGGAAAGACAATTTAAAGTCTTAAATAATATACCTCACTTACCTGTAGTGTCTGTCTCTTGTTTAGGTCCTCATTTAAAGCAGACATACTCTCCTTTATTTTTTAATGACATAGTTCTCCATGGCATAGCAAAAACTTAAATGGGTCAAACACTTCCTAAAGAACAGGATAATCCAAACCAAATTCAGTGACTCTATATCAGACAAAGAGGTTCTAGAAGAAGGGCTACCATGGGATCACCACTTAGCGGCTCTCTCTTTCTATTATACACTAACATGGCCAAAACCTTGACTAATGAAATGGCTCTCTATGCCAAACACCTAGTTACCTGACATACAAATGAAAACATTAGAATAGCTGAATCACTATTAATACCTCATGCGCCCAGAAGAATACTGTAATACCTGGAAACTAAATAAAGATCAATACACAGAAGACAGTATACACAATATTTACCAGAATTAACAAAACAGCTAGGGCAAATATCAAGTTTAATTTCCAACAAATTGGATGGAAATAAAAGAAAACAAATTATGAAGTTTTAAAACAACTAAAAATTAAAAGAACTACTAAACACAATTAGAACAAGACTACAATTTTTGAGGCATTTTAAAAGACACAACAGCCTGCTAAAAGTAATATTGGAAGGGAAAATACAAGGTAATAGAGGCAGACCAAGACTAACATGAACGAGTAACATCAAAAGATGGACAAATTAGTCTATGATAATCTGCACCATCAAAGCAAGAGACAGAGCGGAATGGCACTCCATGGTAGCCAACCTTCGATGCGGAGACAGCACTCAATGAATGAATGAAAAAATTTCCAACAGGGAGGTCTACATAAAAGAACATCCCACATAGAAGTACAACTAAACCATCAACTGAACCTGAAGAAACATGTAGAAAACCTGACTAAGAAGGCAACACGAAGACTACAACTTATGAAAAGGCATTCTAGTACTTCATGAGGAGCAGAAAAAAAAAGAAAACTAAGAAACCTTTACCTGGATTATGTTTGCTCTATTTAGGAACATGGCAACTCTTTACTGATGACATACAGCAAAACAATCAACATGTCATTTGACATTATACAAAACAGTGCACCACGGCTCATCAGTGATGCGAATTGCACTACAATGGAGAACCTTCAGAGATGAGAAGTGATAAGGCCACTATGGTGCTATATGGAAGATAAAAAAGAATGGAGAAAGACCATCACAGCAGAAAGTTAGTGAATACATGGAAACAAAGAATAAAGCAGATCTCAACTTTGCAGCATGCTAGGAACATACAACATAAATACCATCTATCTGAGAAACATCAACAAATATCAAGATTCATCAAAGAACTGTCACCAAATACAAATCACATAAATTCAGAAATCTGTACAGAAATATATGACAGAAAAGGTAAAAATGCTGACCCAGTATCAATAACAACTGCCAAAAAGAAAATCATCAATACTTACCCAATATATAAATATATATATACATATGCCAGATAATTGGATACGTGTATTTACTGATGGTGCAGCCACAAAGGTAACTATCGAAGCGGGATATGGGATTTTGATACATTATCCAGATGGAGCAGCAGAAGAACTATGTGATGAAGTCAACAACATTTATGTAACAGAAATAACAACCATAGAAACAGCAGTGTACCATCTGAAAACTGTATTTGAAAACCATACCATCAAAGAAAGGAAATATAATATTCACTGATTCAAAATCAGCTCTGCAGGCTCTAGGAAGTAACAACAACAAACCAGAGATCGCACAGCTCACCATAAACATAGATAAATTCATTAACAAAAATGAAATAAGGCTAGTGATGCAATGAATCCCAGGACATTCCAACACACCAGGAAATGACAAGGCAGATACATTAGCTAAGAGAGGATTCAGACAGACACAATTTATTATAGACAAAGCATTAAAGTTATGGCCCTTTTCGTCTTGTCAGACGGTCTAGTGGAGGCTATTGTGTACTTTTTTAGGTTTTGTTTTTGTCAAACAGCTTCTCTCGTGACTAATTCTACCAATGTTTGACAAACACACACGGGGCCACAGAATGAACAAGTCAGGTCAACTGATCCACAGGGTTTTCCATCATTAAACACAGCCAAACAAATCATAAACTCCAACAGTAGAGAAGATTGGCTGAATGAATGGACCATGGGAAAAATAGGGAGAGAACTTTTTAAATACATGACGAGATCAAACCCCTATAACATTAACAACCTAGAATGAAGAGACCAAACCACTATCTCCAGACTGAGAACTGGTCATGTACCACTTAACAACCACATCAATAAAATACAACAAAACCAATTTCCAGCATGTCCACTCTGTGAACACCCACATGAAACAGTAAAACATCTTTTTGATTGTCCAAAGCTCACTGACATTAGAGCAGTTCTACTTCCACAACTACCTTGGACATGCTATAACCAATGATGGAAAATGTACAACTGAAATAAACAAAAGAATAGGAATGGCAAAAAGTAATTGTAATGTCATGAAGAACATACTAACATCAAAACAAATAACACCAGGGCTAAAACTAAGAATAGCAAAATGTTACATCTTCTCAATATTCCTATATGGTGCAGAAACCTGGACATTAGACAAGAAATCGAACAGAGAATTGAAGCCTTTGAAATGCGGATACATAGAAGAATAGATAGAATTGGATGGAAGGAAAAGAAAACAAACGATGAAGTCTTAAAATAACTAAAAATGAAAAGAGAACTACTGGACACAATTAGAACAAGACAAATGCGATTTTTGGGCCATGTTAAAAGACACAACAGTCTACTAAAAGTAATCCTGGAAGGGAAAATACAAGGTAAAAGAGGCAGGGGCAGACCAAGACTAACATGGACGAGTAACATCAAAAGATGGACAAATCAGCCTATGACAACCTGCACCATCAAAGCAAGAGACAGAGCAGAATGGCGCTCCATAGTAGCCAACCTTCGTTGCGGAGAAGGCACTCGATGATGATGACTTCAACAAAGACCTGATAAATGGAACACATTGCACAGAACTACATAAATGTCTGCAGATCTCATTACATG